>SWDT01000113.1:0-54239 GCA_009193035.1 Halicephalobus mephisto | reverse complement strand
GGATTTAGTCACTTCCTCCAAGATAGTTCAGGAAGTTTCTAAAAATTCTGAACATTCGTGTCTAACCAATTTCAGTGAAAAATTTTATTTTTTAAAATAATAAATTTCAGTGAAAAAAATTTTATTTTTTTTAAAGTAATAAATTTCAGAGAAAAATTTTATTTTTTTAAAATAATAAATTTCAGTGAAAACTTATTTTTTAAAATAATAAATCTTAGAAAAATTTTATTTTTTTAAAATAATAAATTTTCGAAATTCTAAAATAAAAAAATATAAATTTAACGAAAATTATTAAAATTCACTATTTTAGAATAGTTGCAAAAATCCTCAAAATTCATTCTGGAATACTTTTATGAAAAATTTAATTTTTTTAAATTTTGTTTTTTAAAATTTTTTTTCAAATTTTTTCATAATATTATTATTTTCAAAGTTTTTTGAATTCTTCCATAAAGTGAAAGTAGAAAAAGCGATAAATCTGGTATTTAGTGAAGTTAATTTGACGTCATTTTTTATTTTTGAAAATAATTCTAAAAATTCGTTTCCGGAAAATTTTTTATTTTTTTAATAATAAATTTTTAGGATTTTTTGAATTACCGTAAAAGTGACTAAAAAGTTAAAAAAAATAAATCTGGTAATTGCCGGAATTGAATAATTTTTGTTTTTATCTGATTTCTAGGAACTTCTACGAATCCTAAAAATTGGCATAAAAACAATTTCGTAATGTTAATTTTTAAAGATTTTAGGATTTTCGCGCAAAAAAAGATAAAAAATGGTATATTTGGTGATTAATACAGAAACGAATTTATTTTTTTCATTTTATCTAATTTCAGAAATATTAATTTTTGAATTCCCGTGTAAAAAGATAAAATATAGTAAATTTGGTGATTAATATAAAAACCAATTTATTTTTTCTCGTTTTGTCTAATTTCGAAAAATCCAGTCGAGGCAATTTCGAAAATATTAATTTTTGAATTCCCGTGTAAAAAGATAAAATATAGTAAATTTAGTGATTAATACAGAAATCAATTTGTTTTTTCTAATTTTTTCTAATTTCGAAAAATCCAGTCGAGACAATTTCGGAAATATTAATTTTTGAATTCCCGTGTAAAAAGATAAAATATAGTAAATTTGATGATTAATACAAAAACCAATTTATTTTTTTTCTCGTTTTGTCTAATTTCGGAAATATTAATTTTTGAATTCCCGTGTAAAAAGATAAAATATAGTAAATTTGATGATTAATATAAAAACCAATTTATTTTTTCTCGTTTTGTCTAATTTCGAAAAATCCAGTCGAGACAATTTAATAACGGCCGTGTCTGGTTGTAGAATGGTGTTTTTTCAGACAGGGGCCATTCTTTGCCCTCTTAGATTTTACTTTTCCGCCGAATCTGATTCTGCACAAGTGCTTGCATATTGTTATTTTTCTCCACGCCTCGTTGAATCTTCAAATTTTAAAAAGTGCCAATATTGCCACTTCTGTCTGGGAAATTTGTAATGAATTTTAAAAAAACTTTTGTAAAATAAAAATTTCATAATTTTTATATTTTACATAATTATTGTAAAAAAAACGAAAATGGTTAATTTTTTGAAAACCAATTTTCGAAAATTTTTATTTTATAAAATTAAATGGAATTTAAAAAAATTAATTTTTTATAAAATTTTCAAATTTAATGTTTTTTTTTAAATTAAAAAAATTTAAAAATTTAAATTTTCAATATTTTATAAAATAAAAAATTTTTTTATAAAAATTTTCAAATTTAATGTTTTTGAAAATTTAAATTTAAAATTTTTTTATTTAAAAAATTTTGTAAAATAAAATAAAAAATTAATTTTTTATAAAAATTTTCAAATTTAATGTTTTTTTAAATTAAAAAAATTTAAAAATTAAATTTTCAAAATTTTATAAAATAAAAAATTAATTTTTTCTAAAATTTTCAAATTTAGTGTTTTTTATTTTTTTTAAATTAAAAAAATTGAAAATAAAAATTTTCAGTTTTTTCAAGTAAGGAAAAACGAGGAAGTAGATTTTCCAAGAAAATTGCTTGATTTACCATTTTGGCAGGAATTGAAAAATTATTATTTTTCAAAGTAAATCTAAAAATTTTCGGAATTTTTAAATTTAAAAAACTTTTTTAAAATAATTTTTCAGAAATTTTAAAAAATAAATCTAAAAATTTTCAGAATTTTAAATTAAAAATAATTTTTAAAAATAAACCTAAAAAATTTTGAAAATTTTAAATTAAAAATAATTTTTTAAAAATAAATCTAAAAATTTTCAGAATTTTTAAATTTAAAAAATTTTTTTTAAAATAAATCTAAAAAATTTTGGAATTTTTAAATTAAAAATAATTTTTAAAAATAAACCTAAAATTTTTAGAATTTTTTACTGAATTCTGAAAGATTTTAAAACTTTTAGGGATTTCTATTTTAGTAAAAATTCAATTAAGAAATAGAATTATCCTCGGATATTATTGAGTCCAAAGTTCCAAATCCTGTCTCCAGACTTGCCGAATTCGGCAATTACTCCTCAATAGTTGTTTTCCTATTTTTTCAAACAAAATCGAATTTTTCACTTTAATCATTATCTTAAAATTTTTTAAAAAATATTTAAAAAATTTTCAAAAATAAATAAATTTTAGAATTTATTCGATATATAAAAAACATAAAAAATATTTATATCGAATAAATTCTAAAATTTATTTAAATTTTTAAAAAATTTACATCAAAGAAATTTAAGAATTTATTTAAAACTTTTTTAAAAAAAATATATATCGAATAAATTCTAAAATTTATTTAATAAAATTTTCAAAAATAAATAAATTTTAGAATTTATTCGATATATAAAAAACATAAAAAATATTTATATCGAATAAATTTTAAAATTTATTTAAATTTTTAAAAAATTTACATCAAAGAAATTTAAAAATTTATTTAAAACTTTTTTTAAAAAAATTTTTATCAAAGAAATTTAAAAATTTATTTAAAACTTTTTTTTTTAAAATTTATATCAAAGAAATTTTAAAAATTATTTAAAAAATTTTTTAAAAATATATATCAAAGAAATTCTAAAATTTATTTAAAACTTTTTTACTTAATTTTACAGCTTCCGTTTCGAAATAAAATTGTAAAAATTACAACTTTAAAAAATGGATGTTTTTACGAATTTTTCGAGGAAGTTTTTCAAATTAAATAAACAAAAAAAGGAATCAATTTCTGTAGAAAATTGCCAGATTTACTATTTTTCTGTTTTATTTTTTCACAAAAACTCACAAATTTTTCTTATTTTATGAAATTAAATAAAAAATACGAAAAATTAATTTTCGCACAAAATCCTAATTTTATTATTTTTATTTTTCGCGAGAATTTAAAAATTAAAAAATTATCTCGAAACGAATTTTTAGAAAACTCCAAAATTATTTTAAAAAAGTAAAAATTAATAAGTTTTTAAAATTTATTATTTTCATTTTTCACGAAAATTTAAAAATGTTAAAAATTTTCTCGGAACGAATTTTCAAAAACTCCAAAACTATCCTAAAAAGTAAAAAAAAACTAATTACTGAATTTATTATTTTTTTTAATTGTATATTAAAAAACCTCAAAAAAATAATTTTTAAATTACAATGTTTATTAAAATTAAAGTCACAATTGCCTTCAGAATTCATACTTGAAACTATTTCCTGAGGGTTTTTACTTTTTTATCCGTTGCCAGGGGAGAATTATCGAATCTTAAAATTTTTTTTAAATATCTTTATAGAAATTTTAAATAAAAGTATCTTTATAAAATTTTCAAATAAAAATATTTTTATGAAAATTTTTAAATAAAAGTATTTTTATGAAATTTTATATAAAAATATTTTTATAAAAAATTAAAAAATTTCTGTATAAAAATTTTATATAAAAGTATTTTTATGAAAAGTTAAAAAATATCTTTATAGAAATTTTATATAAAAATATTTTTATGAAAAGTTAAAAAATATCTGTATAAAAATTTTATATAAAAGTATATTTATGAAAAGTTAAAAAATACCTTTATAAAAATCTTAAATAAACGAATTTTTATGAAATTTTTAAATATCTTTATAGAAATTTTAAATAAACATATTTTCAGAAAAATTTTATGATGGTCGATTTAAAACAAACATTTAATTATTACGATTATTTTGGATTTATTGCCGTTGGGGTTGTGTTTGCTTTAGCTGTATTAATTATTTCATTTTTTTTACTAAATTTTTTATTTATTCATAAAAAAGATGAATTAACTATTTTCGAAAAAGTAAGTTTAAAATTAATCGAATAAATATATATTTTTCCAGTTTGGAAGTAAACACAATCTTCGACTCGGACCTCACAGACTCGAGTCGATCAAAAGAATGCAACAAAGACGGGCAATAATAGAAGAAGAAGAACGTGTTCTTGCCGAAGAAAGAATCAAAAAACAAAAAGGACTTTGTTCAACACCTCCGAAACCAGCTATTCCCAAAGTCGAAATTGAAGCAGCTTCAACGTCTTAGAATTTTTCTGTTTTAGTCAAGTCCTAGAATCCTAGTCGTGGATTTTCGAAATTAGCAATAAAAGTTGTACTTATTTTATGGGTAAATTTCCAAAAATTATTCAAAAAAATTTCTGAAATCGGCTATCTTCAAAATTAACTTTAATGTTGTAAAATTTTTTTAGTCAAGTCCTAGAATCCTAGTCGTGGATTTTCAGAATTAGCAATAAAAGTTGTACTTATTTTATGGGTAAATTTCCAAAAATTATTCAAAAAAATTTTCTTTAAAATCTTCGAAATCAGCTATCTTCAAAATTAAATTAACTTTAATATAGTAAAATTTTTCTGTCTTAGTCAAATCCTAGAATCCTAGTCGTGGATTTTCAGAATTAGCAATAAAAGTTATACTTATTTTATGGGTAAATTTCCAAAAATTATTCAAAAAAATTTCTGAAATCGGCTATCTTCAAAATTAACTTTAATGTTGTAAAATTTTTTTAGTCAAGTCCTAGAATCCTAATCGTGGATTTTTAGAACTAGCAATAAAAGTTATTTTATGAGTAAATTTCCAAAAATTATTCAAAAAAATTTTCTTTAAAATCTTCGAAATCGGCTATCTTCAAAATTAACTTTAATGTTGTAAAATTTCTAATTTAAGGAATTTCTCAAATTCCGATCATATTTATGTCCAATTTTCACATGAGAAAATTTGCATAAATTACTGTAATCGAGGCTTTTTTGGTGGAATTTCGGAAGTTTTCGATTTCCTTTTCAAGACAGGATTAGCAGCGGCTTGGTAGTGTTCCAACTGTATTGCTCCGAGTTTCATTTTGGAACTTAGATTTCCCAATTCTCGTCTTCTGATTTTGTCTGCATTTTCCACCAGAACATTCAGCATTTCTATAGCGCAGAAATTCAGCAAATTTACCAAATCACGATCGAAATTACTCGGAGCTCCTATGGCTACAGTAAATCCGTTAATATATTCATCCAATGTCCTTCCTTTCAGTCTGATAAAACTGCAGGATCTGGCTTCCGCAAATCTCTTGTACTTTTCCACCGTCATAGATTGTGTTCGTTCAGCGATTTTTTTGTTTCTTGAGAGTTTCACTGAATCCGATTGTGACGTGTCCGAAATAAACTTGGCTAATTTTTCATCTGAGTCAATTTCAGAAATTGCAGCAAGGAATTTGTCGACACTAAAAGAAAAAAATAAAAACACAATAGTAAAAAATTACATATATATGAAATTCTAAGTACTGTAACATCTTATACATGACATATAAAGATCATAAATCGTACATTGAAGATCACAATTCATATAAAATTTCATATATCAGATACAAAAAATCATAAATTATGTGTAACATTTCATGTATCATGTATAAAAAATTACAGGTTATATACAAAAGACTGTATATCGTATATAACATCTTATTATGAGATATAAAGATTATAAGTAGTATACAAAAAATCACAGATCATATGTAAAATTTAATACACCATGTATAATATCTTATATATCATATTTAAGGTTTCATATATCATGTATAAAAAATCATAAACTATACATAAAACCATAAATATATTATATAAAATACTATATATGATATATAAAACCTCAAATATCTTATATAAACAATTATACATGACTTATAAAACCATAAATATATTATATAAAATACTATATATCATATATCATATATAAAACCTCAAATATCTTATATAAACAATTATACATGACTTATAAAACCTCAAATATCTTATATAAAATACTATATATGATATATAAAACCATAAATATTTTATAAAAAATCTAAAAAAACTCACAGAGGATTGGGTTGATCGTCTTCTACCTCTTCTTCGTCTTCAGAAGCTTCCTTTTGATCCTCAGAAGTGAAAGTAGAGTTATACTTTATGTTTTTCATCTGAAATAAAATTTCTGATATATGAAAAAACAAAAAAAATTACCAAACATATATAATCGTGCATTCGTTTCAGTAATTTTTGATTATTTTTATATTGAACCAACAAATCCACTAATTCTGGTTTATGAGATTTCCTATTTTCCATGTTTTTTATACATTTTTGAACAATAGAACTGACATGAGGAACAACGACGGATTGAACGAAATCTATGCATTCCTCGATCGGATATTCGACATCTCCACAGGCGAACATTTGATATTGGATAATCTGTCGGATAGAGTAATTGGAACTAGATGAAGGCAAATCCATGATGAATATATGACAATGAAGAAAAAAAACAATTTCCACGTCAATTGAAAAAACAATTTCAAAACCGCTGCGAGAGAAAACAAGGTATTTGTGGAAAAACTGACTGATGTTAGATAGCTAAAAATTCATATATCGATGAAATTTCCGGTTTTATTTAACAATAAAGATATATCTCAATGAAATAATATTTTAAAAATAAAAAAAACAATTTCAAAACTACTGCGAGAGAAAACAAGGTATTTGTAGAAAAACTGACTGATGTTGAATAGTTAAAAATTCATATATCAATGAAATTTTCGGTTTTTTCAATTTTTAAAATATTATTTTATTAAGATATATCTTTATTATTAAATAAAAACAATTTCGAAACCGCTGCGAGAGAAAACAAGGTATTTGTGGAAAAACTGACTAGTACTTTTTAAAGGTTCATATATCGATGAAATTTTAGTTTTTTTCAGTTTTTAAATTATTACTTTCATTAAAATGTATCTTTATTACTCGAGAAATATGTTTCCGAAGCTGTTGCAAGCGAAGATAAAACATTCAGATGGGAAACTGTTCATTTAGTTAAAGATTCATATATCGATGAGATCATGGAACGAAATAGAATACTACATAAAATTCTAAAGAAAATGATCAAGTGAATTTATTTAGAATAATCACAGAGAAGCCAAGGCTTTGATTTTCTCTTCAATCTTGTCCAAATGTAAGAACTCCAATGAAGGATGTTTTGGTTCGGCTGATTTGACGGTGTCGATCCACTCTTGGGGGATTGCAGTCGCTCCGAATCTGGCTCCAAGCAAAGCAGCAGCGATACATCCATTAGTGTCCGTGTCTCCTCCTCGTAAGATTGTTTCTTCCAATCCTAAACCACTCTATTACAAAAAAAATGAAAATAAAATAACCTTTTTCGAAAGATGTGGAGTGAAGAAGTTGATAGAAAGCTCCTTGAAAAGCTACTCCGAGGTATCCCATGTAATACCTGTTTCCACTAGTAGTAGAGCCGTCACTGAGTTTAACTGGAGTTGGATGGGTACGAGCTGAGGTTAAAAATTCGTGAATGAGAGGGTTTCTGACAGAAATCGGGTGATTGATTAATTCTTCGAGAAGATCCTAAAGCAAAAATTTAAGAAAATATATTCATGAATAAAAAATCACCTTAGGGGATTTGGCTTTAATCAAACCAGCAATGGCCAAACTGTAGATACAACTGGCATCAATGGCAGTTTGGTGTATGTGGGTCAACCTGGTGTCACTCTCCACGAAATCCAGAAGGTTAGGATCATTCCTGAAAGCAATCCCCAGCGGACTCTGTCTCATCAGACTACCGTTACTCAGACTCGCTGAATTTTGATCCCTCACGTTCTTCAAGATGTTCTTCAGAAGCTCAGTTTTTTTGCTTTCCTTCAAAAATCTCTGATTTCCCTTCAGAGCTTTAGTTGTGGTACGTCCAATATCTGGAGGATGACATTCGTACCATCTGACATAGTTTCTTGCAACATCGGCTTGATCAAATCTCTAGCAAACTTTCCATCAAGGCGAGAGCCATTTCAGAATCGTCAGTTATCTGTCCGGACCTGGATCTCTTCTTCCAATCATAGGGAGGAACGAATCCTCTCTTCTATTTCCTTTCATCATCTTAACGACTCGGTCTTTATCTTTACCTTCATATATCGATCCTAGGGAATCTCCGACCAGCTGCCCGAAGACGACTCCTCTGATTCTGTCCAATTCATCCATCTAAAACCTAAGAATTGATATATTATAAAAATCGAAACATTTGTTCCTTTACGAAATCAAGTTTTCTGTTTTACTTTTCTCAATTTTTAAACAATTCGTAATTTTCAAAAAGAAACTTTCATAAAAAATTACGAAATTTAATTCAAAAAAGAAATTGCTGTTAATACGAACGAGTGGCAATTCCTCAGAGAGAGCAGGATTGTTTCTGTCACATTTCGCCAATTCACCCAAAATGATGACTTTTGAAATTTCTCATTTTTTCGTGCTAGGACCACAAATCTCTAAGTTTTTAAAATTATTTCTCACTACATCCGCTTCTCGTTGTTACTTAATCACTACAATATATTTTATAATTTTTCCATCTTCGTACTTAGAAATGGGAAATGAATGTTTGACCGAAATCAACATATTAATAGTACAGTATAACTTGGATATAAGATATTGCCGCTATAACATATCTCTTGTTGTAGCATACGGTGTGAGTTTGGTTAGTCTGCCTTCAAATTAACTTCCTCTATGATATATCCTTTGTTATAACATATACTTTACCCGGTGTCGCAGAAAGCGAGAAGACTCCTAACACGAAAACCCTGGAGATGCAGCAACTCAATTTGCACGCCAAACGAGAGGCAGAATCAGAGGAATAGAGGAGCGAGATCAGAGAACTGGACGAAGTCGCGAAGAGTTGTTGTTAATTTGTATTATTGATTGCTGGAATAAAGTGACCAGTTAACAATTGCCAATTAAAGGAAAAGGCCAGAATCCCTTACACCCGGTCCCAAGGAGGTATCTTATGTTCAAGTTTGACTGTATGTTTCTTTGCTAATGTACGCATATTCACCTGTCTTTAGCTGAAAGTTCTGCATCATTGTTACAGAATCCTCATTACCACTTCACGCGATGAGGACGTAACAGATAATTGAAACTTTTTTTGGTTTTTTAGTGTTTTACTGAAAATATTTAGGTTTAATAGTGCATCAATAGAAAAAAATTTTATAAACAAGCATCTAAAAGTCTCCAAATTATTAAACCAAATTATAGAGAGCTTAAATTATTCAAACATGGTCAGGAAAGAAGCACATTTTCCAAGTATTATAAAAGTGAAGTATCATTAAACGTACTTAATACTGATTCCTTTCTGGTTTCATATTGCTTGTGGAATGAAAACAGAGGACCAGTAGGTTTACCAGCATTGCGATCCGTTAAATCAGATTCCACTTGGTGTAAGCGATCGCGAAGTGTTGATATAAATAAGTAGAAACTAGAGGAGGAAATTAGGAATGCTTCTTTCCCTGATACTTCGGCGTTACTCTGACCGTTTGTCCTTCGAAGTGTCTTGTTTATGATACTTCAAACTTGGATAAATAAACGAATACAAAAGCACATTAGAACGATACAAAACGGATTAGTACAATGCAACAAAAACAATATATCAAAACCAAACACCACGTTCCTTTTTACTTGGTCGCTTCTGATTCCGGTTTTTGTGGTGAGACCTGGAATCTTTTCGACTGCATCGACATATATTCAATTGCAGTGGTTTGGTTTTTATTACCAAGACCATAATTTTATTTAATTTCTTTCTAAATAATGTGATAAGTTCGCAATTTTGACCAAATATGTTGATTTCGGCCCAAGATTCTACAATCTCCAGACATGATTGTCAAAAGTCATTTTTTTCATCCTCCTGATGCTTTAGTTTTTGAAGTTGAAGATGAATGGGTTATGATATGCCAGTGAATATCTTCTACCTTTGTGTCCAGAGTTTTCCTTTTACGGCTATAAACCAGTGCACTTTTTCCTCGTGTATTTGAGATTTATTTTTTCAAATTTTGTTAATATTAGTGTTTGGGACAAAGAGGAAAATGAAATAAGCCCCTAATATTCTTCGGCTAATTGTATAGTGAGTGGAAAAGATGATTCAAATTACATATGTTCAACATCGAAACAACTTTGATATTTAAAAGACAGGCTCCCTATTATCAGCATACTGTAGATAATATGTATTTTAGTGCTTAATAAATATATGATTTTATAACAACAGACATCAAACAGTATTTTTGTAATGGTTATTGACAGAACATTAAATTTCGCTCATCAGAGTATAATCTTTTTCAGTTAAAGATCATGGGAGATCATTAAAATGAACACATATTATCTCAAAGATAGGATTGCGAATTCAATGACAATTAGAAACAGTATTATCATGGAAAAGTGATAACAAATATTAATGAGTGAATTATTTAACTTTATTAAAGCTACTTCAGAACACTTAAGGCTTAATAGTGAAACCACTTACTACTACAGTAGGATTTACAGTCGGTTGCTTTTTATTTTTAGCTACAGTATCGTAGATCGCTTTTCTTAGCGTAGAATTCATCAGGAATAAAGCCCACGCGGGGAGTAAATTAGACATGTCTATTATTATAAATTGATATGTCATAAGAAGCAAATACAAATCATCTTCAACATAGTTTAATGTGAACTAAAGAGTTTTGTTTTTTATATTCCAAAATTATTAAAAACATGCTTACCTGAAGAGAGCCATTTAAAAGTTGATTTACAAATATGGACACCATAAAGAAGAAATAGATTTTATCATTTTGTTCGCTTCGATCACTGGTATTGATGTATTTCCTTTGATAAAGTTTGTATCCAACGAAAGCGTTACATATGAAACAACCGATGCAAGTTACGATATAACAAGTTCCCATGATATTTACAGAGGACGGCCACGAAATATGTATTGATTCTCGTGTTGTCATATGGTATGCTTCATAACTGGGATTATATATCATTTTTGTGGTGAATGGAAGAGTCCAAAAGCAAATGTATGGAAAGATCACCATAAAAGCCATAATCCATTTAATTTTGCCGATCCAAAAGTGGTTGTACTGTAAAGGGATTAATACCGCACTAATTCGGTTCAGACTCATAACTAGATCTAAAAAGTGAGTCACCATTGAAGTATGGTAAAGTAATTGATAAAATAACACAAGAACAATATGGGAACCCAATAGTTGTTCGAATAATCCGGAAAATACAGAAGCAGAGCCCATACGGAAGAAAAAATAATACAGTATATCACCAATTGTATTGTTCGCAGCGTAAATGAAGAATATTTGATTGAAAGATACTTTGTTAAACTTGGATTTGTGAATTCCGAAGAACATAACATAAATTTCGATGATATATAACAGAATAGATGGAATAATATAGACAAGTTGGCCTAAAATAAGTTCATTCAGAATCATGGTTGTAAAATATTTCTTTCTTATTACATTTTAAATATCAGGTATGTTAATGATAAGGTTAAAGTTTTCTTCCTTCAGAAATTGGATTGACACCACCTTTTTTAATTTAATTGTTCATTTATTCAGTTAAAGAATTTCTTGACGTTACGCCTACTTATAACAAAAATTGAAAAATCAATCAAAGACTCCTAATTAACTTATCAATGGGACTGGAACAGTAATAAGTTCTACACAATGACAAACATGAGAAATTAAATTAATAAAAGATAAACAATTGATATATATACAAGTACGGTTTCCAGATCTATCTATTTTCTATTCCTTTAAGTTCACATCTTTCTTTGAGTTTCATGTTTCTGAAAGATAGCAAATCAACAGTTATCCTAGTCTTATTTTGGCGTACTCTAAGACGAGTTGGTTTCGGTGTGTACTGTATTTCTTACACTAAAGAGTACACAGGATAAGTGAGTTCTTCCAGGTTTTATTCATATCAACTAAATTTATTGGTCATAATACTGATACTTTTGGTGCAAAGAAGATCAAATTGATATCTCCCATGAATATAGTTCAAAAGTTTAAATTTAAGATGTAAAGTAATCATTGCTGCGGAACGCGAATCAGCTTCTAATGCAAGATCCTCCGAAGTCGGTAGAAGTTCAGTTGTCCTTGAAGGTGAGTCGAGTGAGACTCAGAAGTCCGATATGTAGGGAAACCACCAAATCTCCCCCACCACTGCATGGGAGAAATTATTATCACGGCTTAAGTTTCTCTTATATTATTTGTGTCTATCCCCATATTCTATTGTTTCCTCTAAGTTTAGACTATCTACATTGTACCATAATCTTGCCGTACTAGAATAAATAAGAACTAGTCCCCCAGTCTAGCGATAAGATTGCATGGACTACATCAGGGTCCACGACAAAATCCGTCCATCTAAAACCTAAGAATTGATATATTATAAAAATCGAAACATTTGTTCCTTTACGAAATCAAGTTTTCTGTTTTACTTTTCTCAATTTTTAAACAATTCGTAATTTTCAAAAAGGAATTTTCATAAAAAATTACGAAATTTAATTCAAAAAAGAAATTGCTGTTAATACAAACGAGTGGCAATTTCCCTTTGTGTTGGCATCAAGCTAGAAGACAACTAGAGTTGTTGATTCCGAACTTTCGAATTAGACTTCGAATCAATTTTGAATTATTTCGAAAATTCCAAATTCGAATCGAAGGATTGAAAACCAAAAATCAAAGATATCAAAAAATCAATAGCTTTGGAGAGAACCAATTTAGTTATCTAGTAATCCCACAATTACAAAAAGCAGACATAAATATTGCGAAATTACACCGATACAAAATTTCTGAACTTTTTAGAATTTAGAATTTCTGTTTTGAATATTTGTTTTAATTTATGGAAACGTTTGCGACATTTTCAAAGTTTTAAAAATCTAAAAACGTCCAGAATTATTGATAGATGTTATTTTTAGAATTTTCTTTCGGATTCTAAGAGCTTTTATAAGATTCTAGAAATCTCCACAAGATTCTGAGAAATTTCTATTGAATTCTAGAAACTTTCATAAAATTCTAATTTTGTAAAGAAGTTAGAAATTAACATAATAAATCATAAATACGGTTTCGGTAAAAAAGAAAAATCAAAAAACGATTGATATCTTTTTTTGTCAAAATTTTTCCTTTCGACTTTTCCGTGTCAACTTGATTAAAAACTTGTAAGCACTTATTTCTAATTAAATTTATTAAATCCGCCAAGATAGACTTTCTTAAACTACATTCATGTGGAAATATTAACTTATTCTCCTTTACGTCAAGTTTATATTTAAGATGTAAATTCGTTAAAAATCTCACACAAGTTATTACGGCATAAAGTTTGAAAAAAAATGGAACCAAAAAGACTCAAGTTGACATAGATTTGCTAAATTCAAATAGACTAATCTACAGAGAGGAATTTAATGGTCTTTTGGATATGATTTTCGAAATGATCTGATCTTTCATCTTCATTGATTTATTTTACTTTTTAAAGTTAGGAATAAATGACTTATGGTCTGTTTGTGAATGTCTTTCTTCTTACTACCCAATGTTTTTTGTACTGTTAATCAATAATAATTTACTTTCTCCTTTTGAATTTTTAAATATTTTTAAAATAATTTTTTAATATTAATGTTTGGGTTTAGAAGGATTACTTCTGTCGTCTCTATCACTCTTGTGTTAATTGTGGAGTGGATAGAAAAGCAGACTAAACTTCAATGTTTTTGTCACAACACCGAAGCAACTTTTATATTTAAAATCATAAGCTCCCCATTGTCAGCATACTGTACATAATATATTCATTAATGTTTAAGTAAGTGTGAATAATTTCATTATACCAAACAGCAAAATTTTAAACTTTTTTATTCTATAGAAGTTGCTCTTACTGTGCATAATCTTTTCTTCAATTGCAGAGCAAGAGTTATCAACAAAATGGATATTCGTGATTTCAAAGATTGAATTTCAGAATGTGTGACGATGAATGATATTGTGAGCATGCTTACGTTGATTACAGATATTTGTCAATACACGCTCAATCTCGAATGAAAGGAATTCAGAATGTTTGGGGAATTTCAACAGGGGAACTTCTGAATATAGTATTTATCCAAATTCTCTGCTTCAAATCTTGAACTGCAGTCTCATAAATAGCTTTCCTTAAGGCGGATTCATCAAGAACAGAGCCCACGCAGGGAGCAAGTTCGACAAATCTGCTATTACAAATTGGTGGTTAATTATAAATCGCCATATATCCATATTAACATAATTTATCATCCACTAAAAATTATCCATCTTTAAATTTTTAATGTTAAAAACAAAATTACCTGAGTAGAACAGCTTAAAGCTTGGTTGACGAACATACACAACGTGAAAAGAAAGAATATCTTTTCCTGCTGATCGTTTGAATTTATTATGTTGCTTCTTTTCAGGTGTAATTTGAATCCAACATACGCATTGCATATGAAACAACCGAGACAAGTCACGGTGACACAAGCTCCGAGGATACTTGGAGAAGAAGGCCAAGTTATCGGTGATAATTTTTTTGAAGCTATATGATACTTTTCACTAACACTATTATATACCATTGTTGGTTCTTCGAATAGAAAATTCCAAAAACAAAGGTACGGAAAAACCACCATGAAAACCACAATCCATTTAATTTTACCAACCCAAAAATACTTATGTTGCACGGGCATTAGAGCTGCAGTAAATCGATTCAGGCTTAAAACTAAATCTAAAAGATTGGTCACCATTGAAGTATGGAAAAGCAATTGCCAAAATAATGCTACACTGACGTTATAATTCAATAGTTGCTCGAATAATCCGAAAAATACAGAAGCAGTAGTCATTCTGAAGAAAAAGTAGTACAGTATCTCAGCGATTATATTGTTCACGGTGTAAATAAAGAATATTTGATTGAAAGATAGTTTGTTAAACTTGGATTTGTATATTCCGAAGAACATGACATAAATTTCGACGAAATATAACATAATTGATGGAATAATATAGACAAGTTGACATAGGACTAATTCATTTGAAAACATGGTTGTAAAATAACTCTGATTGTATGCTATTTGATATGTTGAACACCCCATGGTGAAATTACAACTATATTAATTGCATGGTGAGTAAATCATAGATTTCATAATGTCTATGTGATTATGTAAAAGTTGCGGAAGTCTTATACTTTATCCAAGATCATAAGTGTCTTATTTTTTAGATAAGCATTTATGCTTAAGATATACTTCAATAGCCAGATGGTATAATTTTATAAGCATGACAACTTTTAAAAAACAGAAAAAGTTTTCTAGCTTTGCAAACTTAATTTTTTCTTGCCACCTTTTTAAAAATGGTTATTTAGATTAAAGTATTAGATTGCGATCGAAGTTTTCCCTTTATTGTGTAGTGCTTATGAAATTTATAATATCCAATTTTATGCAATAGGTATATAAAAGTTGACTAAATCTGATAAATTTATTTTAGGTTAATCATACTCAAGTTCAGAATTAAAGGAAAGTCTGAGTTCAATTTTACCTTTTTATAAAAGATCATTGACGGTTCAGGAAGCATGGTCACATATCCGCTCTTTTTATTGCAATTTGGTATATTTATAATGGCGACGTTTATTTTTAGTTCAATGAAAAGAGAACAGTTCTTCCTATAAATATCTTTTATTTAAACGATTGAATGACAATCTGTAGTGCTATAATTATAAAGACTTAATAAAAAATATTTTTAAGTCAATTTATCTTCAATAAAACTAATTTAAAATGTTTGACGAATCCCAATTGCGGAGCTTCTCAGCATGGTATTTACCCAAATGCTCTGTTTCATATCCCTGATTAGAGTTTCATAAAGAGCTTTCCTTAAGTTAGAACTCATCAAGAACATTGCCCAAGGAGGAAGTAAATTGGCCAGATCGGCTATGATAAATTGATGGTCAAGTATAAACTCCCATATATCTTTATTAACATAATTTAACATCCACTGAAATTTTGCTATTTTTAAAAATATATTAAAAGCAAATTACCTGGGTAGAACAACTCAAGAGTTGATTTGCAAAAATACACATTGTGAAGAGGAAGTATATTTTCTCCTGTTGATCGTTTGAATTTATTATGTTGTTTCTTCTTCGGTGCAGTTTAAATCCAACATACGCATTGCATATGAAACAACCAACACAAGTCACGGTGACACAGGTTCCAAGAATACTTGGAGAAGAAGGCCAGGCTATCGGCGGTGATTTCTTGATTACCATAAAGTAATTCTGAGTATCATTTTTGTAAGTCATTGTTATCTCTTCAAATGGAAAAGTCCAAAAGCAAATATAAGGGAAGATTACCATGAAAACCACAACCCATTTAATTTTATGAGTCCAAATTCGTTTGTACTGCAATGGCATTGCAACTGCCGTAAATCGATTCAAACTCAGAACTAAATCCAAGAGGTTAGTCACTAGTGAAGTATGATACAGTAGTTGTCTTAATAGCACCAAACCAATATGATAACCTAACATTTTTTCGAATAATCCAAAGAATACAGAAGCGGCTGTCATCCGGTAGAAGAAGTAATACAGTATGTCAGCAATTATATTATTTATAGCGTAAATGAAGAATATCTGATTAAATGAGAATTTATTAAACTTGGATTTGTGAATTCCAAAGAACATCACATGAATTTCAATGATATATAACAGAATAGATGGAATAATGTAAACAAGTTGACTTAAAACAATTTCATTTGCAATCATAGTGACAAAATGATTTGAATGCAAGTATTCCAAAGGTGAGAGATACTGTTGACAAAGTTATAATTTTGTTAATTACATAGCAAATCAAAATTAGAATCAAATTACGTGCTTGGATATGACATTAAAATCTTTGGTTCGAAGTCAAAGTTATTATTATCTCCACGACTGACGGTATATTCTGCTCTTTATTGCTTCAGTAGCTTGCATGCTTGAAAAATGCAAACCATCAAATAGTACTGAATAGCTTTTATTAGAAAAATTAATATTATTCATTGTGTTGCATTTAAGAACCCACTGTAGACATAAAGATCGGAGTTAAACCGGAAACGGCCTAGATTGAATATTCAAAGCTCCGCCCAGTCATCCGACGCCTGGGAGATGAGACTAAGATGTTAGAGAGTTAGTCTGAGAAAATCCAGCTTTAAACGGATTCGAGTTTGACTTTGATCAAATGAGGACCTTTCCTCTCTTTGTTCTATGCTTATGTTGAGATAAACAGGCTTAATTGCTAACAGTAGAAACCGGCAATTTTCCGTCTAATCATGGAGCTCCAAGATGTCACACCACTGACATCCTTTAATAATAACACACCCCCAATACTACATTGCTATATGTTTAATGCTGGATAGGATACATTAAAGTAGATTAATGCACTATACCATTTGTTTTTCATGATGTTAGGTAGTTAATGTGACTGTGCAACTCCTCCAAAAAGTGCATAAAAGTTACTCGCTTTGAAACAAATACAAGTCGAGATTTATATGTAATTAACCACATTTCCCCATGTTTGTGTTTATATTCTATTGGCAAATGTGAAAGAATGCGTGCCAATCCATCTTAAGAACAACTTTCACGTTTCTTATTGGATTCAGATTCCGAAACAGGAACCTACTAGTCTTTGACTATTTGTTTGAATTCACATTAGACACGATCTTCCTTGATTGAAGCTCCAATAGATAAGTTTTAGGGAAACCGCCGAACTAGTTGCTATAGAAGTGAATTCTTACAGTATCTTGATTCAAAATATCCCCACTAAACATAAGCAAAAGTATAGGGTGGAAATATTATTTTTGAACTCTAAAGGATTTATACATACATGTAAAGAAAATAATAACAATTCATTTATAGTCGTAGGGAGGTGGCGGACTGCGACTTCTTGGAGGTTCAACTTGCTGCTGAGGATTAAAGACGGAGCGAGAGAATCCCAGTTCTGGCATCGGGCGATATGGATTTTCTGCTCGTTGGATATTCGATGATGAGCTCGAGGGTCCTGCAGGGACCTGAGGATAAGGAGTAATTGGAGAGTAAGATTGTGGAGGCGAAAGAGCTGGTGGAGGGGGTCTTGGAGGAGGAATATTCGGTTGAATGACATATCCTCCGCATTCGCCTAGAATTAACGAATTATCATTGAATAATATTGGATCATAACATTGAGTAGTAAGAAAAAGAAGAGTACTAAAAGTTTTTATAAACAGTGAATACAAAACAAAAGCATAATCCAAAAAAACGTCTATTGAATTTCAGACAAGATATACTTTCCAAGACCAATTCTAAAATCTCTCAACCCAGTTTAATATGAGTTTCTTTAAAACGTTCTAGACCGATTTGTCTGTTTATAAACTCCATGAGCAACTCTAAGAAGTCGCAATTTGATCTAATATGGATCTTTCTAGGTTTCTATCTAATTCGGCAGGAATTTTTCTCAAGAGTTCCAATCCAATATGATTTAACATAGATCTTTCCTGAAGATTCTTATTTGATATAAATTTTCCTGGGAATTTCCGGACTGGTCTATTCTGATCAAATTTAAATCAGAGATGCACCTTTGCGATAATATTCCCAAACATTTTGAAAATTATTTCCTTCCGAAACTTTTTACATTCATATAATAATTAACACAAAAAACTTACACAACTGCATTTCTCGCATTTTCTTCCTGTGTCGGCGTTTGCTCATCCATAGAATTCCAGCCATACTTGGATTTAGGACTAATCTTGGATGATGACAACAACAAGCGGTATATCCACATATCTTGGGCCTACTGTATCCATGGCAGTGCCCATAATCATAAGAATGACAATGTCTATGGCGAGAATAGCGGTGACCCATGTTTTTTCAGGAATCGATTCAGGAAAAAAGAAAAATGAGAACTTCTCGGGACGAGAGTTGTTTGTCAAAGCTGGTGTGCTCTTTGTGTACACTATTCCTCTTCATGCAGTTATCGAAATTCACTTGATGTCAGTTTACGTGATTATGAGTCAGCGATCATATTTGCGTTCAATGAAACTGAAGATTATGAAAATTAAAAAAAGTCTTCAAAGGAAATCTCCGAAACCAATTTTGGGGTTAGTATCAATTTCAAATTTTTACAGAAACTTCCTTAAACCGGAAATCACATTTTGGGGGATTTCAAAGTAATTTATATTTGAGATTGGTATATGAAAATTAAAACCTTTATGATTTTATATTTTCTAAAGTTGTTTCATCAGAAGTATCTATAATGCAAACTTGGCATCGGTACTATAAAATTCGTTAATTAAGTACTCATTTACCAGCTTTATGAATATGTCCATAAATAATCAGAAAAATTAATTTGATATATAAAGGGAACGTGATAGAGGATTTTAAAGCATCAGAAATCAAGACAATAATGCAAATCTGATAAATTACAATTATTTTTTAAAGTTGTTTTTAAACCATATTATGCAACATTTAAGAATTATTTTCCGAGTTTATATTCTGGAAATATTAACTTAGAAAATAGAATCTTATATTTCCTAACTGCTTCTTTTCAAACATGATGTAAATTTAGTTTCAGAATTCTTCAAAATTTTCATCAAATCTATAAACAGATAAAGTTAAACTCATATAACACGAAGGTTTAGACTATATAACTATAATTACTGGTTATTAGGATAAAAAAGTATTATAACAATCTTTACTAGACAATAAGACAGATAAAATTTGTATATTTTCTGTCACACAATACAGCAGAAAGTTTCACTCATAATCTACAATATTCCACACTTCCTGATATTCCGACACTCTCTTTCTAGTTTAGTTTTCTGTCCTAATACTAGTAAATGTAATAAGAGTAATTTTACGAATTTAAAATTGCGAATCTACTCAACTCTTCATGGCTTCTTTGTAACTTAATGAAAGTTCATTTCTATAGGGATTACCATAAATACACAGGTCCCTTTGCTGATATTCTATGTTCACATGAACCAAACAGCCTTTTCGATAAAGGCAAATAGGTCGAAGCCGTGGTGTAACCCCTGCACATGGCTGAAACTAACCAAAGGATAAACATCAACAGACTGATATGGACAATCACATGCATATGACTTCCTCTCATGATTCAATCAGAAGTTTAAAAGTTTTTTATAGTCTTGAATAGGAATAATGGAAAATTACATACATATAATGTCAATTAAGGATCATAGAAAATTGATTTTTTGAACACTTTCCATCTGATTTTGAGTGGATAGCGTATATAGGTAAATTTGCACATTAATAAGTTGTATTTTCATGAAATCAATATTTCTCTAGATAATTAGGAGATTTTTGAGCATTATAACTGTAAGTTTGGACTTCTTCATTGTCTACAAACCCGGGTTGTTGAATGATATAGAGTTCAAGTTGGCGGAAACAAGTAGGATTGCTGATATAACCTTTGCATTTCGCTGAAATTATTTATCCTATTACTTAAATTTTATTAAAAATTAACCAACCACAAAAGACAGTTTTATTTTTTTCGGAATTCTTCTGTTTCCTTTTCTTCGTCATGTCAAAAGAAGAATCTGAAGTCATCATTCCAGGATTTCGTTTAGGAATTTTGTTCATCAAAATCGGATTCTTGCATTTGCAGGGAAGATATCCGTTAACCTTAGATGACCGATTTCCCATTTTTCGTCACCGAGGCTATGATTCCGTAAAAGCAAAAGTTTTCTGAGATCTGGTAGAGGATTCTGGAGTTTTCTAAAATTTCGTCGAACTTTATAGAATCTTCGAAAAATCGCGGAAAATCCTAAAATTTTTCAGTATTCAGTGAAAAATTAAGAAATCTTTAAAAATTTTATAAAGGGTTTCAAAAACTTAAAACTTTCAGAATGTACTGAAAAATTAAAATTAGCATTTAAAAAATTTAAAATTAATGAAGAAATAGATTTTTAACAGTTTTTTTGCTTTTATATGAGTATGATTTAGAATTTCATCTAGAAAATATTCTTTTTTCGGTGAATTGAAGTATGACAAATAACCGAATGACGTTGATTGTGAAAACAATGAAGATAAGAATGTTTTTCCCATGTATTTAGTTGTTATAAATCTATAAAATCAATATTTTTCAATATTTTTTAATATATTTTAATATATTTTAATATATTTTAATATATTTTAATATTTTTTAATATTTTTCAGTATTTTTTAATATTTTTCAATATTTTTTTAATATATTTTGATATTTTTTAATATTTTTCAATTTTATTGAATAATTTTTAGAAATTTATAAATTTTCGATGTAAATATATTAGAAAAATAATCTACAAAAATGTTTCAAAAATTAATTTTTTTACTATTTCGCATATTTTACAGTAATCAATTTTTTATCATTTTAAAGAGTAAATTACCCAAGTTAAAATTCAAAAAATTAATAATTACTGTAATTATAATTGATATAAAAAATAATTTAAAAAATGTTGCGAAAATTCAATTTTTAAAACTTCTTCCATGTTACAGTAATCAGTTTTATTTTAAAAGTTTAATTAATTTTATATTTGAATAGTAAAATAAAAATAATTCCAGCACATGATCATACCTCGTAAATACATAACTTAATGAATTTTTTAAAAACATATTTTCGAAAAAATCAAATTGTTATTTTTCATAAGGAGGTGGTGGTTGATTACTGTATTCTTGGATTTGTTGATGATAAACAATTTTTGGTTGTTGAAGTCCTGAATTTTGGGGTTGGAAGTGATAAGCAGGGGCACTGACGTAACCATTGCAATTTGCTGAAATGAATAATTTTAAATTTGTCTTGTCAGAAAACTAGATCTGGTCTCATCTAGTCCGAAACTAATATGGAAGGAAAAACGTCTCTCAGCAGGCATCGTCTTGCTATCCGGGCAAGTGCTTTTCTCTTAAGCTACGAGAGCGACCTTTTCCATTCCATTCCTGGGAGCAGAATCGTTTCTCCTGAACGGTCGCTCCTTTCTCGCTACGCTTAATGTCGCGACAAGTCTACAGTAATGTCGAAATAACAAACCGCAAAAAATCATTCCTTCTCGTTTGGCGGCTTTTCTTTGTTTTTTTCTCTTGATGTAACGGTACATGGCGATGGAACCATTCGGAGATATCCCGACACATCTTCTGGGGATCTTATCCGTCAAAACTGGCTCTACACAGTTGCAGGGATAGTATCCGAAGATCTGCTGACCACATCTTGATGAATGACAATTTCCCATTTTTAATCACTGAAATATTTGATTTTTTAAAATTGTTCAGAAAGAAAATTGATTTCTTCGTTTATTTCGAACTTTACTTTTACTCTCAAATGTGGGTAGTTGAACCAAATCACAATAAACATATTATGGAATACAAACACAACATAATCGGTAAAATTTTGCTAGAACTGTTAGTAGTCTCTCTGGATCAATGACATTATCGTCATTCCGATCTGTTGGGACAAAAACTAAACTAGAAAGAGCACCTAAAGAGATAGCCTGAATATCAGGGACTATGGAATACTATATAAAATAAGTAAGATTCTCAGTTGTCTTTTGAGTGTAAGATATATAATTGTTGTCTATGCCTTATTGTTGAGTAAAGATTAGTGATATTCTTCCTATTTCTACCTTAACACGATCAAAAACTAAAAATGTAATTGTTGGTCTTAGCACGACTACCGTAACCTTACGAGGTTTATGTTACTGTATGGTTGTTATGTTGTGATATAAAGTAAGATTGTGACTTGTTGTTCTGTAAATACTTCAGTGTCTGTTTCCCTACGTTGCAGCGTCCCTTAGGAAATCACAACAGTAATTAATATCATAGTATAAAACTCAAAAATGAATTTTATTATAGAATATTTCTAAAAAGAATTTTCAAAAATTGTAACGTTAAAATTTAAAAAAAATCATTTTTGCAAAATGGTCTCGTCACGAATTTTTAAAAATTTATAGAATATAAAATAGCCTATAAAACGATTAATTTAAAATCACATAATTATATAATTTAATTTTAGAAATACAGTCGAACTTGAATATAAGATACCCCTTTGGAATCGGCCAAAGTGTATGCTATAACAAAGGATATATTATAGAGGAGGTCAATTTGAAAACAGGCTAATCAAATTCAGTCAATCAGACCGTATGCTATAACAAGAGATATGTTATAACGGGAGTATTTTATATCCAAGTTCTACTGTATATCCTTCTTGGATAAATCAGACATTTCCGGATCAGATGCAAGAATTTCTATCCATCTTCAAGGATTAGTTTCGACATATTTGAATGCCGATGGATATTTAAGAAATCATAAATTAAAATAATTTATCGAAGGTGGACCATTTCAGCTTTATGATGAAATGCGGTTCACGTAATCGAAAGTAAAAATGAACTAACTACATACACTATCAAAAAACGGAAAATTCGGTGTTTGTCTAAAAATTCTCTGCTGACGTCTGTCCTTCTAGTCTTTGAGCCTTTATTACTTTTTTTTTCACAAGAAATGAACAAAAAAAATGTGTTTGATTCTGCTTGGAATACCTAGAAAGTTGGTGAATTCAATAATGAAAAAAATAAAACTATTTTAAAAATTGAATTATTTAACTATGAAATCGAAAAATATTTTTAATAATGTCCTTAGAGAATATAGTGGAAAAATTTATTTAAAAAAGTTACAAAACATCTGTTTTTTGATTACTTTAAAAATTCGATTATTTACTTCTTAAATAGAAAAATGAAATATTTCAAATAAATTCATCAAAAAGTACGATATAAATTATAAAAACGATTTTGAAGAAATATGTTTAAAAAAATTAATTTTTCATCATTTTTTTTATACTACAGTAATCTGATTTTTTTGATTACTTTAAAAATTCGACTATTTACTTCTTAAATGGAAAAAAATATTTCAAATAAATCCATCAAAAAGTACAGTAGAAATTATAAAAACGATTCTGAAGGACAATGTTGTCGGTTATGGTAGAAGATTTCAAATATATAAACTTGAATTTTAGTTTCACTTTATCTTTTCGATGACGTCATTATCAATGATTTTTGGATCGTTTTGATTCTAACATTTGTGAAATACACTATAGCCAAGTACTCCAGACTCTTCGAGCTCGCAAAAACAAACAAAAAATGTCTTAAAAAATAAAACTTCCAAAATTAAGCCGTAATTGAGGAATCGAATTTATTCAAAAATAAATATTTTATACATTACTGTAAATTCATGTAAGATGAATTTTCGAGATGTCTGATTCCATTGGAGCAGATGGGATTGATGGATACATCGGAGAATACTGTGGAGGTTCTTGATTTATCGTGTTTTCAGGGACCACGAGGGGAGTTTGGGGTTGTCCTTCCCATCTGGAGGACGGCACAACGATGGGACGGATGTTGGTGATGAAGGTGTTCGGGGGGAGATGAATCGGGGCTAAATAGATTTCATAAACTGATTCCATAAAAAAAATAAACCATCATTCTCGCTGAGACCAGTACTTTCGAAATTACAATACAATACAATACAATACAATACAATACAAATTGCTCTAGCTGTTGCATGGGCGCGGTCTTCCGCGGAGCTAACTTTCGAAATTAGTGATTAATTCGATTTTTATTATTTGAGAATATGTTCGTTAAGTAGTTCTAACACGAACGAAACTTTACAGATCAGTAGTCAAGTTAATAATCGAAAAAAAAAATCGGTTATTTTTCGTGCTAGGACCATCACTTTCTCAATCGGTAATTATTTTCATTTTCATTTTATAGATTATATTTAGGTAATGGTCCCACCGCGAATGATGGTTAAAAAATTAATAAATAAGTTGATTATCGACGAAATAAAATTTGTTCGCGTTAAGACAAAAATTCGTATTTCTTTGCTTAATTGTTTATCAAATAAATTTCAATAGTTTTTAGATTACTGTTGGATCGTCGCTGGGGAATCCGGATCCGCGTGTAGATACAAATATATGGAAGAAACTTTATTGGGGCCTCAAGCACGAGATAAAACACAACTCTAGCAC
Organism: Halicephalobus mephisto; assembly: GCA_009193035.1. Taxonomy (NCBI): domain Eukaryota; kingdom Metazoa; phylum Nematoda; class Chromadorea; order Rhabditida; family Panagrolaimidae; genus Halicephalobus; species Halicephalobus mephisto. Next base: position 28,974 of record SWDT01000113.1, on the reverse strand, counting down.
AATTATTGCGCAATCTCCCAATTGCCGCCAAAAGGCAATCGTACAAATTTCGTTGGTCCTCAGGGTATTTCCCTTCGGAACCAACCCGGTGTGGCTTGCGCTCAAATAGATCATGCACAATCCAACAATTACACTGTTACTAATTCATTATTTTTTAGTAATTAAATAAAAAAGTAACTGAAATCCAATTATTTATGCCGAAAACTGAGCAAATGCATATTGGTCTTGTCGCGAATAATTTTTATTTTTTTTTCAATTATGAGGTTAATTTTTTTGTAAAAATCATAATTGTTGAGTCCAGTTAGTTTCTATTTTTCATGGTTTCCCAGTCCACGTTCCAAATGTAAGGGTATAAAAGCCGAAGGACTACCTCGGACACTATTGTGTCATTCCTCATTTATTGTCTATTCTGTGTCTCTAATAATAAAGTGTTACTAATATACTCTATTCGCGATCCCTACGTTCCGGTTCTTAAACCCCGACAATAATCAAATACCTAATTTTAAAATTAATCAAGTTTCATCAGTGTCGGGACCACTACTTACCGTATGTCATCAGGAATGAAGATAAAAAATACTTAAAAAATAACTACTTCTACCACGAAAAATACTTGATTTATTTTTTCATCGATAATCATTAATAAAATAAAAACAAACCGATTACTGTTGCTGGGTCTGTGGATGCAGAAAAGCCGATTTTCGGAGTAGATGTGGTGGTTTGAGTAACGACAATAAACGACCTGGTATACGGTACAGATACCCCACATTTCAATCTTGTATCTCGACATCTGCAACGTCTGTAACGACCACAGAATTCAGAATCTGGGAAACTTGAAACACCGTTCCCCATGTTGTTTTGTGTAACGAAATACTTATTTTTTAACCACAACGTTTCAATTTTGGTTGTCATGGCAATTGTGAAAAAAACTAACACTACACTAGAATTATCTAAATTTAGTTTTTTTTAATTAACGTAATCAAATAGATCTGTGCATTGCCATGGGGTCGTCGTCATTGTAGAAGATATCGATGTGGTTACCGTCCTTCGAAATCCACGAGATGTTCTGTTCGGGAGCTGAAAATTCACAAAAATTAAACTTAAAAATTTAGAATTTTCTAAAAATTCAGAATCCAGTACAAAGTTCTACAATCTTTCACAATTGTAAAATTTTAAAAATTTAATAAAAATCAAAAATATTTTTAAATTTCAAAAACTTAAAAATTTTAAATATTTTACTTTATTTTTGAAAATTATAAAATTACAGTAAACAAACCGAGTTTTCTTCTTCTTCTGCCTCGTCTTTTGCCAGGATACCCTGTGGCAACTCGTCTGATTTTTTCTTTTTTTCGTTTTTTAAATTCTTCATGAGTAAATCGAGGATGATTATCGCCATGGGGTGGAGGAGGAAAATCCCGGGGTGAGGGTTCCGGGTCTTTAGACGAACAACAGCCCATCAAGTCACGTCAAAGTTCCAAATGGATTTCAAAAAAGTATTTCCAAAATCCCGAGATATTTCCTGGCAACCAGTTTCAGTATTGTTTTGTTTAAAAAACGTAAAAATTTGACTTAAACGTAATTTTTAAATTATTCAGTAGAAAAACTGGTCTTTATCTATATTTTTTGAACAATAGTACTGTATGTAAAAACATGTTAAATTTAACATCAATTTTTATTTTAAAACAAATTTTAAATTTAACTTTTGTTTTAATTTTCAAATTAATTTAGATTTTGACTTTTAAATTAACTTTTAATTTTAGCATTTATTTTAATTTTCGTTTTTACTTTAATTTTGAATTTTATTTTTGCTTTAAATTTAACATTAATTTTCACTTTAATTTTTATTTTTATTTAAATTTAAATTTTTATTTTTATTTAAATTTAAATTTTTATTTTTATTTTTATTTAAATTTAAATTTTTATTTTTATTTAAATTTAAATTTTCATTTCCGCATTAATTTTTATTTCGACATTTATTTTAATTTTAATTATTTGTTATTTTGTAGTTGTCCGCTGATTGTAATTACTCCTTGGCTAAAAACAATAATTTTCAAAGATAATTACAGTAATTTTACCTGTTTCTTTTTTCGAACGTTTTTGGTTTGTCTGTTAATTTTCGAATATTTCTAAAATAAATATGAGCACCGATACAGGCGTCAATCGAGAACAACGTTGATGCATAAGGTCCGAAAAAGGTCGTCAAGGTGAAATCCGTAAAGTGCAACAAAATCGTGTCCGTCAAGTAAGGAACAAAGGAGAGCCAGAAGTCCAGAATCACGAGGGAAATGACGAAAATATTACTCTAAAAAAAGTATTTTGAAAATTAAAAAAAATATATTTGAAGTTTTTTTGAAAATTAGAAAAAATTACACAAGATTCCAGAAACTTCTGAAATTTAAGAAATTTAGTTTTTTTGTTGGATTCTTTAAATAAAGAAAATTGTACAAGATTCCAGAAGCCTTTATGAGATTTTAGAAATTTAGTTTTTTTCGTTGGATTCTGTAAATTTAAAAAAATCACAAGATTCCAGAATCTCCTATGAGATTTTATAAATTTAGTTTTTTCGCTAGATTTTAAAAGTTTAAAAAAAGTCACACAAGATTCCAGAAGCTCCTATGAGATTATAGAAACTTTCTAAATTTTTTGTTGAATTCAGTAAAATTTTAAAAAATCACAAGATTCCAGAAACTCCTATGAGATTTAAGAAATTTAGTTTTTTCGTTGGATTCAGTAAAATTTAAAAAAATTACACAATATTCCAGAAGCTCCTATGAGATTTTAGAAACTTTCAGAATTTTTCCATGAATTTTACAAAAGTCTAAGAGATTAAAGAAAATTCCATAAATTTTCACCTGATTCTAAAAACTTAAAATTTTCCTACGAATTTCATAAATTTTTGCAAAATTTCAATAATTTATAAAAATTAACTCACAGCTCTTTTTCCTTTTTCTTCTGTGGAATTCGAGAAAAATCCATTCGAAACTTTTTTTCGTCTGATCCTCCACAAAGTGATGAAAGTTATCCCAGCGATGAAGTTACAACCCCCAGCGGACATTTTATAAATAATAAATACGTCATAACCATAAACGGATGAAACACAACCAAAAGTCGAACAATTCGTTCGTGAATCTGACGGTGGAGTACTTCCGAAACCGTAAAAAACCAAAATTGAACAACTTATTGAAGCTATCATCGCAATCGTCGTGATTATTGATTGTTTTCTACGAGTGACGATTCCAGAAAGAAGAATATTACATCGATCAATGGTCAAAAACAACAGTGCCGCAGGCATCAGAGCCGTTGTTCCGAATGTAAAAACCGCTGTCCAAAACAGAATATGAGCGTTGTAAATTACAGCTAAAAATTAAAATTAAAATCAATATAAATATAAAAATTAAAAATAAAATAAATATAAAAATTAAAATAAATATAAATATGAAAATTAAAATTAATATTAATATAAAAATTAAAATTAATATAATAATATAATAATATAAAAATTAATATTACTATTAATATACTATTGATTTAACTTCAAAATCAAAATTATTACATCTCGTTAGGACCAGACACATCGATTTTTTGAAATCTTCAATTTTCGAATTTGGATTTTACTAACTTCGAACTCGAATTAGCTCAAAATCGACAGTTCTGGTCAAGATCAAAGGTTGTAATACATCCTCAATGAAAAATGCCGAGGACATTATTAAATGAAAAAGATTCATCCTGATCCAAATGATTTTTTATCCTATCTTAGTTCATTTGATTATTGATCTCTTGAGTATCTTTCATACCAAGATCAACGTTTTTTTATTTAACAATTTCTTCTATCTTCATTCTTGGAGAAGGAAACTTCAAATTATCGCTCTGAACTAAATGATACTGTGTCATGTTTAGATCACTAAGTAAATTACTAATTCTCTAAGTACTACTCTCATTAGGAATAGTGATTATTTTGTTGAAAATTTTCTTTAAAAAATATGTTAAATTCCAGTCCTGATACAAATGACATTATGCCGTTTAGATCACTAAGTAAATTACTAATTCTCTAAGTACTATTCTCATTAGGAATAATAATTTTCTATTTAAAAATTTTCTTTTAAAAAATATGTTAAATTCCAGTCCTGATACAAATGAGATTATGCCGTTTAGATCATCAAGTTGATTAATAATTCTCTAAGTACTACTCTCATTAGGAATAGTGATTATTTTGTTAAAAATTTCCTTTTAAAAAATATGTTAAATTCCAGTCCTGATACAAATGATATTATGCCGTTTAGATCACCAAGTTGATTACTAATTTTTTAAATATTATTTATGTCAAAATAACTTTCATTTAAAAACTTCCTACGTTTATTCTTTAAAAAATCCTAAATTGTAGTTCTGTCACGAACGATTCTGAACTTTTCCTAGACCATTAATTCAGTTACTGATTCTTTAAATATCATTTATGACAAAACAATTTTCATTAAAAAAGTTTTTACATTTATTCTTAAAAATTAAAAAATTGTAGTTTTGTCACGAAAAATATTTTTATTAAAAATTTTAATTAAATTACTGAACTTTTGAAATTACTTACTCTCAGGTCTCCAGAAAAAAACCATATATCCATAATGAAATATCCCCGGAATCGTCGACAGAATCCAACAATACAAGTAATATCTCAGTAACGGAATCACAAGATTTATTTTTCCAGTTAAAATACGTTTGACTGTCGGACAAAATTTAAGAAAAGCAATTATTTGACAGCAAAAACAAATACTGTATTCGATTAATGTTAGAATCTTCATGTACGTCACCATTTTTGATTTGAAAATTTTTTTACTGAAAATTAAACAATAATTTACGTTTTTAATTATCGCGATATCCTGCGAGATAAATTTTTCCGTTTTTCTGTGAAAAAAAAATTTTAAAAAGTTATTAAAAATTCATATTTTTATAAAAATAAAACTTTTTTCGAAATCGTCTAGATATTGATTTCGGACCCTTGGTGGAGACTACAGTAGGTTACGTACAAATTCGCGATTAATTTTTTCAGAATCTACTTTGTTTAGGGAAATTTAGAAACTTCTGAATCAGAATTATGGGGTAGCGAACCCCCTGTCTGTACTCAAGGATTATCTATCAAGATATTCAAAAAATCAAAACAAACTCTAAAAAGCTACCGAAAGCAAATTCCTTTGTTCATAATTTAAAAAAGCTGAATTTCAAAAGGAAAACTTTGGATAATTTTTTATAAAGTAACAAACTAGTTTTAAACTTTATGATCCTACAAATTGGTTACAATTCCGAGCAATTGCTATAAGAACCTAAAAGAAGGATTATTTAAGAAAGCATTAGCTATAAATACAGTAACTTCGGGTACAAATAGTTTATAAGTACATCATCTGGTTACAATCTTAGAATTTCACTAAATGAATTTAAAAGAAGGATTAATTAAAAAAAGAATTAGCTATAGATACAGTAACTTTGGATATGAACAATTTGTAAGTATATCATCTGGTTACAATCTTAGAATTTCACCACACGAATCTAAAAGGATTATTTAAAAAAGAATTAGCTATAGATACAGTAACTTTGGATATGAACAGTTTATAAGTATATCATCTGGTTAAAATCTTAGAATTTTACCAAACGAACTTGAAATAAAAATTGTTTCAACAGGGAAATAAGCAACAATCGTCATAACTAATTAAAAGTGCTCCGTAATTACTGAGCCTGACTCTAATTCCGAAATGCTACTACAAAATCTAAATTTTAAAACATTGTGGGACTGAACGAATCATGAATACTGTAACAACCAGGAAATGCTTTATAACTATGATATTTGATTCCAATTTTAAACAACTATAAGAACTGGATATAAAAATTACTTCCGTGTTGAATTGATTAATGACTACTGTAGATGACTTTTTAAAGATTTAACACGTTATCAAAAGTCTGCATCATTGAATTTAAATTAAGTTGATTAATAAACTCAATTTTTTAATAGGATATATTGCTTCGCAATAAGTTTGACTATAAGATCACGGGTCTTACAGCCAAAGTTTGAAATCTTTGTACACACAAAAGTAACTTTTAGCCAAGTAACAAATGCAAATTTTCACTATTACTTGTAATTTTAACCACAAATGTCAAATATTCATGAAAAATGTGACGATTATGTCACATTTTGCAATTGTTACGAGGCCAAAAGTTACGCACTTTTTTGTGTCTAGAATTACTTCATTGTGTCTGTAAAAGCACGTAGATTACAGTAATTTATCTTTTATTTTCTACTTTCTAACTTAAGCTAACGTTACTCGAGATGATGGTTGTTGATAATTTTGAGATGATTTTTTAAACTTTGGATTTGTTTCTTCATAGGCAGAGAGCAAATGGGTCATCTTGACAACGGGTTCTGTATCTTCATCTATGTGGTCTGAAATATTCAATAAATGTCTTTAGTTTAATATTTCTTCAACATTAAACACTGATGTGCTTTTAAAGAATCTGGAGGAAATAGTTGCAACAAAAAGTAGTTTATCCTTTGACAGAATCATCTTTTTTGTGGAATTGAAAACTGCAGATTTTTACTGTACCCGCTACGTTCTATTTCATCATGATCTATATTTAGAACTAGGATATTGACTATGATTAAGAACTATTAGTTAATACAGAAAAGGAGATATAGTATTAGGATCTGCATAAGTTGAATCATGAGGATAGCGAGAGATCCTCAGATCAGTCATAGACTGATGAGTAGCTATATAAACGATTTGTGTAGGTATGTAAACCGAATCTAGCAGTTGTCACCATCACTTTATCACTAGCAGCTGTGTTTGTAATAAAAAAGGATACTATACTTTCATCTTCTTCATAAATTAGTCAGTTCATGATGATCTAACAATGCGGATTAATTAAATAGATTAAATCTTATTCTCTATATCCACAGCCTAATCAGAAAACCTTTACCATCCCTACCAAACCCTCATCATTAGCGAGAAAGACACCTTCAATAATAGCAATTATATTCCTCGACGGAGGTTCCTCATCTATCCTTATGATGAGTACGTTCTTACTGTATCTGTTATACCTTCTTTCCCTTGTGTGAGTAAGATTGACTGAAGTGCTGACTAAGAGTTCTTAATCTCAAATTTTGAGTGGATGTTTCCGGTTTTATAAATTATCAAATAAGTTAAACTTAATATTTTGTGCCTATACTATTATCTTTAAGCTTTTGTCTCCGTAGAAATAATGACTCTATTGAGGAACAATTTAGACTTCCTCATAAGGAGAGTTTACGTGAGGTTTTCCAAATGTGTCATCGAAACCAAGAAGGATAAAGTTTAACTTTTTTGATGACTTACACAAAGCTAAGTACACATCCACAGAAATCTGGTTAAGTGAGTTAATCAGAATCAACATCCCATTTTGTCTTAAATACACGTAATGAAGAAATAAAATGTAGTGAATGCAGTAAAAATGTACAATCTTCATGCAAGTGGAAGATAAACTTTTATCAAAGGACAAAGTTCGTTTTTGCAGAGATGTTTTTTCCCACAGATAAGACTTCAATGAAGATATTGGGGTACTTTTTGATCGATGTGTAAATACAGACGATAGGATTTAGTTCATCTGATTACTGTACACAAAACCTAATATTACAACCCTCGTGAATATTAATTAACAGTTCTTAGTCAGAATCGCTATCTCATCTTAGCTGTACCTAATGAAGCAGTAAAGTGTAACTAATACAGTAGGAATCTGCAATATCCACGTCTATGAAAAATAATCTTCCTTAAAGAATAAAACTTTGTTGTTGCATCACTATTTCCCAATGGATGCTAAATTAAATCTAAAAATCCTCACCATCAATGGATTTGAAATTTGCGTTGAGGATTAGTCCCCTCAATTCTGCAGAAGAATAGCCTTCTGTCAACCTTGAAATCTCGTCCAAATCGACTTCTGGATCCAGTTGAAGATTCCCAGTCAGAATTTCGAGGATGTTTTTTCTTTCTTTTTCATCAGGAAATCCGACGAAAATCCGGTGATCGAACCTTCCGGGACGCAGAAGAGCTTCATCCATCAAATCGATTCTGTTCGTAGCTGCAACCACGTAGATTCCTTCGTTACTACTGTCGACTCCGTCCAATTCTGTCAACAACTGATTCACAACCCTATCTGTGACACCGGTGGAATCATGACCTCTCTTCGGAGCTAATGCATCAAATTCATCGAAAATTATCAAACAAGGCTTTGCGGAACGAGCTCTGGAAACTCGTTTTTTGTGTAATCTTTTTATCAAACAAACATACCTTTCAAAGACGTCCCTGACATTCTGCTCACTAGCTCCGATGTACTTTGAGAGCAATTCCGGACCTTTGACTGTGATAACGTTCATCCTGGATTCTGCCGCGAGTCCCCTCATCAGAAGACTCTTCCCTGTGCCGCTGGGACCGTGGAGAATCGCCCCTCCTCCCAGTCTAAGACCGCACTTTTGATACAGTTTACCGTACTAAAATCGTTAAATTTAATTTTTAAGTAATAAACTAAGATTTCGTTTTCTTAGATAAGACAAAAATCAATTGGTTCTACAATTTTTTCTCAAAAAAAAAATAAAAAAATAGTTTTATTTTTAACAAAAACCATAATGTTAAAAAAGTAAAAATCAAAGTTTTTTAGAATTTTCTAAAAGCTTTTAAAATCACTATTATTTTAAAAATAAAAGTAAACATTACGAAATCATCTCAACATGAATTTTTGAAATTTTTAGAATCTTAATTTTCCGAAAAGTTTAAAAATAAATTTCTTAATTTAATTTTTTGAAATAATTTTTAATTAAAAAAAATTAAAATAAATTTTTTGAAATAATTTTAATTTTTGAATGAATTTTAAAATAATTTTTAATTTTTAATGAATTTTAATTTTAAAAAAATAAAAATAAATTTTTTGAAATAATTTTTAATTTTTGAATGAATTTTAAAATAATTTTTAATTTTTAATGAATTTTAATTTAAAAAAAATAAAAATAGATTTTTTGAAATAATTTTTAATTTTTAATGAATTTTAAAATAATTTTTAATTTTTAATGAATTTTAATTTAAAAAAAATAAAAATAGATTTTTTGAAATAATTTTTAATTTTTAATGAATTTTAATTTAAAAAAAATTAAAATAAATTTTTTGAAATAATTTTTAATTTTTAATGAATTTTAAAAATCTTACTTTATTCTGCCAAAGAAAAATTTCATTTAATTTTTGTTTGACGTTGTTCAATCCTCCAATATCCTTGAATTTAATTATTTTTTCGTCCACAGGTCTTGAAATTTGTTTTCCGGCCGTAGGGGTCATCTCGAGGGCCTTCAGAAGACCGTCTTCAATTTTCCAATTTCTTTCTTGATTTTTCAACAAAATACTTCTTTCGGCCAATTTTACCAATTCTCCAAGATTAAAAACTTCGATTTCTTTGAAAAATTCGGATTTAATTTTTGTATTTTTTTTAAAAATTTCTTGAAGAATTTGGATTTTTTCATTCTGAAAATTTTCGACTTTAAATTTAAGTTCGGTTACCTCGGAAACCAAAAATGCATTTTTTATTTGAAATAAGTTTGAATTTTTCGACCTTGGTGTTTCAAGTAATCCTTTACCTAGATTTCTTTGAAAAGTTCGATTTATCTGATTTTAATTTTGATTTTGATTTTTCAAATTACCTTAAGTTTGACGAATTTCTTCGATTCACGATTTTTAAATTTAATATATCTTTTTAAAACTATATAAATACTAAATTTCCTACTTTTTGGTCCTGAGTGGAAAAATTTGAAAATTCGTGTTAGGACACTTTTTGAAATTTCAATAATTATATTTGTTATTATTGTAATAATATAACTTTTAAAATTTCCTAAAACTATATAAATACTAAATTTCCTACTTTTTGGTCCTGAGTGGAAAAATTTAAAAATCCGTGTTAAGACACTTTTTGTAATTTCAATAATTATATTTTTTATTTTTGTAATAATATAACTTTTAAAATTTTCTAAAACTACATAAATACTAAATTTCCAACTTTTTGGTCCTGAGTGGAAAAATTTGAAAATTCGTGTTAGGACACTTTTTGAAATTTTTTGTTGCAAATATTTCTAGTTTTATAAGTTGATGATTTTCAACTTTTTAGAGCCATGTAAACATAAAGTTCATAATTTTTCCTTAATTGGAAACCTTCAAAAATTCTCACTAAGATAACTTTTTTTATTTTGTTACACATTTTTATTTTTTCGTGCGAACATGATTTAGAATCTTGTAGTTCCGCATAAAAGTTGAATTTTACAATTTTCGGTCTCAACTAAAAAGTTGAAAATTGAAATTAAAATCGATTTTTTCGAAATTTTATCATATAATTTTATTTTTTTACAATAAGACAATTTCGACGTTTTTAGAATTACAAAAAAGTTGAATTTTAAAACTTTCGGTTTCGACTGGAAAATTTTCAAAATTCCCTCAAGACTATTTTTTTCAAAATTTTATCATATAATTTTATTTTTTTACAATAAGACAATTTCGACGTTTTTAAAATCACAAAAAAGTTGAATTTTAAAACTTTCGGTCTCGACTGGAAAATTGTCCAAATTTCTTTCAAGACTATTTTTTTCAAAATTTTATCATATAATTTTATTTTTTTACAATAAGACAATTTCGAAGTTTTTAAAACCACAAAAAAATTGAATTTTAAAACTTTCGGTCTCGATTGGAAAATTGTCAAAATTCTCTTCAAGACTATTTTTTTGGATTTTTACAAAAAATGTTGTTTTTTCTACTAACATAATTCACAATTTTTTAAAATCACGTGAAAGTTAAATTTTAAAATTATTTTTCCTAACTGGAAAATTTCGAAAATTCCCTTCAAGATCATTTTTTGGATTTTTACTATGTTTATTTTTTTTTAATTTTACTTTTTAATCCATTTTTTTTCTTACTTCGAATAACTAAGTAATCGATCAATTTTATTTTTGTTTTGATCGATTTTCTGAATTAATTCGAATTTTTCGTTTTTTTTACGTAAATCAGAAACGTCGATTTTTTTAATTGGATTTTTGCGAAAATTTCATTTTAAATTTCGCTTTATTTAAATAATTTCCTGTTATGACATCGTTTAGGTAATTTTGGTTTTCAGATTTTCGCAACAAGACCGGTTTTTTCTTCTTTGACAAACAATTGATCTTTTTAAATTTTTTGGTTTCGAAATAATCAAGATTCATGAAATAAGAAACGTGTCTTTTAGGTCATCAAACGCAATATTTTAAAAATTGATCTTAACGCGGAAGTTTTAAAATTTATCTCACAGCGAAAATTTTAAAATTTTAGAAATCAGTCTTAACGCGAAAGTTTTAAAATTTTAAAAGTGATCTCACAGCGAAAGTTTTAAAATTTCAAAAATCAGTCTTAATGCGAAAATTTCAGAAATTGGTTTCACCGCGAAAGTTTTAGAATTTTAAAATTGGTTTCACCGCGAAAGTTTTAAAATTTTAGAAATCGGTTTCACAGCGAAAGTTTTAAAAATCGGTCTCACCGCGAAAGTTTTAAAATTTTAAAATTGGTTTCACCGCGAAAGTTTTAAAATTTCAAAAATCGGTCTCACCGCGAAAATTTCAGAAATTGGTTTCACTGCGAAAATTTCAAAACTTTCATAGCGGAAATTTTTAAAATCAGTTCCACCTTGAAAGTTTTTAAATTTTTTAAATTTAGAATTTTTTACATTTATCTTGATGCAAAAATTTTCGAATTTTTAAAATCTGTTCCAAAATGAAGTTTTTGAATTTTAATAATTTTAGTAATGGTTATTGTTGAAAAATAGCATTGTAAAATAAGGTTTAATTTTAATCTTCGATTTTTAATATTTATCGGAGGTCAAATCTAGAGTCCGCCCTTTCCCCGGGGGCCTGTCCAGCGACCGGAACACGTTCTTTTTCAAAAACCGAATCGCGCGAATCGATCCGAATCAGTAGTTTCCGTCTTTTTTCGGAGATTAGGATATTCGATTTAATCTTTCTTTGTTCTCTAAATTTTAAAATTTAATTTTGACAATAATTTACTTTCAGTTATCCATCGAAGATCCGTCTAGACCGAGATGACCAGAGCGAGTACGCAGTTCGGCGAGCCGTTGTCTCCAGAATCCAAGAAACTCATCAACGAAGTCCGATTGAAACTTAAGGAACCAATCCATCCAAATGTAAGTTATTTTGCAAAAAAGTTAATTTTTGTGTAAAGATTAACTATTTTTAAAACAAAAAATAATTTTCATATAAAAACTAATTTTTCCTTAACATTTTTTACTTTTTATACTTAAAAATTATTATTTTTATATGAAATTTAATTTTTCCTTAACATTTTATACTTTTTATATATGAAAATTATTTTTTATATGAAAATTAACTTTTCTGTAAGATTTTTTACTTTTTTTGAAATTGAATTTTCCCTTAAAAATTTCCACTTTTTATATATAAAAAATATTTTTTATATGAAAATTAACTTTTCTGTAAGATTTTTTACTTTTTACAGATGAAAATTTCCACTTTTTATATATGAAAGTTATTTTTTATTTGAAATTTAATTTTTCCTTAATATTTTATACTTTTTATATATGAAAATTATTCTTTTTTACATGAAATCGAAATTTCGTGTATAAAAAGTGGAAATTTTTATGCAAAAATCAATTTTGATATATGAACACTTATTTTTCAGTTCAACAGTGACTTCAACATTTACCGATTTATCCTTAATGCAGAGAGACAATTTAACAAAGCCAAAGATGTGGTTGAACTTGCTGCGAAGAATCTGAATCAGCATCTTAGATTCAGAAAATGTCTCCATTTGGACGAAATTGAAGATATTCCACTTTCGGAAAATCCGATTTTTCGCAACAGATATTTGCCTACGGGAGAAATTTTGGAATCGTCGGATTCTTCTGGGAGACTTCTGTGGTACGTGGAATACGCTACTATTACGATAGAAGGCATCGCCCACAGCATCAGGGGATCCGCGGCTTGCAAGTATCAGTTCTGGCAGTTCGAACATATGCTCCGGAGGATAAACAAACAAGAAGAAAAAACGGGAAAATTGAGTTCTATAAGACACATTGTGGACATGACTGGCTACGAAATCAACCCCTTCATGATGCTCTTCGTCAGCTCCGGCGCTTTGTCGTATTATTCGAATCTTTTTCATTATGAAAATTATCCCGAACTCGTGTATCCAATTGAGATGGTCAACATCGCCAAATGGATCCATGTTCCTTATCGATTGGTCAAGGCCGTCATGCCCGCGGGCTTCGCCGACAGATTCCGACTTTACGACAATCAGTTCTTGGTCGATTTGAAGAACGAAATCGAAGAAGAGGACATTCCAGAGACCTTGGGCGGATCAAACAAGGTTAGGTTTTTTGGATTAAATATAATTTCAAAAATTTCAATAATTTTATGCAATTTTTAAAAATTTTCTAAAATTCAAAAAATTGAAAATTTTCTAAAAACTAAAAAAATTGAAAATTTTAAAATATCCTAAAAAAAGAAAATTTATAATTTTTTAGATTTTTTAAAAATAAAAAAATCTAAATTTTTTGAATATTTTAAAAATTAAGAAAATTTATAATTTTTTAGATTTTTTAAAAATAAAAAAATCTAAATTTTTTGAATATTTTAAATATTTTAGAAATTGAGAAAATTTGATTTTTTTAAATATTCTAATTTGTCGGTTTTTAGGAAATCAAATGCATTCCGGCGGTCAAAGTGTCTTCAGAAAACTTCTGGCAACCCCCGAATGAGCAGATTCTGAATCATCTGGAATCTTTTCACATCTCTGCGAAAAAACAAAAAATCTTCAGAATCGACCTTCCAGAAGGCTCCCCCAGACGGACCCTGTCCTGGTACTACAAGTCAGACGGCGACCTCTACGTCGGGGTCTTCTTCGATTTTTCACATCATCAGTCTTCGAAAAAAAAAGAAGAAATCGATCCTGACACGAAAGAAATGGTTTATCCGTTTTTGAAAGGTGTCGCGAAATTGGTTCATGAATTCGACTATGTGGATATGGAGAAATCCGGGACTTATTATTTCGTAATATGCAATAAACACAGTTGGCTTCAAAGACGGAACATCGACGTCCTCCTCCAGACCAGCGCCCCCGATGGAACCGACGCGAAACGGGTCTATCTTGATGGAACAACCTCTTCCGTCGAGTACAGTATCCTCAAGACACTCCGTTTGAGAGAATATAAAGATTAATTTTTCGAAACAAAAATCAAAAAAAAAATGAATCAAGAATTATTCGCGGTGAGACAATTTGAGTTTTTGAAGTATGTTCGAAGTAGTGGTCCTGACACGAATGATTTTTATTTTTTCAAATTGGAATTTGGGTACTGTCAATAAAATAATCGAAATTCTAATCGGAGAAAAATTTCGGAATTATTCGTGGCGAGACCTAAGTTTTTTACTTTTCGATGATATTAATGGTCCTGACACGAAAGATTTTTAATTTTTTATTAAGATCTTAGTTGAAACTTAGAACAGTTAATCAAGTTTATAATAATAATAACTTTCTTGCTAGGACCTATTTGTTCATTTTTTTGCTTTACTTTTCGGTCCTGACACGAAAGATTTTTAATTTTTTATTAAGATCTTAGTTGAAACTTTTTAAAACAGATAATCAAGTTAATAATAATAAAAACTTTCGTGCTAGGACCTATTCATTTTTTTTTCTACTTTTTGGTCCTGACACGAAAGATTTTTTATTTTTTATTAAAATCTTGATTGAAACTTAGAACAGATAATCAAGTTAATAATAATAAAAACTTTCGTGCTAGGACCTATTTGTTCATTTTTTTGTTTTACTTTTTGGTCCTGACACGAATATTTCTTGATTCATTTTTCGGTGAAATTTTTGGTTACTTGTTCTTTAATTTTCTGTGTAGTTTGGATTTTGAATTCGTAATTTAAAAAAGTGAAAATAAAAGTGAAAACTGACCTGGCCTAGATCCGGAAAATTGAAAACTTGGTCAAAGAGTCGTGATCCGGAGATTGAGAGCAGACTGTCCGGTAATTGTCGCGAAGATTGCGCCGTGCAGACTAAGTGGACACTCGAATTTTCAATGGATTTTGCAATTCCTGGATTAAATATACAAAATTATAAAAATTTCGTTTAAAAATTTAAAATAAAATGTAAAATAAAAAAATTTTTGAATAAAATTCATAAATTTAAAATAATTTTAATAAATTTTTAAAGAAAATTTTTAAAAAAAATTTCGAAATTTAAAAAATAAAATTAAAAAAAAATATTTTAAAAAATTTTTAAATAAAATTAAATAAAAAAAATATTTTTAAAGAATTTTGAAATTTAAAAAATAAAATTTAATAAAAAAAATATTTTTAAAGAATTTCGAAATTTAAAAAATTAAATTAAATTAAAAAAATATTTTTAAAGAATTTCGAAATTTAAAAAATTAAATTAAATTAAAAAAAATATTTTTAAAAATTTAAAAAACAAACTTTTGTAAATTTTTTTGACAAATTTTTTTCTTTCTTCGTCGTCGATGGAAGGATTTAAAAAATCGATGTTATCCAAAAACAGAATCGAAGGTGATCTGGATTTACAGTAAGACAAGAGATCCGAAAGTTGTTTTTCTACAGTATCCGATGATTTTCCTTTCCATTCAAGACAATCGTGATAGGACGAAAAAAAATAAAAATTTTTAAAAAGATGTCTCGCCAAGAAATTCAGGATTACGGTCTTTCCAGTGCCTTCGGATCCTTTGATTAAAAATTTCCATCGAATTTTTGAGATTTCTAATTTCGAAATTTTTTGACTTAAGTTTTCAATTAACGAATTTTGAAATTTAAACGGAATTTTTGAAAAATTCAAACTTCCAAAATTTGAAATTATTTTTAATTTTTCTTCTTTTTGAACTTCTTGGTGTACTGTAGATTTCGAAATTTTCGGAGGTTTGTCGATCCAAAAATAAAAACAAACTTCCGAAAATTCGGAATTATTCGGAACTAATTTCAGGTTTACGGTATCTGAAAAAATACTGTAGGTTGAGCTCTACAGTAATCCCGACTTACTGTTGGACTCGAGGGATACCGGTAATCCGGAACTCGAGATCAAAATCGGCAAGTAAATTTCGCTTAAAAAATTATTTTCGATTTTTTCAAATATTTTTGCAGTCGGAATATCGGTGTTTTTTTCGTCGACGAAATCTTGAAGAAAAAGTTGTTTGACTTCAGAAACGTCGTGACGACCCAAAGTAGTGATTGTTATCCAAGAACATTCTTGAAATGATTTCATTTTCATCAAAGAAGGAGAAACAATACAGTGATCTCGATGATCCTAAAAATCAAAATTAAAAATAAAATTTTTTTCAAATTTCAAATTTTAATTTTTTTTAAATTAATTTTTTTCAAATAATTTTTTTTCAAATTTAATTTTTTTAAATTAAAATTAAAATTTTTTTTAAATTAATTTTTTTTCAATTTTCTTTAAATTTCAATTTTTTAAAAATTTAATTTTGATTTTTTTTAAATTTAAAAGTTTTTTAAAAATTAACAAACTTTTAATAATTCTGTCATTTTTCGTTGTTCTTCATCAAATGGATTTTCGGGATTTTCGAAGAGAAATCCGAACACCGATTTCCCGGTTAATCCAGATTTGATGTTGATTATGGATTTCTTGACGTGATTAGATCTATTTCCATTTAAAACAAAAACCACATTAGTTTTAAATTTTTGAAGCATTTCGTCGACGGATTCGTCGATAAATTCCAGTGGAAAAATTCTCAAATTTAAAACTTTTTCTTGAGACGAAATAAATTCTCTGATTAGATTACTGTAAGAAAGCGTATCAGATCCCCCAATTTTGTCGGCGAAAAAAGAACATGTCGAAGGTCTTGATGAAGGCCTTGATGGAAGCCTCGATGAAGGCCTTGATGGAAGCCTCGATGAAGGTCTTGATGGAAATCTGTCTTTTAGCGGATTCTCTTTCGGGATCACCATGACTTCTGTAGAATTATCGACCATCACTGCGGATTCTCTTCCGGTTTCTGGTTCGGTCCTGACTGGAAAAAATTCAAAAATTAACTTACTACAGTAATCCCTCACCGACTCTGAACTTCACAGGCACATTAGGACCTACGAAAAGAACAAAATTCATCCCGTTTTGGACAATCCTGATTTGATCCAGAAAAAGCTCCTCGACGACACAAGAGCTATTTTCGAGGATGTTCCAATCTTCGAATGTGTCTGGCTCCAGCTCCAGACGCTGACAATTAGGCATATGGATCACCGGCTCCAGAAGCACCTGATCGTTTTCAAAAACCCCACAGATGGCTGCAAAAGAAGGATTCAGATGGAGGTAGTTGAAAGGGGGTCGTTCTCCGAAGATTTGGACGATGAAGGACCTCGGCTCATCCTTCTGCATCAAGATACAGTGGAAAACTCCGAAAGTAGTCCAAGACATCTAAATTACATCATTTGCAAAATAAAAAATTTCAAAAATATAAAAATTTTTAAAAATTTCTAAAATTTCAAAAAATCCCAAAAATATTAAAATTTTTAAAATTTCAAAAATTCAAAAATTTCTAAATTTCTAAAATTCTAAAAAGTCTAAAAATTTCTAAATTTCTAAAATTCTAAAAAGTCTAAAAATTCCAAAAATTCTGAAAATTTCGAAAGTTTTAAAATTTCTAAAAACCTCAAAAATTCTAAAATTTCGAAGATATTTCAAAATTTGTAAAATTTTGCTAATTTAAAATTTAAAAAATAAAATCAAACCATGGGGGTCCTTGTGGGAGAAACATATCCGAAGCAGTTCTTCTGGCGAGGATTGGGGATGACAGTCACCAAAAAAGTCATTTTGATCAATTAGAAAAAATTTAATCGAACCAAATGAGTGGCCCTGGAAGACATGGCCCAATCGATAACACGAAAAATAAAGTCCAAATTCGGAGACAAAACTACAAAAATTGGATTCTTTCAAAAAAGACAAAAAAAAATAAATTTCATTTTTAAATAAACGAATAAATAATATTAAATGATAAAAAAAATAAATTAATTATTACTGTAATATATAAGATTTAAAAAAAAATTTAATTTTCGACTTTTTTATTAAGAAATTTTTACAGTAATTAATCCATTTATTTTAGATTATATAATATTAAAAAAATTATTACTGTAATATATAAGATTTTTAAAAAATTTAATTTTCGACTTTTTTATTAAAAAATTTCTACAGTAATTAATTTATGAATTTTATACTTGGATTACGAAATATTAAAAAAATTAATTATTACTGTAATATATAAGATTTTTAAAAAATTTAATTTTTTATTTTTAAATTTTTTTCGTTTTTTTAAAAATTTTTTTTGTTTTTTTTTAAATTTATTTTTTTTTTGTTTTTTAAAGATTAATTTTTTTGTATTTTTGAAAAAATCAAGATGATTGAAAACATTTAAAAATTTAGTGAATCTATTTCCGCTCTCGATTCAGGGATATTATTGAACAGAATCTCATTAACGAATCCTCATGGCTTAATCCCCTGTCCACAAAAAATCATAATTGTCCCATTCAAGCGATCTAAAAACACGATTTCTTGTTTTTTTCCAACTTTATTTAAAATTTCTAAAATTAAATTTTTTTTTAAAAATAAATTTTATATTTTTTTTTAAAAATAAATTTTATATTTTTTTAAAATTAAATTTTACATTTTTTTAAAATTTAATTTTGTATTTTTAAAATTTATGTTTTTAAATTTTATTTTATTTTTTTCAACTTTATTTTATATTTTTGAAAACCAATAAAATTTTTTTAATGTAAATTCTAAAATGATGAAAAATAAAAAATAAGTCTAGTTTACGGTAATTATGAAAGTTATTTTTCGTGACAGTAATTGTGGGACTTCTGTCAACTGTCAAAGTAGTCGATTCTGGATCCGTTTT
Source organism: Halicephalobus mephisto (assembly GCA_009193035.1). Lineage (NCBI taxonomy): Eukaryota > Metazoa > Nematoda > Chromadorea > Rhabditida > Panagrolaimidae > Halicephalobus > Halicephalobus mephisto. The sequence goes on along the minus strand of SWDT01000113.1, from coordinate 10,023 downwards.
CGAAGTCGTTTCTGTCTATGATTCCTATCAACTTCGATACCGTATCCATCGGAGTCAATCTTTTTCGATTTTCTGCAGATGGACCGGCTTCAGGAGCGAATTTCTTCTTCATTTCAAGATCGTAGGTATTGTCGTGAACTTGTTTAAGCATGTCCGTCTCGACCGGTCCAGGAGAATAATTCAGAATTCTGACATTAGGTACTTCGATGGCGAAATTCCGGAAGTAAGCTTCTCTTGTGGCTTTTCCTACACAATATTGAGTCATCGACGGCATCGGCATGACGGAACAAAGAGATGTGATGTTGATGACGAAGAGGGGAACGTCATCCTAAAAGAACAGTCATCTAAAAATTGGTTCCAAAGACAACACGAAAGGGAAATTTTCCGTTCGAGAGTCGTTCAATAATTTTAATTTTTCTTTTTTTTTAATTTCATTCAAAAATCCGTTATTTTTAGTGTTTTTTATATCAATATATATTTAAAATTATAGTTCAATTTCTGTAGATTCTAGAAATATAAATAATATAAAAAAATAACGAAATTTGTACTGAAATTTCGATGTTTAAAACTTACTTAAACTTCATTCAAAAATCCATTATTTTTAGTGTTTTTTATATCAATATATATTTAAAATTATAGCTGAATTTCTATAGATTCTAGAAATATAAAAAATATAAAAAAATAACAAAATTTTCATTAAAATTTCGATGTTTAAAAAAAGAAAGTCTATGAAGTACTCCCACACGAAAAATCTTTTCTTTTACATATCTTGCCAAAGTAATCATATATTAATTTTCAGTCTTATGAAAAATTCATAACCAGGTTTTAAGTCAAGTAATGAATTAAATAATTTTCGTGTCGAGACCGTTACTTGGTATAAACCAGGTCCTACCACGAATGAAACTTTATAACTAAGCGATCAAAAAATTAAATCTTCTTCATTAACTTCCTAGTCAAGTAATGAATTAAATAATTTTCGTGTTGAGACCGTTACTTGGTATTCATCTTAGTTACAATATCAAACTCAAAAAACCAGGTCCTACCACGAATGAAATTTAATTTTTTGATCGCTTAGTTATAAAATCTTCTTCATTAACTTCTTAATCAAGTAATGAATTAAATAATTTTCGTGTCGAGACCGTTACTTGGTATTCATCTTAGTTAAAATATCGAACTCAAAAAACCCAGTCCTACCACGAATGGAACTTAATTTTTTATTTTAATTCTCTTCTACAGTATGATTAATGTTGAGTAAAAATACTTACATTTGCTTCCGTGAAAATTTCGTAAAGTTGATTGTTCAACATCACCATCGAAACAAAATTGGACTGCAAATACAGATGCCAGTCATCTTCGGAATTTAATTCTTGAGCTTTTTTCGACAAATCTCCCAGAGATCCGGCATTGTGAAATATTAATTTTGTTTCAAAATTTTGATTTTTTGATAAATCAAAAATAATTTCATTTAAATTTTTAAAAGAATTTTTAATTGAAAAATCTGAAATTAAAATTTCAATTTTACAAGTTGGATTTAATTCTTTAATTTCTTCTTTAACTTTTTTTAATAATTCTCCATTTCTGGCCATAATCAAAAAAACAGAATTTCCAGCAACATCTGCGGCAAGGGATAAAGCTATCTGTCGTCCGATTCCCCTACTGGCTCCAGTAATCACTGCGAAAACTTTTTTTCCTGTGATTACTGTCATTTCTGAAAATTAATTTTTACACAATTTCAGTAAAAAAAATTTATAAAAATAGGAACTAGACGAGGAACGAAAATTACACGTATTTCACTAATTACTGGCCTTGGGGTTTATAATTCTCTAGAGAAATTCTGGAAGGTCTCGACCGGAAATAACAAGATTAAAGTCAAAGGAAAAATGATGACAGAATAGTCTAGATAATCTCGGTCTGGTGCAGTAGTATTTTAGTTAGAATCCCATAGGTACGAAAAGATTACAGAACAACATTGAAGGTCTCGGGAAGATATCATGAGATTAACGTTAGGGTTCCATAGATATAATAAGATTACATAATGATCTGGGAAAGTTTAATTATATATAACAATATTTAAGTCAAAGGAAAAATGATGACAGAATAGTTTAGATAATCTCGGTCTGGTGCAGTAGTATTTTAGTTACAATCCCATAGGTACGAAAAGATTACAGAACAACATTGAAGGTCTCGGGAAGATATCATGAGATTCACGTTAGGGTTCCATATATGTAACAAGATTACATAATGATCTGGAAAATCTTAATTATATATAACAATATTTAAGTCAAATGAAAAATGATGACAGAATAGTCTAGATAATCTTAGTCCGGTGTAGTAGTATTTAAGTTACAATCATATAAGTATGGGAAAATTACATAATAATCTGGAAAATCTTAAATATTACTACACCAGACAAAAACATCTAGACTATTCTGTTATCCTCTTACACGCTGTTTTCCTTAATTTAAATCTTGTTATATATAATTAAGTTCAGGTTACACAGATGGATGACAACCATCAAATGAGCTAGAAAGTTCCAACCGGATACAGCTTTATCTAAGTCACAACTATAAAGATGTGAGAAGGTTATGAATGATCTAGAAAACCTCAGTCCGATCTAACAACATCTAAGTTAATATATCATAGGTATGAAAGAACTACAGAATGATCTAGATAGTTTTGGCTCGCTTCACTAACATCTAAGTTAGGGGTGAGGAAGAGAGGGATGTCGAATTATCTAGCAAATTTCATTTTTAAGACCTAAATCAAGGTTACGAAGCTGCGAGAAAATTGCAGAACGGCCTGGAAGGTTTCGACCCTTTTTCAAACCTAAATCAAAGTTGTATAAGTGCGAAAAGATCGAAAAATAACCTAGAAGATCTTAGACTGGTCTGAGAAAATTCAGATCTGCACACAAAAAAGATACATTGAAATGATTCTAATGTATCAGATACATTATATTTAATATATTGAATACAGTGCCCTGGTGTCGACTTTATATATCGATGAATAAAATACAGTGTATCAGATAAAACAGAACCATTTTAATGTACCGATATCATACCCAATATATTGATACGTTGAATATAATATGTTCGATATATCAGAGCCGTTGTAATATATCGATACATTGCATAGTATGTACTCGTTTTTGTATATAAGACATATAGATGTGATAAGAATATCAGATACTGTAGAAAGTCCTGATTCTTCAGGACTGTATAAACGTCGGAAATTTCTGTAATGAACTAGATAATCTTAGACTGGTCTGAGAAAATCTAAACCTAGAACATATAGATGCAATGAAAACCAAACAACTTAGAAATCCTCGATTCTCAGGACTTAGGGTTTCATAGATATCAGAAATCTTCATAATGAACTAGACGATCTTAGATTAGTCTGAGAAAACTCGAACTTAGGATATGCGGATATAATAAAAAATAAATAATTTCAAAATTTCCAACTTTTTTACACCAAAATCAGATTTCATTAAATTCGGAAAAATTACTACATAATTCCGAAATTACCTCCTTCCGGAATTTTCAAAATTACCAAATAGTAACTTTAATCAATAATTTCGGAAAAATTATTTACAAAATCCACTCAAGGATCAAAAAACTCGCCCACGGTTAACTTTGAAAAAAACCAAAGAGTAAACATCCGAAGAATGACAGCTGAAGTTGACTTTGGAAAATGCCACAGGCATCTACTCCTAGGATTTCTAATGTTGAATGAATTATTTAAGAAACAGACAAAAACAAATTAAAACAAACGTGCATTTTATAAATCTAAATTTGTTTGAATAGAATTTATAGAAGTAATTTTAGGAAAAGTGGATTTTTGAAATAAGATACGGTTTATTTTCTAAGTTACAGAAAATGTAGTTAGAATATATTCTTTATTTTTAGCTGAGGATCTTCTGGAAAAAGAATTAGATAAAAAATAGAAAATTTAATATATGAAATATCAAAATTTTTGAGTGAATACATTTTTGAAAAAAGATATAATTTATTTGATACCTTATCAGATATGTAATTAGAATATAATTTCTATTGTTAGTAAAGGATCTTCTGGAAAGAGAATTAGATAAAAAATAGAAAAGTTCATATATGAAATATAGAAATTTTTGGGTGAATACATTTTTGAAAAAAGATGATTTATTTGATATCTTATGAAATATATAATTAGAATATATTCTTTATTTTTAGCTGAGGATCTTCTGGAAAGAGAATTAGATAAAAAATAGAAAAGTTCATATATGAAATATTGAAATTTTTGAGTGAATACATTTTTGAAAAAAAATATAATTTATTTGATATCTTATCAGATATGTAATTAGAATATAATTTCTATTGTTAGTAAAGGATCTTCTGGAAAGAGAATTAGATAAAAATAAAAAAGTTCATATATGAAATATAGAAATTTTTGGGTGAATACATTTTTGAAAAAAGATGATTTATTTGATATCTTATCAGATATGTAATTAGAATATAATTTCTATTGTTAGTAAAGGATCTTCTGGAAAGAGAATTAGATAAAAATAAAAAATTTAATATATTAAATATTGAAATTTAAGATAACTATATTTTTTTATAAAAGATATTGTTCATTTTTAAGCTGCCAAATCTATATTTATGATGTTTTTTCTATTTTTAGTAGTTTTTAGAATGAAAAAATACAATGAAAATTTAAAAGTTCATATATCAAAATTCAAATTTAGGATAAATGGACTTTCGAAATGCGATATGGTTCATTTTCTAAGTTACTAAATATATTCAGAATCCATTTTCTAAGTTATTAGATATGTTCAAAATCCATTTTCTAAGTTATTAGATATATTCAAAATCCCTTTTCTAAATTACTAGATATATTCAGAATCCATTTTCTAAGATATTAGATATATTCAGAATCTATTTTCTATTTTTAATCAAATTTTTGAAAATTTTAATTTTAAAAAATGTAAAATTTCATATATGAAAAGTAAAAATTTAAGAACCACGACTTCTTAGAAAGAATAAATTTCATTTTGTAAGTTATCGGATATGTATTCAGAATCCGTTATCCGTTTTTGGTTAATGTTCTTCGAGAGTGAGAAAATGGGATGAAAGTATGGAATTTCATATATCGCGTGCCAAAGTAGTTTTCTTCCAAGACTCTACAGCTTATTTTGTAGTTGTTGGGACAGAAACTAGACTAAAAAAGAGCACCTGAAATGATGGCCTGAATATCAGAGAATTTAGAATACTGTATGTTGTGAGGGGGACTCTCGGTTGTCTTATGTAGGAGGTAATATAAATCCACAGATGCTGTAATCACTTGTAACTGAACATAACCAGGTAGATTCGAGTATTTTCAGTTATAGGTGATTTCTAACACCTGTGCAGACTAGTAAGAGAGTACCAGAAGCCATAGCCTGGATATCAGAGAGTCTAGAATACTGTATGATGTGAGGGGGACTCTCGGTTGTCTTATGTAGGAGGTAATATAAATTCACAGGTGCTGTAATCACTTGTAACTGAACATAACCAGGTATATTCGAGTATTTTCAGGTATAGGTGATTTCTAACACCTGTGCAGAGCAGAAAGAAAGTAATTGAATATCAAAGAACGTAGAATACTGTATGTTGTGAGGGGGACTCTCAGTTGTCTTGTGTTGGAAGAAACATAAAAATTGCATCTTATTGTTCTAGTAAAGGTTATTAATATACTTTTGTTTTCCATCTTAGCAGTAGCATATTGAATGTCCCCAAAATGCATCTAATTTTTGGCTAAGGATCTTCCAGAATGAAAAGTAGATAAAAAAGATGAAATTTCAAATATTAAAATAACTTTTTATATAACTTGGTTAAATTCATATAAAATAATTTTCTATATAACTTAATTAATTTCATATATTAAAATAACTTTTTATATAACTTGGTTAACTTCATATATTAAAATAACTTTTTATATAATTTAGTTAATTTCAAATATTAAAATAACTTTATATATAACTTAATTAATTTCAAATATTAAAATAATTTTTTATAACTTGGTTAATTTCATATAAAATAATTCTTTATATAACTTAGCTAATTTTATATATTAAAATAATTTTTTATAACTTGGTTAATTTCACATTTCACATACGTATCCAAAATCCACTTCAAATTTATATCGAATAATTTTGCAAAATAATAAAATAAAATAAAACATAAAATTTCGCATATCTAGCGTTAAAATTTAATTAAAGAAATTTTTTAAAACAAACTGGGCCTTATTTCGTGAGTTATAGAATATTCATTCAGAATCTGCTGTCAGTTTTTAAAACATGTTCTTCCAAAACGAAAAAAATAAATTTCAAAAATTTCAGTTACTTTATAAAAAAAATATTTTTTAAAATATTAAATATTTTTGAATTAAGAAAATTTAAAAAATATAAAATTCCATATAAAAATGATAAAATTTAAGAAACTCGATTTTTTTGAAAATAATTATTTATTAAAAAATATTTTAATTAATTTTAAATATTTTTCTAAATTAAATAAATTTTAAAAAAGTCGATATATGAAAAATGAAAATTTTAAAAAATTATTTATTTAAAAATATTTTTTAATTAATTTTAAATATTTTTCTAAATTAAATAAATTTTTAAAAAAATTGATATATGAAAAATAAAAACTTTAAAAACTTGATTTTTTTAAAAATAATTATATATTTATTGAAAAATATTTTTTAATTAATTTTAAATATTTTTCTAAATTAAATAAATTTTAAAAAAGTCGATATATGAAAAATGAAAATTAAAAAAAAAATAATTTTAAAAATGATTATTTATTAAAAAATATTTTAATTAATTTTAAATATTTTTCTAAATTAAGTAATTTTAAAAAAAGTTGATATATGAAAAATCAATAAAAAATTAAAATTTATTATTTTTGAACTTTTCTGTTTTCAAAATCCTTTTAATTTTTAAAATTTCAAAAATTTGTACTTTTTAACTAAATTTATGTTTGACGTGAAAGTACAATTACGTAATTAACTTTTTTAAAAACATAAAAAATCGAAAAAGGAAGCCTAAAATTTAAGGATTTTTGGATTATCTCGCTTCTGAAAAATGATTAAGAAAATCGGATAACGGATTCTGGACGTCTTTCTTGAAAATTTTAATTCTTCAGAAAATTAATTTTAAGAAGTACTTATATTAGAATAATTTTTCGCATGTCAAAATTTATTTTCATATATAAAAATAAATTTTCATATATCGAAATTAATTTTTCATATATCAAAATTCATCTTTCATTTATAAAAATCAATTTCCATATATAAAAATCAACTTTCATGTATCGAAATTCATCTTTCATATATCGAAATTCATTTTCCATATATCGAAATTTATTTTTCATATATCAAAATTCATCTTTCATATATAAAAATCAATTTCCATATATAAAAATCAACTTTCATATATCAAAATTCATCTTTCATATATGAAAATCAATTTCCATATATAAAAATCAACTTTCAAGTATCGAAATTCATCTTTCATATACGAAAGTCAATTTTTACATACCGAAGTTTATTTTTCGTATATTAAAATTACCCCTAAGGGGTTGGGATATTTAAACATATTACTTTCATAGACACGAGACGAGTAATACTAAGAATACAAAATTTCTTCAAGAACGAAAAAGTATAAACACGATCATTGAGCCGTTCCGCGAGAACCACTTTGCTGGCTTCTTTGGTCTCTGCTCTTTCCGACCAGGTTTTCCTTTTCGGAGAATAAACCAGGTATGAACGGATAAGGGACTGCACGACAGATGCTCCCTTGCGACCTTTGCTCCCTGCAGTCTCGTGATCGTTTTCAATTTTTTTACTTTTTAGATATATTTTTATTCATTTTTTACAAAATTTAAAAAATTAATTTAAAAACAAAAAAATTTAAATATATCATAATTTTTCTTTTTCAATTATATTTAAAATTTTTTACTTTTTAGAAATATTTTTATTCATTTTTTACAAAATTAAACTAACTAAATAAAAATTTAAAAAATCAATCTAACAACAAAAAAATCGAAATATATCATTTTTTGAATTATATTTAAAACTTTATTTTTTATTTTTTAGATATATTTTCAGTTACTTTTTACAATGCTAGACTAAGTAACTAAATTAAAAAAATCCGAAAGTGGAAGTTAATTGTCGTTTTTGCTGTTTCTTGAGGACTTAAGACGTGAAAAAACAAACAAACGTGACAAATATGAATATAATAAAGTTCGAAAATTATTATTTTTGACAAATTTCTTGAAGCTTTAAAAAAAAAAAATTTAAAAAAGTCTTAAATGGAATAATTATGAATAGGTAGTTTCAAACAGAAAGTTGTCAAAAAAGATCTTAAATGAAATAATTTTAAGTAGTCTTCAGAAAAAAAATTTAAAAAATATTTCAAATAGAATAATTTAAACAAAAAGATCTTACAAAGTTTCAAAAAATTGATCTTACAACGAAAAAATCCAAAAAATGATCTTAGAACGAAAAAATTTAAAAAATGATCTTACAATAAAAACTTTTAAAGAATTGTCTTAGAACGAAAAGTTTCAAAAAATTGATCTTACAACGAAAAAATTCAGAAAAATGATCTTAGAACGAAAAGTTTCAAAAAATAATCTTAGAACGAAAAAATTCAGAAAAATAATCTTAGAACGAAAAAATTCAGAAAAATAATCTTAGAACGAAAAAATTCAGAAAAATGATCTTAGAGCGAAAAAATTTAAAAAACTGGTCCTCCAACGAAAATTTAAAAAAAAATTATCTTAGAATGAAAAGAAATTGGTCTTCCAACGAAAAGTTTAAAAAAAAATTAATCCTACAATAAAAAAATTTAAAAAATCTCAAATAAAATATTTTTAGCAAAATTTTTTAATTCGAAAAATCTGAAACATTGGTCTTAAGCCAAAAAGTGATCCCATTTTGAATTTTTAAAAAATAAAACTTCCTGGTCTCGTTTTCGAACATCATTTATGCAAATTATTTTTTCAAACGAAATCTAAGAGGTTTTTAATTTTTAAACATATTTTTCCTAGAAAATTAAACTTTTTTTAAATTGTAAAATTTCTACTTTAAAAATTGTTAAAATTTCTATTTTTAAATAATTTTTTTTCGAAATAAAAATTTTTTTAAATTATTAATTTTTGAATTTTTAAAAGAATTATTTTTCTCACAACGAAAATTAATTTTTTATTTTTAAAAATTATTAAATTTATAATTTTTTAAATTAATTTTTTTTCTCACATCGAAAATTAATTTTTTCTTTTTAGGACTCATCAGTTTCTTATCTTATAAGTTAACGATTTATCTCACAACGAAAATTAAATTTTTATTTTTGAAAATTATTGATTTCATAATTTTTTAAATTAATTTTTTTCTCACATCAAAAATTAAATTTTTTCTTTTTAGGACTCATCAGTTTCTTATCTTATAAGTTAACGATTTTTCTCACAACGAAAATTAAATTTTTATTTTTTTAAATTAATTTTTTTTCATACCGAAAATTAAATTTTTTTTTTGAAAATTATCAATTTTATAATTTTTTCCTCACAACAAAATTTATTTTTTCGAATTGCATAAATTGTCAGATTTTCGAATAAACTTTTTTTGACAAGTCAATTTTTTGTTTTAACATGATTTTTCAATTTTTAATGAACTGTTTTTTTTAAAAATGAATATCAATTTTTTCCGAAATGATAAGTTTCAAGTTTTCAAATAAAACAATTGTTTCATCACGGAAATCAATTTTTTTTAAAATTTATTAATTTTTGAATTTTTGAATGAACCATTTGTCTCACCACGAAAATTTAATTTTTCTTTTTGAGACCATCAATTTTTTACTTCTTAATGAATTATTTTTCTTACAATAAAATTTTATTTTTTTAAATTTATTAATTTTTGAATTTTTGAATGAACCATTTGTCTCACCACGAAAATTTAATTTTTCTTTTTGAGACCATCAATTTTTTACTTCTTAATGAATTATTTTTCCTATAA
>SWDT01000112.1:0-97899 GCA_009193035.1 Halicephalobus mephisto | reverse complement strand
AACAAAACTGTTAATTCCGAAATTTTGAAAAAATGGAGAGTTGTGATATTTTTCGCATTTTTATTGTTAATGATCCAAATGAAATTGTCTGATTTAATTGTTTTTTAAATGAACTTTATTTTAGTAAAACAACATTACTTTGAACTTAATTTTTGCAAAAATGAATCTAAAATAAGAATTTAGAATTTAGAAATTGACTTTTAAAATTCTGAATTCTGAATTCAGAAGACTAATTGGGAAATTTAAACGTGGACTTTTGAGACACAAGTAGTGCAGCACGTGAATTGGATCATCGTTGAAATTTACTTTTAAAGCATTTCTAGAAATTTAATTCTTAATTTCTTCTGATCAATCACAATTTTTTAAATTAAATTTTTTCTTCAGATTGTTGGAGTTTCTTTGTAATGGAATCACAATCAAAAGCAATCAAATGTGTAGTTGTTGGAGATGGGGTAGTTGGTAAAACTTGCATGTTGATGTCATATACAACAAACGCTTTTCCGATAGAATATGTGCCGACAGTGTAAGTTTTTAATTTTTATATATTCATAAACTGTAATTTCCAGGTTTGACAGCTACTCAGCTCCGATGATTGTTGACGGACAAGTTGTGAACTTGGGACTCTGGGATACCGCTGGGCAGGAGGACTACGACAGACTCAGGCCACTCAGTTATTCGAGCACCGACATCTTTATTCTTTGTTTCAGTGTTGTTTCTCCTTATTCGTTGGACAACGTTTTAAATAAATGGATTCCGGAGTTACAGCATCATCGTCCAGAAACCCCGGTACTCTTAGTTGGTGAGTTTGTCCAATTAGAACTTGTAATCTGGTCAGGAAAAACTATTTTCATAAATCTAATTCTTGTAATCATCTACAGTTAAATTTGTAGTTGATTGAATAGATGTTCAGAATTTGTACTGAATTTTCTTAGATTTTTCTATAATGAGGGAATTGGAAAGGAATATTGAATTTCACATACTAAGTTAAAAGAATAGAAAAGATCTCGTTATATATCTACTTTCGATCAAGAATTTTAAGATCTTTGGTTTTTGTTGGACCGTTGCTGAGGAATCCGGATCCGGGTGTAGATACAAATATGTGGAAATAACTTTATTGAAGCCACAAGCACGAGATAAATCACAACTCTATCAAAATTATTACGTAATCTTAAAATTATCTCCAACCCGCAATCGTACACCTTCCATTGGTTCTCAGGGTATTTCGCTTCGGGACCAACGCTGTGTGGCTTGCACTCAAATAGATAGTGTACAATCAAAGAGTTTTCTACACCAACTTTATTAATTTTCCTAGATTTGGGTGTGATATTATATTAGTTTAAATATCTTAATTCGTTTTCGAAAACTAATCAAAAACTATACAGGAAGAATCTATTTTCACACATTTTACACATTCTGAATGTCCTCTGTAAGAATTTCAAATTTTTAAACTGATTTTTATAATTTACTTTGACTAAACACGTTTGTGCCGAAAATTCAATAACGTAAATTCAGGAACGAAGATTGACCTCAGAACAGATCCAGCAGTTCAAACTAGACTTGAAAAGAATAAACAGAAACCAATAACTAGAGATCAAGGAATCGAGTTAGCCAAGAAGGTCAAAGCAGTCAAATACATGGAATGTAGTGCCTTGACTCAAGAAGGTTTGAAGGATGTCTTCGTGGAGTCCGTTAGAGCCGTAATTTCTCCAAAACCAGAAAAATCAAAGAAATCTTGCAACATTATCTAAGCCAAATTCTCAGATGCTCAATTCAAAAATTACCATTTTGTAAATATCCTACCACAATAATCATCATGGCTTATTTACTTTTTGGTGGTTCGAATTTACTTTTTCAAAGATCAAAAATACTGAAATTTAAAAATTTTTCGCTGTAGGTCAAAATTTGAAAAATTCAAAAACTGAAGTTTTTAAAAAATTAACAATTTTAACAATTATTAATTATTTTTTCAAAAAATAAATATTGAAGGAAAAAGGATCGGTCGATAGGGTGGTGAATGCTCACAAGGAACCTTACTCTGTTCAAAGTGGTCTTTTGGAATGAGTTATATCGTTTTTTAGCTCTTAAAATGCTGACTCAGAATCTTTATTCTGTTTTTGCTAAACAATCTTTTGAAACGAGATAATCAAGTGCTGTGACCAGTCATCGCTATATATCAACTATTTATTCTAAAAAAGAACACGACCTTCGGCAAATGTAAGGGATTCTGGCCTCTTCCCTTAATTGACAATTGTTAACTGGTCGCTTTATTCCAGTAGTCAACAATACAAAGTAATTAACAACAATTCTTCGAGACTTCGTCCGGTTCTGTAGCGTCGCTTCTCTTTTCCTCTGCTTCTGCCTGTCGTTTGGCGCGCAAATTGAGTTTCTGCATCTCCAGGGTTTTCGTGCTAGGAATCTTCTCGCTTCCTGCGACAGCGATAAATAAAATCTAGTTTTATTGGAATTCAGCTAAGTATTTGTGCCATTTTACAAAGACTTCTGTGGTCAAACGGGATAAGAAAAAACTTTACTCTGAATGGATCTGATTCGTTTTAAAAAGTAGTTATTTTAGATTCAGTACATTTTTAGAGATCCCAAATGATTCTTCTCTTCACATGGCTATATTGGAGAATTACTATCGCTGATAATTATGACGAATTCATTTACTTTCAAGCGACAATGAAAATTTATATTAAAATTATTAAAAAAAAACAAATCAAAGTTACTAATAATCATGACGAATTATTTTTTTAAAAACGAAATTGAAAATTTACATCAAAATCAACAAAAACGAGAAAATCAAGTGGTCTTTGATTATCGGATCCCAAATAATTCATAGTAGTAAATTTTAGAATGATTTTAATTATTTTTGAAATCTTAAATATTAAATATTAAATATTATTATATCTGTTAGATGGACACTTGCCCAGCTGGGTTCAACGAACCTAAGAGTGTCACTTACTCATATCTGTTAGATCGTGGTCAGTGGTTCCTGATCCGGGTGTAGACGAAAAAAATATAAAACAACTTTATGGAATCAAAGACACGAGATAAATTACAACTCTTACAAAATTATTTCGTAATCTTCTTCAATTGTCACCAATGTACAATTGTAAACCCCCCCATCGGTCCTCAGGGTACTTCCCTTCGGGACCAAAGTTATACAAACTTCCACTCAAATGGATAGTGTCCGATCCAACAATATCTTATTTTAGTTTATTTATTATTTTAAAATTTAAATTAAATAATAAATTAAAGTCGAATTTAAATGAATTTTTAGAATCTGTTAGTTTTTTATTTTTTTATTTTTTCATAAATTAGAAATTTCACAAAATAATAAATTCGATTAATGATTGAACTTCTGACAACTTGTCTACGTGATTTTTCAAAGTTTTTCAACGTGAAAAATTCGAAAAATTATTTTTTTTCAATGTGTCCCATACTATTGCATCATACTGTAATTTGTTTATTTTTTAAATTTAATAATAAATTAAAATTTTTTATTTCTTTTATAAATAAAATTTTTGAAAAATTTAATTAAAAATTCTGATTTATACTTTTTCAAACATTTTTGTCTACGTGATTTTTCAAAGTTTTTCAACGTGCAAAATTCAAAAAATGATTGCTTTTCGAAATTTTCAATACTATTGCATCATCTTGTAATTTGTTTATTTTTTAAATTCAATAATAAATTAAAATTCAATTTTTAATGGATTTTTAAAATTTATTATTTTTTATTTTTTTCATAGATAAAAAACTTTGAAAAAAGTATAAATCAGAATTTTTAGAGAAATTTAATGTTTTTTTCTACGTGATTTTTTAAAATCTTTCAATTTATGAAACTTGAAAAAAGTATAAATCAGAATTTTTAGAGAACTTTAATGTTTTTTTCCACGTGATTTTTCGAAATTTTGCAATTTATGAAACTTTGAAAAAAGTATAAATCAGAATTTTTAGAGAAATTTAACATTTTTGTCTACGTGATTTTTCAAAGTTTTCCAATTTATGAAACTTTGAAAAAGTATAAATCAGAATTTTCAGGGAACTTTAATTTTTTTTTCTACGTGATTTTTCGAAATTTTCCAATTTATGAAACTTTGAAAAAGTATAAATCAGAATTTTCAGTGAACTTTAACATTTTTTTCTACGTGATTTTTCGAAATTTTTCAATTTATGAAACTTTGAAAATGACGTAATATGAGTGAAATTTGAACGTCCTTGAAAAACGCCTATTTTGTACTGTATCCAAAAAGAGAAAGTGAAGTAGACAAGCCGCAATTTAGAGAGATTTGTCTGGCCTTGACCTGGACCGACGCGTTGCAGTTTTTTTCATCGAAGAATCGCCGAATCGAAATGTAACGTTGGCACACGTTACAGCTTTCTTGACCTGTCTATTGATTTTATTCAAGAAACATTTTCTTTTTCAAATCCCCTTAGATCTGGTTAGATAAAATTCCAACTTTTTTCAATGTTAAAAAATTTTGAATTTGATTTTTTTTAAATTAAATTTTTTTCAGGAATTTTTGAAATTATTATAATTTGGATTTTAAACGTTTATTTTTTGTTTTTATTGAATTTTAGAATTTTTAGAATGTTTGAGAGGATTTTTTGAAATTCTGGAAGCTTTAGAAAGATTCTAGAAGTTTGTAAAATTTGAAATTGGATTCTAGAAGATTCTAGAAAATTCTAAAAAATTCTGAAAACTTCCAGAATATGAAACTGGATTCTGGAAGGTTCTAGAAAATTCTAAAAACTTCCAGAATTTGAAACTGGATTCTGGAAGATTCTAAAAATTCTGAAATTCTGAAAACTTCCAGAATATGAAACTGGATTCTGAAAGCTTCCAGAAAGTATTATAAAATTTCGGGTTTTCTAGAATCTTCTAAAAATTTAAAAATCTTCAAAAAAATTTTTAATTTTCTAAAATTTTCTAAAAAATTTGTTTTTTTTATTTTTGAAGATTCTCCAAAAGAATTAATTTTTATTTTTGGTATTTGGACTTTAAACTTTGTATCTGAAACTGATATGAAATTTCGATTATCGAAATTACCGGATCAAAGTGCATTTCTGAAGCTAGTCAGAAAATTCAAAATTCACTGATAACACGTCATTTTTTAAAATTAAAATTAAAATTAAATTTTTTTATTTTTATTCGAAAATTAATTTTTCGAAAATATTTTTATAATTAAAATATAATTTTATTAATAAAAAAATTGATTTATTCAACTTTGGTCCTGACACGATTGATATTTTTTTTTTCGAAAATTTAAACTTTTTTATTTTTCGATGTTTTAAAATTATTTATTTTATATGAAAATGATTAAAAAATTATGAAAATTGAATTTATTTTTCGTGTTAAAACCGAAATTGAAAAAATTCAATCTGTTTTTAATTAACTACACATAAAAAACAACTTTTGGATTAGTAATAAACACAAATCGTCACTATTAAATTTCAATTTTCGTCACAAATCTCTGATATCTATGAAAAATGTGTCGATTGTGTTATATTTTACAATGTTTACCAAACCAAAAGTTTTTTTTGTGAAAAATTGGTGAAATGTTTTCTTTGCCAATGGTGGGCAAAGTGTTCTCATTGCCATAGCCTTGGCGAGATGTTCTTTTTATCATAAATTGGCAAAGTGTTCTTATTATCATAGATTGGCGAAACGTTCCTATTGCCATAGATTGGCAAAGTGTTCTTATTACCACATATTGGCGAAACGTTCCTACTACCATAGCTTTGGCGAAACGTCCTTATTACCACATATTGGCAAAGTGTTCTTATTACCATAGCTTTGGCGAAATGTTCTTATTACTACACAAAAACATAACTTTTGGGCCAGTAATAAACACAAATCGTCACTATTAAGTTTCAATTTTCGTAACAAAAGTCTAATATTCATAAAAAATGTAACGATTGTGTCACATTTCGTAATTGTTAAAAAACCAAAAGTTATGTTTTTTGTATATACTTATCCCTTTTTAGTCGGAGTGAGACGTTTTGGTTTTTTCAGATCGTAAATAATGTTCAATTTCGATGAAACTTTGATGTCTGGCCAAAGTGAATTTTCGACTTTAACCACTTCCGGACTGACCCTCATCTTCGCTGTTATCAAAAATGGTTCGATTCGGACATTTTTCATTTTTTTCACGTGAACAAAATACTGATTTTTCGCAATTCTGTTTTTTTATTACAAAAATTTCCGTAATTTTGATTTAGCCTAAAAACACAAATTTGTTTATAAAAAATTTTTAAAAACGATTTTCTAAGATTCTGTAGAATCCAGTGGGGAATTCTGAAAGTTTAAAAAGCTGTTGGATTTTGAAAATAAAATTTTATAGAAAATTTTGAATTTTTTGAAAAGTTTTGAAATTTTTTAGAATTTTATAAGATTTTGAAATTTTCAAGAATCTTAGAAAATTTCAACTTTTTAGAATCTTACAGAAAATTATAAAATTTTTAGAATCTTAGAAAATTATAAATTTTTTAGAATCTTAGAAAATTTCAATTTTTTAGAATCTTACAGAAAATTATAAAATTTTTAGAATCTCATGGAAAATTCTGGAATTTTTTAGAATTTTGGAAAATTTTAATTTTTTAGAATTTTACAGAAAATTCTGAAATTTTTTAGAATCTCTTAAAAAATTTTGAAATCTTGTAAACGATTCTAGAGTTTTTCAAAATGTCCCAGAAGATTCTGAAGTCTTTTAGAATTTCATAAAAATGTTTTGAATTTTCTAAAATTTTATGGAATTTTTTAAAACTAATATTTAAACTTAAAATTCTTGAAAACTTCGAGAATTCACATCGAAACCATTCCACAACAATTTCGATTTTTAAATTTAAAAAATTTTTTTACTTTTTAAAATTTCTCATTTTTAAAACTCTATTTTTTTAATTTTAAAATTTTTTTATTTTTAAAATTTAAAATTTTTAAACTTTTCTATTTTTTAAATTTTTTATTTTTTAAATTTTAAATTTTTAAATATTTTAATTTTTTTTACATTTTCTATTTTTTAAATTTTTTTAAATTTCTTGAATTTTTTATTTTTTAAATTTTTTTTATTTTTAAAAACTTTTTTTTTAAAGTTTTTTATTTTTTTAAAATGCTTATGATATTTTTTATTGAATTTTTAATTTCTTGAAGCTAGTTATTTTTTCGAAAGTAGTCTCAATTTGGAAAGACGTGGATTTCTGTTTCGATTTTCGGATAAATTCCCACACGACTGCCACGCGAAAAGAAAAAAGAGTCTGTTGTTTCCCGGACGAGGATTCGAGAAAACAATTCTTCAAAATTTTTTCAGTTTTTGTCGACTTTTGGACAAACTTGATTTCTTATGTAAAACATTTTTTCCTGTTCGAAAATTTCGTTCGTATTTTGGTTTTTTGGGATTTTTACGGAATTGAGTAAATTTCAATTTTCAGAAGTCTACGTCATGTCCACGTGGTAGTCAAATCCAGAATTCCGTTTTTCCGAAATCCTCATGGAAGTTTTTGGAGTCTTCCAGAATCCAGTAAAAATTCCGAAAATTTATAAATTAAAAAAATTATTAAATATTTAAAATTTTTATAATTTTATTTTTTCAGAATCTAGTAAAAATTCTGAAAATTCCGAAAATTTATAAATTAAGAAAATTTTCAAATATGTATTTAAAATTTTTATAATTTTATTTTTTCAGAATCCAGTAAAAATTCCGAAAGTTTCGAAAATTTATGAAAATTTTTTTAAATTTCTTCAGAAATTTGGGATTTTGAAATTTCATAGATTTTTAGGATTTTTGAAAATTCATTTGAAGTTTCTAGAAATCTGTGAGAATTTTTGGAATCTGATACTCTTCCAGAATCTGATGGGAAGTTCTGAAATCTTTGAATTTTCGAAAATTTCTGAAAAAAAAATTGAAATTTCATGTTTTTTAAATTTAAATTTTTATTTTTTTCAGAATCCAATGGAATTTTCGAAAATTTCTGAAATTTCATGTTTTTAAAATTTTTATAATTTTTATTTTTTATTTTTTCAGAATCCAATGGAAT
The DNA here is from genome assembly GCA_009193035.1 of Halicephalobus mephisto. NCBI lineage: Eukaryota > Metazoa > Nematoda > Chromadorea > Rhabditida > Panagrolaimidae > Halicephalobus > Halicephalobus mephisto. Next base: position 89,865 of record SWDT01000112.1, on the reverse strand, counting down.
TTTCGAAAACTTCTGAAATAAAAAATGTTAAAATTTCATGTTTTTTAAATTTTAAAAATTTTATTTTTTTTAGAATCCAGTGGAATTTTCGAAAATTTTGAAATTTCATATTTTTTAAATTTTAAAAATTTTATTTTTTTCAGAATCCAATGGAATTTTCGAAAACTTCTGAAATAAAAAATTTGGGATTTCGAAATTTCATAGAAGTTTCTAGAATCCATTTAAAACTTCTGTAATCTTGTAAAAAATTCCAAAATCTAATAAAAATTCTGAAATCTTCGAAAATTTCACGGAAGTTTTGAAATATTTCAAAATTTTCAGAATTTAGTAAAATTTTTAGAGATATTTGAAACTAAAAATTTCGAAAATTTAAACCACTGTCATAATATTCATTTTTACTTTTTTTAAAATATAATTTTCGAACTAAAAACTAAATTTAAAACTCTAAAAATCCGCGTCGAGACTAATTCGCTAGAATGTTTATTTTTATAATATGGTAATTTTTTGATCGAAATTAAATCCTAAAAATCCGCGTCGAGACTACTTTACTAGAATATTCATTTTTATACATTTTTTAAAAATACAGTTTTTAATCGAAAATAAATCCTAAAAATTCGCGTCGAGTTTACTTTACTACAATATTTATTTTTATACATTTTTTAAAAATACAGTTTTTAATCGAAACTGAATCCTAAAAATTCGCGTCGAGACCAGTTCACTACAATATTTATTTTTATACATTTTTTAAAAATAGTTTTTTAATTAAGACTAAATCCTAAAAATTCACCTCGAGACTACTATAATATTTATTTTTTTACTTCCCTAAAAATACAGTTTTTTAATTAAGACTGAATTTTAAAAATTCGCGTCGAGACCAGTTCGTTACAATATTCATTTTTTTACTTCCCTAAAAATACACTTTTTTAAATTAAGACTGAATCCTAAAAATTCGCGTCGAGACCAGTTCACTACAATATTCATTTTTTATACATTCTAAAAATACAGTTTTTTAATTAAGACTGAATCCTAAAAATCCATCTCGAGACTACTTTACTATAATATTTATTTTTTTATTTTTTTTAATATTATAATTTTTAACCGAAAATAAATCCTAAAAATTCACCTCGAGACCAGTTCACTACGATATTTACTTTTTTAGTTTCCTAAAAATAAATTTCTTAATTAAAACTGAATCCTAAAAACTCGCACTGAAACCATTTCGTTGCCATGTTTGTTTTTTTATTTTTTGAATAGGATGATTTTCTTCTGCAAATTTCCTCCAAAAATGGCGCGAGAATTTTGTTATCACCATGCTTGTTGCGAGTCGGACCTCGTCTTCTAGTGGAGTAAAATGGCGTGAGATGTTAGAATTTGTCCATACGAGGACGAAAATAACTGATAAAAAATCAAAATAAAACAGGCTTTATATTGGACAATTTTTCCTTAATTGTCAATTTAGAGTTTGACTCTCGCGCGAGAGATTTGGCCTAACGTCGCTTTTTCTTTTTTTTCAGTTTTCTTTCATATAACCGGCACGGTTTGCGGCGGCTGGCAGTTATAGTTTATCCGGTCTTTATTTTTACTTTTGTGTGACCTTTAATCCTCGTTGATGGCCATAGGATTGTAATTTAGAAGTTCTAAATCCATTAGAATAGGATGTAGATAGAAAATCTCAATTTTTTACATAACCAAAGTCATCTTTAACTAGTTATAATTTATCCAATTTTTAGTTTTTTATATAACATTCAACCCTCAAAGATGACCATGGGATCTTAATTTAGGATCTTCTGAATTCGTTGAGATGGAATATGAAGAATTCTGAAATTTTCTATAACAAAAGTGATCTTTGACGAGTTATTCCTCTGTCGTAGTTCATTTAGTCTGTATTCTTTTATATGACATTTAACTTGTGGAAATAGCCGTAGAATCCTAATGTAAAACCTTCTAAAGCTAATTAAGTAAGATACGGATGTAAAATTTCGAAATCTTATAACCAAAGTGACCTTTGGCGAGTTATTCCTCTGTCGCAGTTCATTTAATTTCTATCTTTTTATATAACCTTTAACCCTCGAAAATGGGTATTGGATTTCAATTTAGGATAAACTTACTCAAGAGATAAAAGTAAATTTCCAAATCTCGTAAGATTGCGAAATTGTCACGTAACTTTAGTTTCTAACAAGTTCTGAAAATCCGCGTCGAGATAATTTTGGGAAGAAATTTTTTTAAATACTACTTTTTTAGTTGATTTCACCTGGGCAAAATGTCGGCGAAAGCGGTGAGCGAGTATTCTGGAAAAGAACTTTTATATAAACATCTGGAGAATCTGCCTTCAGTCGACAAACCCAAGGCTTTCGGATTGACCGAGAAGGATGACTTTGATTCCGTTGTTGGAAATGTTTCTTGGCTTCAAAATGGCGGAAAAGGTGTCATCAAACCTGATCAACTAATCAAGAGAAGAGGAAAGCATGGCCTTGTTAAGATCGGCGAAAAAGACGAATTGAGAAAATGGTTCAATGAGAAAAAGGGTTCTTATATCCAGGTAATTTTCGGTTTTTCACATATCATGGTTAATTTTAAGCGTCAAAATTGACTTTTCATATATCAGAATTGGTTTTTTATATATCGAAATTAACTTTCCATATCTTGAAGTTAACTTTTCTTGTTAAAATTAATCCCTAGGTACTGGAATTAACTTTCCATATCTTGAAGTTAACTTTTCTTGTTAAAATTAATCCCTAGGTATTGGAATTAACTTCCCATATATTGAAATTGATGTTCTGTTTATTAAAATCTACTTTTTATGGATTAAGATTAGTTTCTATACATCAAGTTCGACTTTTTACGGATTCAAATTGATTTTTAGATAGGGAAAACCAATGGAAGATTGTCCAGATTCATTGTCGAGCCTTTCTGTGCTCATGGTGATTCTGACGAACTCTATGTTGCCATCTTCAGTCGTCGTCAACAAGACGTTATTCTGTTTTACGAACAAGGTGGAGTTGAAATTGGCGATGTTGATGCTAAAGCTCGTCAACTTGAAATTCCCGTGGCTTTGAAGGATGATTCAATGGTGATTTCTGATGACTCGATGGAAACCCTTCTCGGACCTCTGGACAAAGCTAAACGAGCCATTGTTGCTCAGTTTATTCGTTCTCTTTATGAAGTCTACAAGTCCAACTATTTCACCTACTTGGAAATCAATCCTTTGGGTAAGTAGTTTATTTATGTTTTATGTACAAACAAAATAACTGAAGTACTTTGGGGATTGTCGTGATTTTGTGATATTTAAAGCATTTTTTATAGTTTTCGGTCCTTGAAGATGGATGGAAAGATTTAGATCTAGGAATCCTAGTTACATGAGATCTTTGAAAGAAAAATATAGCTCTAAGGTGTTAATTACGAAATAATACTTTTGTAAAATCGAGTTTTTAGGTTACTTGAGATTTTGAAGATTTCTAGAACTTTGCATTGAGGTTATTTCATTAAGTTTTATATATGGATTTTACACTGTATGAGTGATTACGAAATAATCATTCCGGATGAGCAAAATTTAAACTGCTTTGGATTTTAAAAACTTGGAAATTTGCATAGGGGTAATTTTGTAAAAAGATTATTTTTGGATTTTAGTGGTCGTGAACAACAAGATTTATATCCTTGATCTTGCTGCTAAATTGGATGAAACTGCTTTATTCCTTTGTTCGGAACTGTGGAAGACTCGTGATAATGAAGAAGTTGATTTTCCTGCTCCATTTGGACGTGATTTGTCTGCAGAAGAGAAGTATATTGCTGAACTTGATTCTAAAACAGGAGCTTCTTTGAAGTTGACAATTTTGAATCGTCAAGGACGCATTTGGACCATGGTTGCTGGTGGAGGAGCTTCTGTAGTGTTTACGGACACTGTTTGTGATCTTGGTGGAGCTAGTGAACTTGCTAATTATGGTGAATATTCGGGTGATCCGAGTGAAAGTCAAACATTTGAATATGCTAAAACGATATTGTCGATTATGACAGAAGGACAACCAAGACCTGATGGAAAAGTCTTAATTATTGGTGGATCTATTGCTAATTTTACAAATGTTGCAGGAACTTTTAAAGGTATTGTAAAAGCTTTTGAAACTTTAATTGAGAAAATTCGTGAACATAAAATAGTTGTTTATGTTCGACGTGGTGGACCTAATTATCAAGAAGGTTTGAGAAAAATTAAAGAAGCTGGAATTAAATTAAATATTCCTATTCACGTATTTGGACCTGAAACTCATATGACAGCAATTGTTGGAGCTGCTTTGGGAGTTAGACCAATGCCTGAAGCTGCAACAGCCCCTAAGGCAACAGGACAATTTTTATTATCTCCTGAAAGAAATACAGGTGGTACTGTACGTGCACCATCAACATCAAATTTGGAATGTCAAGGTAATGAAGAAAAAATAGAAATAAAAATGGAAAGAAATATAGAAGCAAAATTACCAAATGGAAATTTAATTTCACTTTTTGAAAATGATACAAAAGCGATTGTATGGGGTCAACAACAGAAAGCTATTCAAGGAATGCTTGATTTTGATTTTGTTTGTGGAAGACTTCAACCAAGTGTAGTAGCATCTACTTATCCGTTTACAGGAGATTATCGACAGAAATATTATTTTGGACAAAAAGAAATTTTACTTCCTGCTTATCAATCAATGGAAGATGCATTTAAAAAACATCCAGAAGCATCTGTTATGGTTACATTTGCATCACTTAGATCTGTATATGAAACTGTAATTGAAGCAATGGAATTTTCACAAATTAAAGTAATTGCTATTATTGCTGAAGGTGTACCAGAAAATCAAACAAGAAAATTAATTAAAAAAGGTAATGAAAAAAATATAACAATTATTGGTCCTGCAACTGTTGGTGGTATTAAACCAGGTTGTTTTAAAATAGGTAATACTGGTGGAATGATGGATAATATTTTGGCATCTAAATTATATAGAGCAGGAAGTGTGGCATATGTATCTAGATCAGGTGGAATGTCAAATGAATTGAATAATATTATTGCACATAATACTGATGGAGTATATGAAGGTATAGCTATTGGTGGTGATAGATATCCAGGATCAACATATACGGAACATTTATTACGTTATGAAGCAGATAATCGTGTTAAAATGATGGTATTATTAGGTGAAGTTGGAGGAGAAGAAGAATATAAAATAGTTAAAGCTTTAAAAGATAAAAAAATAACAAAACCATTAATTGCATGGTGTATTGGAACATGTGCTGATTATATTACTTCTGAAGTACAATTTGGACATGCAGGAGCATCAGCAAATGCTAAATCAGAAACTGCAGCATATAAAAATAATGCATTAAAAGAAGCAGGAGCATATGTTCCAGAAAGTTTTAATGATTTTGGAAATATGATAAGAAATGTTTATGAAGATTTAGTTAAAAAAAATATTATTATTCCTACAGAAGAACGTCCACCACCACCTGTACCTATGGATTATGCATGGGCAAGAGAATTGGGATTAATTAGAAAACCAGCATCATTTATGACATCAATTTGTGATGAAAGAGGTGAAGAATTATTATATGCAGGTGTACCAATAAGTAAAGTATTAGAAGATGATATGGGTGTTGGTGGTGTATTAAGTTTATTATGGTTTCAAAAAAGATTACCTGATTATGCTAATAAATTTATTGAAATTTGTTTAATGATAACAGCAGATCATGGTCCTGCAGTTAGTGGAGCACATAATACAATTGTATGTGCTAGAGCTGGAAAAGATTTGGTTTCTTCATTAGTATCTGGACTTTTGACAATTGTAAGTTTTTAAAAAAAATAATTTTAATGAAATAGTATTTTTTGAAAGATTTAGTGATAATTTTGATATATGATTGATTATTGTTGAAAATGGAAGATTTTTAGTGTATGGTTTTAATTTAAAAAGTTTTAAATTTAAATAAGTTATAGTTTTAGAAAATTACGAAATTGGTATGTAGTTTAGTTTGTGTTGAAACAGTTTTGTTAAAAATTGTTTTTTAATTAGATTCTTTGTGTGATTCTGGAAGATTTAGAAGTTAATAAGAAATGTTAGAAAAGTTAAAAATTTTCAATTTTAGACAATTAAAAAAATCAGAAATTTTTGTTGAGATAATTTTGCTAAAAATTACTTAAATAATACTAAAATTTAATAGTTTCTGGAATTTTCTAGAATTGCGAAATTATTAGATTACTGTAGATTTTTAAAAGATTGGAGAAATTTTGATTTTTGTAATTGTGTGATTTTTAGGGACCTAGATTCGGTGGTGCACTTGATGGAGCAGCTCAAATGTTTAGTGAAGCATTTGATAAAGGATTGTCACCAATGCAATTTGTTAATGAACAAAGAAGATTGGGAAAATTTATTCTTGGTATTGGACATCGTGTTAAATCAATCAATAATCCAGACAAACGTGTAGAAATATTGAAAAAATTTGCAATGGACAAAAATATTTTTAAACAAGAAACACCATTATTTGATTATGCATTAAAAGTAGAACAAATAACAACATCTAAAAAACCAAATTTAATATTAAATGTTGATGGAGCAATTGCAACTATATTTGTTGATATATTACGTAATTCTGGTATGTTTACACCACAAGAATCACGTGAAACAATTCAAATAGGTGCACTTAATGGATTATTTGTACTTGGAAGATCAATGGGATTTATTGGACATTATCTTGATCAAAGTAGATTGAAACAAGGATTATATCGTCATCCATGGGATGATATAACTTATGTTTTACCTGAAGGAGATTTTGAAAGGTTCACCGGCTGAAAATTTTTTTAAATTATTGAAATAATTTTTTTTTCAGAAATGATTAACAATTACTTTCGTGCAATCGAAATTCAGTAAGTAGCTTGTGAAGTTTTTTTTTAAAATTATTATTATTTGTGAAATTATTTATAACTGTAGATTTATGATTTTTCATGGATAAATATAGTTTACAATAAAAGTAATTATTCTTCTTCTTCAATTCCTCCTGAATCTGCATTTTCGTGCATTTTTAATTTATCTGCATCAATTAGACTTTCAAAAAATAATCTTGACATTCCACTATTGAGAATATTGTTGAGAGTTATCCTAAAAAAAAGTTTAAAATATATATTAAAAAAATTAAATTCTTACCCATTTGGAAATTTAGCACCACACATGTCATATAATCCATCATAAAAATCTTCCAATTTAAGTTCACCTGGTGATGATATAATACCTCTATTGTAAATATCCATAATATCATCATAAAAATTTTTAATATCGTTAATTTTCAATTCACCATCTCCATCAATATCGAAAATTTTAAACAAAAATCTAATAACTGCTGGTTCTTGAAGATTTTCTACACAATATAGATACTTGTAGTAATCAGTAAAGTAGAAATAATTAGCTAGATAAATTTCAAATAATCTTTTCCAAAAAATTCGTGGAACTGTTGGAAAAATATGAATCAAATTATTCTGATCTATTCCTGGGATTTCTCTTCTCCATTCTTCTAACGTTTTTCCTTCATTCGATATATCCATGAAATTATTTAAAATTTCAACATGAACTTCTTCAAATTGATCATGTACTCTCAACAATCGAGATACAGAAAAACTAAAAAAAATAAAAATAAAAATTTTCGACAAAAAACTTACAAATCGTCATCACTAGTTCCTCCAAAAATCCGATCTAGGATATCCGTTGCAAGTAAATCAGCAATTGCAACTTGATCTTTATGGTATAAATCCAATCGAAATAGGATTAATTCCGTAAAAGTCGTTACTGCTTTTTCTTTATGGTCTTCTTCAGGAAGAGTTGCTTCAAAAAAATCACAAAGTTCCTAAATTTCTCAATCACAAATTAAAAATAACTTAAAAAACCTACATTATAAGTCAAAAAACCTTCTGTTTTGGCCGAAAACGAATGCAAAGTATCATAGCTCATCCGGCATCGAAAATCCGTGTAGAGTTTTATGATAGATTCCTTTGAAATTCTGCCCATTTTGTCAGCAGAACAAAATGTTCGAGAAACTAATTCATCTGGAGAAAACAAGTCCTTCAATCTCTTTGGTAGTTTACTGTGGAGTTCCTAAATTAGAATATGAGAAATATTTCTAAATTAAAGATATATAAACATTCTTTTAAATCGGCGGTAAAAATAAGAAATATTCTTAAATTAGAATTAATGTAAAAATATCCTTAAATTGAAAGTATAAATAAAGTACTCTTAAGTTAAAAGAAAATACAAAAAGTACCCCTAAATTGAAGATATACATGAAAAATACCCTTAAAGTAAATTTTAAAAAACCTAAACTTACCAAAATACTGAAATAATCCAGATACCGATGGCTTTCATTGAATAAGGTGATCAATTTCGTCAAATCCTCGTCCGAAGGGATATACGACTCGTTGTAATGCTCAGTACAGTTCAGATTTGCTTTCTTTTTTAGGTCATAAGGAAGGGCATCGTAGGCACTTTTCCCTGGGGGAACGAGAACAAGAGAATCACCATGAGCCTTCTGGAAAGTTCATATATAAAATGCAATGAGAAATAAATAAACTTACATCTGTTTTGTATTGTTTGATGAAATTCAGACAAGCTTCGGTGTTTTCGTCGCTAGCGACAGGGCTGGAAAAAGGCGATTAGTAATTTTCCATTATGAAATACTTAAAACAACTAATTCTGGTCAAAATGAACTTTTAAAATGATCCATACATCAAATTCAGGTTTTTTAAAGAGCACATTGAAAATTTAAAATCCAATTTTTTGAATGTTTTCTTAAAAAAATTTTGATTTTCCCTTATTTTCTTAAATTGAATAATTATAGTATTTTTGAAAATACGTTTAATTATGAAAATATTGAAATTGGTTAAACCAAAGTAGAAAATTAGGGATCCTAAAATAAGTAATAAAGTTTGAAAATCAAGTAAAGTTTTTTTACTTTTTAGTGATATATGAAATTTCAAATATATATATGATAAACCCGATCTAGAAGATCTTTGATCAAAATCAGACAATGAATTTTGAACATATGTTCAACAACATACAAAAAAATTTAATTAATTTTAAAAAACCTAATTTGACTAAATTTTAATTTTTGATATATAAAATTCCACATATACACTTCATCCCCTTACTCAAGAGGATTTTTAACTAAAAATAAACAACGAATTTCGGATAATTAATAAAATATAAAAAAACTTTTAAAAAACCTAATTTGACTAAATTTTAATTTTTGATATATGAAATTCCACATATACACTTCACTCCACGGCTTTAGAATATTTCTAAAGAGAAATAAACATCAAATTATGAATAATTAATTAATAAAATACAAAAAATAATTTTTTGAGAAGCCTAATTTGACTGAAATTAAATCTTCTAAAATTCTTACCTTTGAGTAGTTTTATTTGCTTCAATCTGGCTATCGACGCACTCGTTATCTCCAGATGTCTCCAGCATGATGAAAGTTGAAAACGAAAATCCAAATCAGAAGTTTGTTTTGGGTGATTTCCATGGATACGTTTATTCTTTCTTGAACGTTCGCGCCATTAGGGTCCCGAAGCGAAATTTCCTTTCTCGCTCTGCTCGAAATTCGTTACAATTCTGTTTGTCGTTGAAATTCGTCATTTTTCAGAATTTATTCAATTTAGGTTTTTCTCTGTTGAACAATATGCTGATCAAGGTTAAAACACTGACGGGAAAGGAAATCGAGCTAGATGTCGAGCCATCGGATAAGATTGAGCGCATCAAGGAAAAGGTTGGTTTATTTCGTCATCGTCATATAAAACGTTTATTAAATGTCTAAATTAGCCGTCATCTGTGAATTTTGATATTAGTTATGATTTGTAGACGTTTATTAGCATTTTTATATACAAAAGTTAATCCTAAAAGATAGATGGAGGATCCAGTACCACGTAGAACCGTAATCCAGGAGTTTCTAGATCCGTCTGGATAAAATGTATCTCCGAATTATCGATTTCGATATTCTTTAAAATTACAAACATTACAAAAATCAATATTATTCCATGGACTGTTCAGTTTCTAAAAGCCCCTTGAAATTCGCTTTGGAATAGTTCAAATTTTTATTTTCAATAAATATGATCAACGGCGAAAGCGTTTAAGATTATGAAACTTATTGAGTCCGAAATTTCCCCGTAAGATACTTTCTAAAAAGTTCTGGAAGTAGCTTTAAAACAACTGTGAAATTCCTTGTTTCTTATTTTTATAATAAGATTCATCTTTCAGGTAGAAGAGAAAGAAGGAATCCCCCCAGCTCAACAGCGGCTCATTTTTGCTGGTAAGCAGATGAACGATGACAAGACCTGCGAAGAATACAAGGTTTGTTTTCTGTCAAAGCTAATTTTATATGGATTATTCCAGATTACCGGTGGCTCTGTTCTTCATCTCGTTTTGGCACTTCGTGGTGGATATTGATCGATTTTTTATTGTACTTATGTTGCGGTGGTAATTTAACCCTTTGATTCATGATTGTTTAACCCCTGTGATACGGGTTCGTAAAAGTTTTGTTCATTGAATTAAAATTTCTTTATTCTTATATCCGGGGTACGAAGTATACAATATGATCACAAAATTGATCGTATATTAAAATCACCAGAAAAATTTACGAAGAAAGTGAAATCATTTATTCAGTGTTTCCGATGACGCTGTGACGGGCCATGTCAACTTTGCTCAGGAGAGCACTCAGTTGTTGCTGAAATTCATCGTCTTCTTGTCTGTTTTGCTGCATCCTTTCATGGAAGCTCTGACGGCGTTTTTCACGTTCTTCTCTTTGTTCCTTAAGCATCTGAGTCAACTTGTCGTTGTGTTGACGAAGTTTTTCCTCCATTTTATCCATATATTCGTTTAAATGGTCTAGTTGGGAATCGAGTCTACGGATTTCTGAAAATAATTTAGTTTTTTTAAATAAAAATGAAAAAATTTACCTTCGTTGTTGTCTTCTAGATCAGGAGAAGCCTCGTACAACGCCCCCATCATGGTTCTTTGGATCGCAGCAGCGGGGTTCCCGAGGGCAGTGGGGGCTCCGGTGTCTCTGATTCCGGATGTGATGGGGGTTTTGTTGCGCATTCTGACTCTGGGGGCTTGTTCTTGGACTTCGGGTTCAGGTGGAGTGGGGGTTGAGTCTTCTGGAGCACTATCGCTGTCAGGAAGATTCTTATCAGCTCCCATAATTACGAAATTGAATCTGAAAAAAAAACTTGTTTAATTTTCACAAAAAGTTGTCCTATTTTTTTAGAAAAGGCTATTAGTATGGACGTTGGAATAACGGCTTCCTGAATTTTGGAGAAAAACCAGTCAGTTTTGACTATTAGAACGGCTAGTTTCGTTCTTTTGAAGAAACAAGACAATCCGTTATGCAAGCACGAGAAAGAAAAACATCGACGATTAAATGATGCAAAATTTTTAAACGAAAAATTTCTGATTTTAAGATATCGGATTCTGTAGATTTTTGGGATTTCATAAAGGATTCTGCGGATTTTTGGGATTTCATAGAGGATTTTGTAGATTTTTGGGATTTCATAAAGAATTCTGAGGGTTTCTGGGATTTTATAAAAAATTCTATAGATTTCTGCGATTTCATAGAAAATTCTGCAGATTTCTGCAATTTCATAGAAAATTCTATAGATTTCTAGGATTTCATAGAAAATTCTGCAGATTTTTGGGATTTCATAGAGGATTCTGCGGATTTCTGGAATACGATAAAAGTCTCCAGAATAATATAGAAGTTTTAGATTTTTAAAAACTTCATAGAGGATTCTGAAGACTTCTGGAATCCTGTTAAAACCTCCAGAATCAAGAGAAAAGTACTGAAACTTGGAAATCTCAAGAATTTTCGGGAGTTTCTAGAATTCCATCAAAATTTCCAGAATCTGGTGAGAACTTTCAGAACCCAGAATACACTTTTAAAACAAAAATTTTATAAAAAAATTCAAAAATTTACTGAGATATTTCGAAATTTCTGAAATCCTAAATTTTCCAAAATTCAGTGAAAAATTCTAATCTTCCAGAATCCAGTAGATTTTTATAAATCTTCAGAATACACTTTTAAAACAAAAATTTTATAAAAAAATTCAAAAATTTACTGAGATATTTCGAAATTTCTGAAATCCTAAATTTTCCGAAATTTAGTGAAAAATTCTAATCTTCCAGAATTCTGGATAAATTTTTAAAACTGAAATCAAAGATTCTAAAACTTGAAAAATTTCTCTCGAAATATTTTCGCAAAAATAATAAAATTTAAAAAATGATTCGGATTTCGAAAATTTTCCAATTTTTAAAAAGTTTTAAAATAAAAATTCATATATGAATTTGACCGTCGTTGGACTTTCACAATGACAGTTTTCCATAAATAAAATTTTAGATAAAACCTATTTTTTGAAAAAACCTGAATGAGTCAGATCCGTCGCCCTTATCAATCCCAAAAAGTATTCACGACGCGATTCAATCAGACCAAAAAAACCTAAGAAGAAACGGGACAAACGCGCAAGAGATCATGCACTTTCAATCTCCTTGTTTTTCATTAAAATCGTACAGTGAACAAAAATCGTACTATTATGAAAGTCAAACATGGGAGATTCTGCGAAATTCCTTCAACTCGAATTTTTAGAAGACTTCAAAATCAAAAAATTAGGATTTTAAGAATTTTTTCATAGATTCTAGAAGATTTTAAAAAACTTTGTTTATATAAAAATTATAAAAGTCAAATATAAAATTTTTTTGACATTAATTTTTAGAAGATTTAAAAATCAAAAAATTAGGATTTTAAGAGTTTTTCATAAATTCTAGAAGGTTTTAAAAAACTTCGTTTATATAAAAATTATAAAAGTCAAATATAAAATTTTTTTGACATTAATTTTTAGAAGATTTAAAAATCAAAAAATTAGGATTTTAAGAGTTTTTCATAGATTCTAGAAGATTTTAAAAAACTTTGTTTATATAAAAATTATAAAAGTCAAACGTGGAAGTTTTTGTGGAATTTTCTCGACACGAATTCTTAGAAGATTTCATGATAAAAAATTAGGATTTCAGAAGTTTTTTTATGAATTCTGTAAGATTCCATAAAACTTCCTAAGAACTTCTAAATTTTAATTTTGTGAAAGATTTTGAAGTTTCTAAATAATCATATTTTAAAAAATTAAATAATCATATTTTTAAAAATTAGATATTTATTTTTAAAAATTAAATAATTATATTTTTTTAAAATTAAATTTTTCCACAAAGTGATCTTGACACGAATTCCGAACATTTTCGAAAACGCCGAATTTTGGATTAATTCGTCAAAAAAGTACAAAAATCAATAACGTCGCGACCGGGCCAAAGTTGGAAAAACCGATATCGAAAATTATCAGTCAAAGTTACATCGAACTTTAAATCTTTTAAATTATCTTTCAGCAGCTATAAACCAAAATTGAACATCAATAAAAAAATAAAATTTTAAAAAATAAAAATTTTAAAAAATCGATTTTTTTTTGACTAAAAATCATTTTTTTTTAAATATTGTAGAAATTTTTGAATTTTAATCAATAAGAGGAAAAATTTATTCTAAAATGGAAAACCGGATAGTCAGAATGTGAGAGACAATGACTGGCCCTCTTCGTTCACGGCCCGACCTAGTTTTAGCAAAAAAGGAAAACCGAGTCCAGAACAGCAATATTTGTGTTACTACTATAGGAATCAAAAAAGGAGTTCTTCTAGGATTGTCTCGGTACGAATTTCTGAAACATTCTAGGAAATTTTAGGATTCATTATTTTGGAAGATTTTAATCTAAAAAAGTATTTTGGCAAAGTATGAATTTCGCCAAATTTGATTTTTTTGACGAAGAGCGCTGAATGCCAATTTATTTTTACTATAAAAATCAAAAAAGGAGTTCTTCTAGGATTGTCTCGGTACGAATTTCTGAAACATTCTAGGAAATTTTAGGATTCATAATTTTGGAAAATTTTAATCTAAAAAACTACTCTGGCAAAGTGTGAATTTCGCCAAATTTGATTTTTTTGACGAAGAGCGGTGAATGCCAATTTATTTTTACTATAAAAATCAAAAAAGGAGTTCTTCTAGGATTGTCTCGGTACGAATTTCTGAAGCATTCTAGGAGATTTTAGGATTCATAATTTTGGAAAATTTTAATCTAAAAAACTACTCTGGCAAAGTGTGAATTTCGCCAAATTTGATTTTTTTGACGGAGAGCGCTGAATGCCAATTTATTTTTATTATAAAAATCGAAAAAGGAGTTCTTCTAGGATTGTCTCGGTACGAATTTCTGAAACATTCTAGGAGATTTTAGGATTCATTATTTTGGAAGATTTTAATCTAAAAAACTACTCTGGCAAAATGTGAATTTCGCCAAATTTGGTTTTTTTGACGAAGAGCGCTGAATGCCAATTTATTTTTATTATAAAAATCGAAAATGGGAACTGTTATGGGATTGTCTCAGCGTGAATTTTCGAAACATTCGAGAAACTTTCAGAATTCATGTTTTAAAACGTTTATTCCGAAATCAAATAATTATAAAAATCAAAAATAAATTTTTTTACGAAATAGTCTCAAGGCAAATTTTAAAACTTTCCAAAAAAATTAAAAATTTTTTTAAATAAATTTTAAAAATTAAAAATTTTTATTTTAATTAATTTTAAAAATTTTAAATTTATATTTTAATGAATTTTAAAAATTTGAAAATTTTTATTTTAATGAATTTTAAAAATTTAAAAATTTTTATTTTAATTAATTTTAAAAATTTTAAATTTATATTTTAATGAATTTTAAAAATTTGAAAATTTTTATTTTAATGAATTTTAAAAATTTTAAATTTTAAAATTCTTTTTTTAATGAATTTTAAAAATTTAAAAATTTTATTTTAATTAATTTTAAAAATTTGAATTTTTCAAAAATTTTCTACAAATAATTCCAGTTTTACTAAAAAATAAAAAAATTCACATCTATATTTTTCTGATTTTTCACAAAAAAAAATCATTCAACTTTAACAAATTCAAAATCAATTTTTTCAAAACTTTCTAATTTTAAAATTTCCAAAAATCACTAAATAAAATCAAATTTTTTTCTATCAAAAATAAAAATCAAAAACAAATATCTCAAGGACAAATTTTCCTCTTAAAAAATAGTACTTCAACTTGAATCAGTTCCAGATCAGACAATTCACCCACGTTTTTTGACAATTTTTCCAAGTTCCGCTTCTTCATTTTAATCCGCTTCCGACTGAAAAGCTTTTACTCTAACAAAAACCATCCTGAATAGTCGACCAGTTCTCCCGAATAATCTCTGCAAATTCGAAAAGAAAACACAAGCGCAAATAGGTAATTTTTATTCAAAATATTCAAACTCTCGACACAATTAGTTAAAGTTAATATCTCACGATTGGCATTGGATGACAAAACCGAAAAAATTACCCCCGTGAGCAATCAGAATCACGCGGTCTGCTGTAGAAGAAGAGAAAGCAGTTACCCGTGGTCTTTTGTGCCGGAAATTCAACAAAAAAATAACATAATTATCGTCATTCATTGTTTAAGAATGGATGATCGTTTGGAGCGTGGCTTGCAAATTGGTATTCAGCTTCAAAGACGACAAAATGGCTTCAAAAAGTTCTCTATTTTGGCTCAAGACCTTGATGATTCCAGCACAACGTTGCTTCGTTTTAATTGCCAAATCAGTTGAGTCATCGAGGGCGTCGTGATGAAAGGCTTGCAGGATAATATTAACGACTGATGGCAAATTGCTGTTATTGTCTCCAAGGACAGCAGGATGATTAGACTCAACCAAGTCACAGAAGTAATCATAGACATAAGGAGTTTCTTCGGTGTCTTCCCACACTGGCAACCAGCTCAAGAAAGTTGGAATAACCTGGAAATAACTTTCATTCAAGATAATGGGAAATGAAAACTCACCAAGTTAGCATCGACCGCATTGCTGTGCTTCAAAATCTTCCCAATGGCACTGATTGCATTTTCAGTAGCAATAGCAGCTTCTTCAGTAGACCTTGCATCAGGACGGGTGATCATGGCAACAAGGCGTTCCACTGCTCCAGAAAGGAAATGGTTGTAAGCGTGATGTGGAGATAATCCCATAACGCCGACACCATAAGCAGCAGCTTGGCGAACTTCTGGGTATTCATCATTCAAAGCATGCAGCATTGGCCCGACAAACACACCACTGAACGCAGTAGCAGCCTTAGCTCCTCCAAACTCAATCAGATCGTCGAAAACACAGAAAGCCCATTGGCGATCTTGGAAGGGTCTATTTGGCTTGATCAGTTGTTCGAACTGAGGAACAACAGGTGCGAAGATATCGACGAATGATTCTTTAAACGTCTAAAAAGAAAAATCACCAACTTCAAACATCACAAATGAACTTACTGAGAATATAAAATGAACCAAATCACTAATACGACCTAAAATCTCAGTTTCCTGTTCGATCAATTCTTTCAACTCTTCTTGAGTTTCATCATCTGCTTCATCGTCTTTACTGGCTCGTTCACGATCTTGACGTCTCTTCTCGTATCTATTGATCTGTGAATAGATTTCAGTTACAATCTTCTGAAGGTCGTCAGAAGAAACAATCTCAATACCAAGTTCCTCAACAGAAGCTCCGATGGCATATAGGAATTCTCCAGCAACTTCCAAATCAGATTCACTGCTGAGAGCATCAATCAACTGAGGGAAGACACGGTTCCAGAGAGCTTTACGATATTCAGGTCCATTATTTTTTGCAGCAGCAAACAAATGAGGGAAAATTTCAGCAGCAGATGAACGAACACCATCATGGAATAAGAATTTGAGTTGACCCTCCATGAATTCAGTAACTTGCTCAACGTAAGGAGCAAAAGCTGTCTTCATTTCACGAGCAAAACAAACGAGCATTTCACAAGCTGTGTTCTTGTCATCCAAACCAGCAGTGTGAATTCCAAGTCTGCTATCTCCTACTTCAACGACATCCCACTCGTCTTCATCACGTTCTTCTTCAGCTAAAAATAAACAATAAAATAACGAAACATAATAAAATCAAGACAAACCTTCAAGGATAGACATTTCAGGACTAAAATTGGCGCATTTCATGACAGTTGGCATGACAGCTTCAAGGTATGGAGCAAAATCATGTTGCAAAACCTTGCAAATTCTAGCCCAAGCACTAATAACGTAAGAAGCATTGTCATCTTCAATAGCTGATCCCTTGTTCAGTTCAGTCATAATCTCGTGAATGTCTGGTCCAAAAACATCCCGCCCAACAGCCAAACCAATCAAAGAAATACATTCAATAGCTTTTCCGTGAAGTTCAGAAAGTTCACTATCGTTAGAATTAGCCAAAATGTACTTCAAAGGAGGCATCAAAGTAGAATAGTATTTAGCAAAGTGTTCTTGAGCAGAATCAGCAACAGAGGCAACAGTGGTGATGACCTGCAAAAGAACAAGTTTCTTGCGATTTTCCAATAACTGCTGGAAAGTATTCTCCAAAATCCATTGCATCTTTTCCATAACTTGATCTAAATAGATACTCATAATATTCTTGGGACAATCTTCAGCAAAATTGACGGTTGCAGCAAGAGCATGAGCAGCAACACGAGGAGTATTCAATTCAATAGCATGTTCAAGGAGAGCTGGAATAACTTTTTCATGGCACTTCTTTTGTAACGTAGGAGCAAAATCAGAAGACATTTGTCCAATAGCATTACAAGCAGCATAGCGGACACGAGGATGGTCATCCTTAAGCATGGGCAGTAGAGCATCCACAACAATTTCACGAACATGAGGCTCCATTTGACGTTTACATCCTTCACCGATCGTTGATAGTCCAAAAATACCTGCATGACGTTCTCTCCAATCTTGTGAACGGATATAATTACCAATAACACGATAAGCCGCGGGAAACACCGGTTTCGGTCCAAGAGAACAGGCAATACGGTCGAGAGAAGTCTCTCCTAAGGCAACAATTTCTTCTTCAATGTCGTCTTCAGCATCATCAATCTCAAGCCAACTATTGACATCATCATCGAGTTCAGTCATCATTGACAAACATTGTTGAACAAGTGGCTCCACAAAGTTAAGAGCTTTCTTGCGAATAAGTGCAGGGGCACTTTCACAAAGAGAAACCAATATTTCCATGCTGGATTGACGGTAATTTTCATCTTTCTCACGATTTGCGGCAGTTGTCAAACAAAGCTCGAAAATCTGACGGAAATATGGAGTCAGTTGCTTAGGTATCGTAGTAGCCAAGTCAATCATGCATTGAAGAGGAACATCGTCTTCAGTTTCTGTGATAGTAGCATGTTCACAAACCTTCAGCACATCTGGGACCATATCAGCCAACTGGCGGATAAGATTGTCGTCTTCTTCGTTATCAACAATGAAGGCAACGTAGGCACGGACAGCAGCTGTTCTCACAGTTCCATCATCCTGGAAAAGTAGAGAAGTTTTGAACATTTGCTTGATGTCCGCAAGGAGTTGTGTTTGATTAACTCCAAAGATGTTCGGGACATTTCTAAAAAGTTAAAACAGTGTAAAAGTTAAAGCACAACCACCCTACTCAATCAAGATCATGGCCATTTCTCGTAATCCAGCATTGTTCCCACTTGCACAATGGCCAATGAATTCGATGACTGTTTCCCATTTCTGAACTCCTTCTTCATCGATCGTTTGACGAGCAATGTCACTGAGAACATCAGTCATTCGCTTTCTTAGAGAGGAGTTTTCTTCGTTCGTAATTGCCTGGATAAGTTGATCCTTGAGAGCATTGAATTCCGTAGGAATAAGAGCGACCAAATCATCAAACTTGTCAGCTATCAGCCTTCTCAAAAGAACAAAAGCCATGTCGCGGACCTGAAATTGAGATGTCAAAACCGACCAGGATATACAGGAAACTAACCCCTTCCTCTACGGATTTATCAACTCCCAATTGATAAAGCAGGAGAGCTCGTTGGTTGATCGGCACTTCATTGTATTGCTTCTCGGCAGCTTCTCGTTCTGCATTATTTGTCTTCATTAAAGAAGAAATAATAGCGTGAAACTGTTGCAACTGCTCCATATCAAGTTAAAAAATTGAGCAGAAGCTGAAAAAAACCATTAGATCCATATAACGACCAAATCGCGTCCTGTCACTTTTCGCGCGGGAAAACGACTATTTAGTTGAAAATTTAAAAAAGACAGCTGTTCGAAAACAAAGACTATCGGAATTAGTAGTCCTAGATCAACATAAGAGTATTCGTCAAAATAACGACTACAACAATCAGTCCAAAACCATCAGGGAAATCAAGCACGGAAGCGACCGTTTCTCAGACAAAACGTTATCTTTCAAGTTTGCACGTATTCCTATAATTTCTGAAAGAATTTATATATTAATTTATAATTTTCGTGTTTTTTATTCCGATTTTTTACCTGTTTTCAGGATGATTAAGCAAGTGAAAAATCAGGCCCTCGCCGGAATCAAGATTCTCGATTTTTCACGAGTACTGGCAGCTCCCCTGACTTCCATGATTCTGGGGGATTTAGGGGCGGAAATATGGAAAATTGAAAGAATCGGTAAGTCCAAACCTTTCGTTGAAAAATAATTTCGAAATATGTCTGATGCAAAATGTCTGGACTTCCACGCGATGGGCCCAGTGATCACTTCTTGCCCAGTAAGTAGTACTATAGGTTTCGTCACTTACAAATAAGGATCTCTGTGTAAAATAAGAAGCAAAAAACGAAAAATAGAGGAAATAGAAGCGGGAAAAACGTCTCGGTGGGCCAAAAAACGGGCAGAAGAAGCAGAAAAGCGAGCGTTCAATCCACGCAAGCATTCGCGCCGGGACTTTCATTGCACGTTCAGCTGAGTGATAGTTCCATAAGAACCGGTTATCACCATAGATTACAAGTATTCTGTAGATAAACATGAAAAAAATGATAATTAAGATAATGCAGGACTAACTTTGAAGAAAATTAATATATCAAAATTCGAAGTTTTGTTTTATAAATCAGAAAATTAAATTATATTTGGAAATTTGAAGTACAATGGAGATAAACGTTGAGGAAATGATAATGAGGATAATGTGGGATTAATTTAGAACGGAATTGATATATGAAAGTCAAAATTTAGATTCGTAAATTGTGGAAATTTGAATTATCTTTAAATATCTAAAATACTTTGTGGACAGAAATTGAAAAACGCGATTTCTCATGTTGCAGGTTGAATTTGGGATTAAATTGATATATGAAAGTCAAAAATTACGACTTACAAATTGTAAAAATTTAGATTGTTGTAAATTCCAAATAACTTGTGGATGAAGATGAAAAAAGCGATTTTATACACTTGAGAGGAAGTTCGCAGTCGAGTTGATATATAAAAATTGAAAATTACGATCTTTAAAATTTAATTTTTCCTGTTTTAGGAACTGGAGACGACACGAGGACATGGATCCCGCCGACGGTGAACGGACAAAGCTGCTACTTCCTGGCCATGAACAGAAACAAAAAAAGCATCGCTCTGGATCTCAGAAGCAAAGAAGGCCAGGATTTGGTAAATTTGTTTTTGTTTTTTTATTTATTCTAATTTTTAGGCCAGAAGACTAGCATCGAAGTCGGACGTTGTTCTGGAGAACTTCAAAACCGGAAACATGGCTAAATTCGGTTTGGATTACGAATCCTTGAAAAAAGTGAACGAAAAAATTATTTTCTGTTCTGTTACAGGTTTGTTTTTATTTTTTAAAAGTAAAACTTAAATTTTCTAAGTTTTTATAAAGTTTAAATTTATAAAATTTTAATTTTTCTAAGTTTTTATAAAGTTTAAATTTTCTAAGTTTTTGGAAATTTTTATTTTTATTTTTTTAGGTTATGGTTCGAAAGGTCCTTATGCAGGAGATCCAGGTTATGACGTCATCGCGGCTGCCGTAGGAGGCTTCTTGAAGATAACTGGACCGGTCGGCGGCGAACCGGTCAAGGCTGCCGTTGCTGTAAGTTAAAAAAATTAAAAATTTTATTTATTAAAAATCCAAAAATTTCGACTTTTAAAAAGTTTTAAAAATTATGTAATTTTTATTTTTTTTAAAATTTTTTAAATTACATGATTTTTATTTTTTTTAAATTTTATAGTTTTTAAATTTTTAAAATATGTGATTTTTATTTTTTTTAATTTTTAAATTATGTGATTTTTATTTTTTTTTTAATTTTATAGTTTTTAAAGTTTTAAAATATGTGATTTTTTAGGTAACTGATATGCTGACAGGTCTCTATGCCCATGGAGCGATTCTTGCAGCATTGTGGAATCGTGAAAAAACAGGATTAGGACAAAAAATCGAATGTAATCTTCTTTCGACTCAATTGGCTTCGTTGATGAACTTGGGGAGCAACTACTTGAATGCTGGACTTGAAGCCAAGCCTTGGGGGTCTCAGCACGAAAGTATCGTCCCTTATCAGGCGTTCGAGACTTCAGAAGGCAGACATTACGTCATCGGGGCCGGGAACGACCGAGCTTTCAAAGTCCTCTGTGAAAAAATGGGTCTTGGGGACCTTTCTGAAAATCCAAAATTCAAAACGAACAAGGACAGGGTCAAAAACAGAGAAGAATTGATTCAGATTTTCTCAAAAAAGTAAGTTTTATATTAATTCACTTGAAAATTAAGAATTTAATTAAAAAATAATTTAAAAAAAATTAAGTTTTATGCAAATTTATTTGAAAATTAAGAATTTAATTAAAATTTATAAATTTTATAGGAATTTATCAATGAAAAACTTGAAAATTTTCAAACATTTTTTTGCGCGGCATGTTTGGCAAAGTGTTCCAAATGAATTGTTTCTTTTTAGTGATAAGTTTATCACTATTTTTAGGATAAAAGCCAGCGCGAGTGGCTTCTGTCAATGTGTTCTAAATGAATTGTTTTTTTGGGATAAGTTTATCACTATTTTTAGGATAATAGCCAGCGCGAGTAGCTTCTGTTAAAGTGTTCTAAATGAATTGTTTTTTTGGGATAAGTTTATCACTATTTTTAGGATAAAAGCCAGCGCGAGTAGCTTCTGTTAAAGTGTTCTAAATGAATTGTTTTTTTGGGATAAGTTTATCACTATTTTTAGGATAATAGCCAGCGCGAGTAGCTTCTGTCAATGTGTTCTAAATGAATTATTTTTTAGTGATAAGTTTATCACTATTTTTAGGATAATAGCCAGCGCGAGTAGCTTCTGTTAAAGTGTTCTAAATGAATTGTTTCTTTTTAGTGATAAGTTTATCGCTATTTTTAGGATAAAAACCAGCGCAAGTGGCTTCTGTTAAAATGTTCTAAATGAATTATTTTTTAGTAAGTAATTGTTAGTTTCATCATTATTTTTTAGGATAAGTAGTGCCAATGATTTTTGAAAAAGTGTTCCGATGGGATATTTATTGATATATCGAACTTGAATATATCATTTTAAAAACGGAAATTATGGATCAATTTTATTCAACTGTTCCAAATATCCATTGATTTCTATTTTTAAACACAGTAGGCTTACAATTGTTTTCAGGATATAATTATCGCGATTTAATTTATTTTTTTTATTTATATTTTACTTAATTTTAAAATTTTTTATTTTTAAAATTTTTTATTTTTAATTCTTATTTTTTGCTTTTATTTTCCCTTTTTATTTTTTAAGCGAAAATTAGGTTTATCATTTTTCTTCACGGAATAAAAACCGGTGTGAATCGCTTTTGGTGTTTTTTCGATAGAAATTTATTTTTTTTTTATTAAAACTCAGTTAAGTTTGTTATTTTTTAGAGCAGAAACTTATTCAAAAAAATTTGCAAATTGTTCTGAATGATCATGTATTTACATATATTATGCAATAAGAAATTTCTGTTTTAATTCTATGTTCCAATTTTTATATTTTTAATTTAAGAATTAAAAAATAAAGGATTTCGATTAACTTTACATCTGTTGTGTAGTATTTTAAAAGTAATTTTAGATAAATTTCTACTTTTTTATAGAATTTATAAAATTCCAAATATTTTTAAAATCCAAAGTCAGTTTTCAGAATCCTGGATTTTGAAGGTTGATTTTTAGTTTCGATTCCAGATTCAGAATCTATGGGTTTTATTGCAGGATTGTAATTACTTTTTGTTCAACTTTAAAGGTGTTTTAAAAATTCTGAAATCGGAATTAAAGATTAGTTCTAGGAATCCTGGATTTTGAAGGTTGATTTTCAATTTCGATTCCAGATTCAGAATCTATGGGTTTTATTGCAGGATTCTAATTACTTTTTATTCAGTTTTAATTCCAAAATTGAAATGTAAATGCTTGGAACAGGGACGTCACATAACCATATATTGAGTTCAATTAAGTCTATTTTGTTTTTCTCAAGAAAAATTGATTAAAAATAATTTTTGAGAAATTAATTCGATATAATGTACGACCTAGTTCCTACCGTAAAATTTCTGAAGAAAGTACAGCAGTAATTTCCATGAGAATTTGGAATTAACGAATAATTTTTTGTAATCTTTGAATTTGTAAAAAAATCGATCTAGTGCTAAGTACCCTCAGGGAACGATCGACGTGAAACTCGAAATTTTAGGCTACTTTGGTTTTTGGAGTTTTCAACATTCGTTTTGGGACTATTTTGTTAAAATTTTATTTTTAATTTTCACAGTAATGCTTTTTTCAGATTCAAAGAACATCCGCTATCTTATTGGACTTCGAAACTTCGGTCAAATCAGTTTCCTTCTGGACCAGTCAATTCCCTTTCTGAGGCTTTCGCTCATCCTCAGACAAAATCCCTGGATATTGTTAAGAATATTAAACATGGAGTTTACGGAGAAATCAAAGTTGTAAATCCCGCTGTTTCGTACTCAACGATCGAAAACGAAGTCAGAACGGCTCCTCCGCTGCTGGGAGAACACACCGTCGAAGTCCTCCAGAATCATCTAGGATTGAAAACGAGGGATCTGCTGGATTTGAAGAAGAAAAAAATCATAGATTTTCCTGAAAAATAAATATAATTCAAAAATTTTAAAGATTTTTGAATAAAATACTAAATTTTTAAAGTTGAATAATTTTTTGTTTTTTTTTTGAATTTTAGAAAATTTCAAAATTTATCTTGAATTATTTTTAATTTTTTTAGAAATATTTTATTTTTGGAATTTTCGAACCGTTGAACAAAATGAAAGCAAAAAAAACAATAAACTTGGTGATTGATTGCGAAATAAACTCGTTTTTTATTTTTTATGAATATTTTAGAAAATTCTATAAAATTACAAATATTCCTCTCGAGACGATTCTTTAAAAATTTTTTAATTTTTACAGTAATGTGGTTTTTAAAATTTTAAAATTTTAAAATTCACAAAAAAGTTTTTTAAAAAATAATGAATTTTTGCACATTCTTATGAAATTGATTTTTCTACAGTAATTCTAGAAATTTCTCTCGAGATAATTTTTTACAGTAATGTAATTTTTAAAATTTACAAAAAAGTTATTTTAAAAAATAATGAATTTTTGCATATTTTTATGAAATTGATTTTTCTACAGTAATCTTAAAAATTCCTCTCTAGACAATTTTGGAAAAATAATTTTTGGTTTTTTCTACAGTATTATTTCAACAAGTTTATTGAGTCTAATTATTAGACATGATAAAAAAAATTTATTATTCGGCTTCAGAAGCGATGTTGGCTATTTGTTGAGTGCCCAATCTGTAAGTGAGCCAGCCTTCGGATTCGGAGATATCCTCGGCCCCTAATTTCCGGTAGAAGGATCTGGCCGGATTCCAATTCAGGACATTCCACTGGACCCTTTTGTAATTTCTTTTTTGAGCTTCCTAAAATTATCAATAAATATAAAAATAAAAAATTTCTATACAAAAATAAAATTTCCAAATTCTTTAATAAAGTTTTTCATTTTTAATGAACATAAAATCTTAAAATTAAAAAAAAATCAAAATTAAAAAATGTAAAATTTTTAATTTTTTAAAGAAATATAAAAATAAAAATTAAAAAATGTAAAATTTTTAATTTTTTAAAGAAATATAAAAATAAAAATTAAAAAAAAAATAAAAATAAAAATTTTAATTTTAAAAAAGTATAAAAGTAAAAATTAAAAAAAAAATGAAAATTAAATTTTAAAAAAATATAAAAATTAAGTTTTTAAAGAAAAATAAAACTAAAATTTTTAATTTTTTAAAGAAATATGGAAAAAAACTTAAAAAAAAATAAAAATCAAAATTTAAAAAAAATAAAAATTTTAATTTTAAAAAAGTATAAAAGTAAAAATTTGAAAAAATATATAAAAATTAAGTTTTTAAAGAAAAATAAAACTAAAATTTTTAAGAAATATGAAATTTTACAAACTTTGCAAACAGCAGCGATGATTTTCCTTCCGAGACCGTTTTCTCTGAATTCAGGTCGGACATAGAGGTCCTCCAGGTGCAAGAAGACCCCTTCCCAGGTAGAGTAAGGCAAGTAACAAAGTCCCATCCCCGCAGGCTCATTGTTTGAAAAAGCAATAAATCCAAAAAAAAAATTATTTTTAAAATCTTCTTTTAATTTTTGAACGGATAATTTTGGTCCTTTTGGCATTTTTTCAAAATCAGCAAGTTCTTGAATCATCATCCGGACGTGTTCCATGTCGTTTTCTCGAAGTTCTTTTATTTCAAATTTTTTTTCCATTTTTACTGCAAATTTTAAATTTTGTTTTTTGTCGATAGAAAATTTTAAATTTTCACGTAAAATTTTTAAGGTCGCGTATAGGACGTAAGAAAATAAAAAATGATTAATTAAGTCTAATTTGGACAATTTTGCAAAAAATTAATTTTCTGAAAATTTTATTTTTTTAATAAACAAAATAAATTTAAAAAAAAATAAAAATTTTAAAAAAATACGAAAAAAAGGAAAAACAGTTCAATAGGACAGACAAAAATGAAAAACTGGCCATTGATTAGCCCTTTTTTCCTCGCCCTGGTCACTGGTTAACTGTTTTATTTCGCTCTGGTTTTTGAAAGCTGTCTTTTTTGTTCCAGACATGGTGTTAACTGTTCTCTCTCGCCCTGGTCATCGTACTTTTCTTTCTCACTCTTATTTTGGATACCTTTCTTCCTCTCGCACTGGTCTTTTTCCTCACTCTGGCCATTCAAATCCTTCTTCTCTTGCACTGATCATTAGATCAAATAATCACTCTCGCTCTGGTTATTGTGACTCTGTTCTCTCTCTAATTATGAAATATTTCTTCTTCTTTCTGTGATTACGAAATACTCTCTCTTTTCTTTCTCTCGCTCTCTGATTGCGAAATACTCTCTTTCCTCTCTTTCTCTGATTGCCGAATACTCCGTCCTCTCTCTCTGTCTGATAATGAAATACTTCCTCTCCTCCTTCTCTCGTTCTCTCCTGAAACCTTGTTCTCTTTCTTTTCTGATTACGAAATAACTTTTTCTCCTTTTTCTTTCTTTGATCTATTGTTTTTTCTACTTTTAAATTCTTTCTTTGCCCTTAATTTCTTTATTATTGATAACTAGACTCTTGCACTTCTTTTCAAGGAAAATCTTCTACTACTTTTGAACATTCTCCCAACAGTGTACCTGCGCACTTTCCAGGTCATTCTGCTACCCTTGATCAAAGTCCATGCAATCTTTCTTCTCAAACAGATGAAAATCATGCCTTAGCAACGGGTAATGGATCGATATTTTCCGTTTCAACGAAGAGGTAGATAATTTACGATCTCAAGACAAAAACTCTAGGGACTTTGAATGTTGATGATGTGGTTGATTACGTACACATTTGAACGTAAATATCATCATTGACTTTGAAAAACTTTCAGAACACAAAATAGGTGGTTCAATTCTGTGCTTACTTGATTACAGATCATTGAATTTAGTCAGACGATGGTTTGTCAATGTAGGGAATCCCGAGATTTAAAAAACAATTACGAAATACTTTTAAAATAACAAAGATCACTTTTTATGTCGATTACTCAAACTTCTGTCAGTATCGATTTTGACTGTAAAATTTACAAACGTCATTCGATAATGTGCAAAATCATGTGGTTACGATTTCCACTCAAGACCATGAAAATGTTTTTAAAAAATTCCCTACTTGGTCCTGAGTGGAAATCATTTCTATAAAATTCCCTCGAATTTCCACTTAGGACCATGAAAATGTTTTTTAAAGTTTTTTATTTGGTCCTGAGTGGAAATCATTTCTATAAAATTCCCTCGGATTTCCACTCAGGACCATTAAAATGTTTTTAAAGAATTCCCTACTTGGTCCTGAGTGGAAATCATTTCTATAAAATTTCCTCTGATTTCCACTTAGGACCATGAAAATATTCTTTGAAAATTGTTCATTTAATTTTAAACAGGAATTCTACGTGATTTTTCACATGATTTCCATCGAAGATTATGAAAAAAGTATTTCTGAAAGGAACTTCCTCGTTTTAGATGGAAATTAAACATACACCGTTTCCAGTCAAGGTCGGAGGGGTTGATTTCTTAACAACTTTTTCTGAATCTTGAATGGAAATCACGTCCATGTGATTCATCATATGATTTCCATAAAAATCACGAAAAAATAGTTTTTAAAAGACTGCATCCGGTTTACATAGACGTTGAACAAGTACGTAGTTTCCAATTGGGACCGTAGAAGTATTTTTAAAGATTTGATTCTAGATGGAGGTTACGTTGATGGTTTTCCGTAAAATTCTCATAAAAAACGAAAAAAAAGCAATTTTTAAAAACTTCCATGAATCTTAAACAGAAATTGAATATATGCAATTTTGCAAAATTTCCACTCGAGACCAAGAAATCTAAAAACTTCTTAGTTTTGAGTGAAAATTACATTCGCAGAATTTTGCATTAAAATGATATTCGTTTATTTTTTAAATATTTCGAATAAAAAATCACCCCTATTACTCATACTCCAAAACAAACCCCACAACTTGGTCATTTAGATTTTATTAATGATCTCTACCCTTGGAGTTCCGTATCGCATCCCCGAAAATAAAATTGATTTGCGTTCTACTACTTCAAAAACAATAAAAAGACCCATCCATCAACTCTGGTTTTGACAAAACAATACTCCTACGTCAGTAAGTCTAAAATAATGTTGGGAACTGAGGATATTCTGGCCGGAATTCTAAATTTGATCTTCGAAACAATCGAACTACTGTTACTTGATCAATTAATCGGGGAATCCCGTCCACGGACAGGCAGTTGATTTACGATCGTTTTTCATCGTAAACAGCTCTAGATTCATAGAACTTCCAAAAGTCTAAAACAGCCATTTTGTTTCCTTCGATAGTCAGCCTAAAAATGTCCTATGTGGTAGTTGCCTCCCTGCGGGGTTTCTTTCCTATATCTCAATAGTTTATTCCTTCGTTTTTAGATGAGTATTTACGACAACCGGATTGGCCTAAAATATCGATCAAGTAACCAATGATTCACCTAAAAACGGAAAAATGGTCTGTGATAGTTATCCACTTACGGTATTTCCTCTTTTTATTTCGTAATAGTTTACATTTTTGTTTGTATGAGTCTTTACAGCAACTGGATCGGCCTGAAATATTAATCAAGTAATTTAAAAAATGAAAAATTCCAAAACAAACACGAGTAGAAATTCTCCGTAGAAACGATTTCTTCGAGAAAGAAACTGTTGTATAGTCTCTAGATTCATAGAACCATCAAAAATATAAAAATCAGTTTGTTTTTCCGATCAACTAAAAAATAGTCATGTTTATTACTAATATTTTAGGTACTTTTTAATTGCGAATTTGTTTAAAAATAAACGCGTTTTACGATAGCAATATAATAAAAAAGGAAAAACCTAACACAATACAGTAAAACAAAGGAAATTCATATATCACTAGGTATTTTGTAATTGCACGAAATTCTATGCGCAGTGATCGGCGAGCGAGTTATGGTCATCAGGGATTTTCGCGGCGAGAGTCGACTTGGCACTCCTAAAATTGCTCCCGCGCGAGATTCCACTCGCACTGTCGACCTGTCGTGGTTTTTTAGGAATTTCCGCAACGAAAATTCATTTTACTTTGTTCTTAGATCACTTTTGCCTAAAATTTCACTCAAAATAATTAAAAATTAATTTTACCGCGGGTATTAGGGACTTTTTCGGTACGAGTTAATTTCTCTCTTGGGTAACTTTTACTGAAAATAATAAATTAACCAACCTATAATAGTTCTCAGGACTTTTCGCGGTGGGAGTTAATTTTCTTCTTAGATAAACTTTACCCGAGAATTTTGCTCCAATTTTTAAATAATATTGTTTTTGTCTTCGTTTCGCGGCGAGAGTTGACTTCCCGTTCCGTGACATCCCTAGGGCACGTGCACTTAATTCCACTTTGACTCCGCCCAGGAATTCCCCCGACCATATAAACGATCAAAGAAGACCAGAGCTTCAGTCTGGTTTTAGTTTCGGGTTTTGATTCTGTTTTGGATTGATTAATTTTTAAATTTCAGAAAACTCTCATTTTGAATCTTACGTTTCATCCATTTTGGCTTTTTACAGCTGAATGGAATTATTTATTAATTTCTGAACTCTACTATGCTAAGCGTTGCTAACGGCGAAGATCTAATCCCTTCTGTCCGCAAGCTATCCTCAAACAATCTCCAGAATCTTCTACCAATTGAAATCGAAGACAAACAAGTCCCCATAGAAGTGGATTCTCTTCTAGATCGTGCGGAGAAAATTGCACTCATCCAGAAACTCCACAAAGTCCAATCAGCTCTCGCGATCGCTGCTCTCGTTGTCCTGAGGAACCAGGCTTGGAAGGAGTGGATCAGAAATAGCCTCGTCTGCTTTTCCATCTGTGAACTCGAAATTCGCTGCTCTTACGCAGGTCTAAAGAGTTAATTTTTCTTCAAAGTCTTCTGAGGTGACAAGTCTCACCTCGGAGAAAGCCTTCAACTCGTTCAAAGTAAGTTTTTATAAAAATATTCAAAATTCCATATATCAACTTTCCCAAAAAGTTCCCATATAAAATATTCAAAATTCCATATATCAACTTTCTAAAGTGTTTTTATAAAAATGTTTGAAATTTATATGTAAATTTTTAAAAATTACTTTATACAGATTTTCATTTATTTATAACTTTTTAGAATGTCATCGTTTCCAATGACCTGTAATCCTTATCACGCTCGTTTAGTCGGAGAAGCCAGAATGAAGAAGGATTCTGAAGCCTCCAGAGCACCTACAACGACAACCCCGATGTTCATCCCTCAGCCCATCTTCCAGAGATCCAAATCCAATCTCACTTTGTCCATTGCGAACGTCTCTGAAGCCATGAAGAACATGATCAGTAAGTTCTTTTTTTTTAAATTTTAATGTTAATTGAAGAATTTTCAGAATTAAACATTGATGAAGTTGTCCACACGCCCATCGGAAACTAAATCTAGGAAAATGTCCAATTACAATAAAAAATCAAATATTTGTCAGTAGAATAGAAAAATCGTTATTTGGATTTTGTAGATTAGAAATCGGGAAAATGATTTTTAAAGTGCTTGAAATAAAGGATTTTGAGATTTTTGAAGTTTGGAAAATTTTTGAATCTTGAAGAATTGAGGATTTTAAGAATCAAAATAAAGATTCTGGAATCCAATTAAGGATTCTAGAAAGTTTAGAATTCTGGAAATTTCTAGGATTTTTTGAAATCTTCCATAATCCAATAAAAAATTCCGAAATTTGATTAAAAAATTGAAAATGTCTTTGGAACTTTTTGAAATTTCATAAATTTTAAAATACAGCGGAAATTTTTGGAATCAGAATCTGAAACTGAAGATTTTAGGATTTTTTAGAGACAATTTCGTAATTTTTGGTTTTTATAAAAAATTTCCAAAGATGATTTTTTAATAAAATTGATTTTTTACTTTTTATAATACTGTAATTTTTAAAATTAAAAAAATGCAATAAATTTGCGAAATTGTCAGAAAATTTCATTCACAAAAGTAGGATTGAAGCGCTTCGGATGTTGGCAAAGTGCGACTAAACTTCGACTGAAAAAATGGAAAAACTGGTCACTTGCTAATCGCGCACTGTCAACGAAACTGGAATGTAGTCTTTCGATATATGAATTTTAATCTTTTTCCAGGTAATTTTTAAAATTTTTATATTTGTATTTATTTTTTGTTTTCATTTTTTTGGTTTAAACAACGTGGTTTCAGATGGATGTTGGCTGGATCTCAAAATTCCGGGTAAATTTGGATTTCGCTCAAAATTCGGTTTCTCCTTTGGATTGTATTTTTGATTATTCCGATTTCCGCTACAGAAAAGACTATCCACAGAAGATAAGAAGGAAGCAGAATCAAGGTTTCGAAATCAACAAAGTTCCTTCGATAGTGACTGACAGACTGGTGGAACTTTTACCAAGTTTGTCGCGCCGGATACTATCCTTCACGTGCAAGAAATTTTACATTTTATCTATGAAACATTGCGGATTAGAAGTTGAGTATCTCCAGAACGGAAATTCCAAACAAGGAGTCGCTCAAAATGGAAAATTATATATCGATTTGTCGAAAATTCCGGAGAAATTTTATCCTTTTTTGAACGTCCATCTACTCAAGTACAATCCTGCAAACAATCCTGGTCTATACTGTAGAATCCCGAAGAATTATGATCATTTCTTAATCGAACATGAAACTGAGAATTTACAACAAGGCTTGGATCAACTATATCCCGGAGTCAAAACCGCTACTTTTATTCTTTCTTTCATTTCGGACAATTT
This sequence comes from Halicephalobus mephisto, assembly GCA_009193035.1. Lineage (NCBI taxonomy): Eukaryota > Metazoa > Nematoda > Chromadorea > Rhabditida > Panagrolaimidae > Halicephalobus > Halicephalobus mephisto. The sequence continues at coordinate 58,175 of SWDT01000112.1, read as the reverse complement.
AAAAATTTTCAGAGGATTTAAGAATTTTCTAGAATCTTTGAATAACGTCGAAAGACTATATATAAGGATGGATTTTTTCGGATCTGATCCGATTCCTGTGGACGAACTTAAAAAAATCCTAAATGATTGGTTTTCGTTTCGAAAAACTCCGTTAAAAGAATTGTATTTCTACTGTAGGCCTTCTCACGACGACACCTATGATGACAAGGACTACATCCATGTCGAATTCAAGTCAGATGAAAATATTCAAAGAAAAAGAAAAAAAATCGAAGACAAATATCCCAAAAATCCTCGGTTATTTGACTCGAATCCCGTTGTATTGCTCTGATTCCCAATAAACACGGTTTTTAAATCTCGACAGAATTAACTATAACAAATTTATAGATTTACTGACGTGTACAAACCAGCGAGTAACAATTTTTTCAAAACTTTAGAGATAAAATCAGCGTTTCATTCCGAAGCGATTCATATTCAACTTTCTGTTCCGAGGATTCTGTAGATTCTTACGTTGACGAGCATTCTGAAATTTAAAACTTAGTACAAATTGCAGAAGGATACTTCACCTGATTTTTCTTATTTAAGCCTCTGGAAGCAGCCTTGCGAGCTCTATTAGGTTTCTTGGGTCTAGGACCCGAACTGTTGGGGGGTTGATTGAGCTCACGACGGGAGTTGTCGTCGATTCGAAATCCAGGAGGTGGATTAGGGAAGGAATAGCAATTCTTCGAAGAGCCGTTCTGTTCAGGAACACGGTCGTGGTCGTAGCCTGGAGTTCGTTCCTTCTTAGGTTTCGTGTTAACTTTCTGGCAATGGCCACAATGAGCACAACAACCTTCTGGATTAGATTTGCGCTTCGATCGTTTAGAACGTGAACGTCTCTCACCGCTGGATTCGGAATCGGATGAAGAGTAACTCCGTCGATGATGCGAACGGCTTCTTTTCTGGGAATCTTGTTTTGATCGTTTCGATCGGGAGTATTCGTCCTCGTCGGATTTATGGCTACGCTTCCTTGAATGTCTAGAATGAGATTTCTTACCGTCACCGACATCGGACTCTGAAGACGAGTACACCAACAGCTGGTCGCTGACTTTCTTGGGTTTTTTGGAACGGTGCTTCTCATTCTTGGCAGATTCGCGTTTAGGAGACGGAAAAACAAGTAGCTGATCACTAATTTTCTTCGGCCGTTCAGAATGACTCTGCCAGCTTCTAGTCGACGACTGATCATCCGCCTTCCTCGATCGCTCATAATGAAGCTCCATATTGTAGTTGTGATGTTCAGGAGTAGGGAACAGAGGCATCAGACCATTACAATTCCTGGGCCGTTCAGAATGACCGTGCCAGCTTCTGGTGAACGGCAGGTCATTTACCGTCTTTGGTCGATCATAACGAGGCTCGTCACTGATGTGGAAGTTCCGTACAAATGGAAAAAGGGGTAGCGGACCACTAGCTTTCTTTGCCCGTTCGTCATGAATATAGTCACGTCGATCTGTCGGTTTTGGAGGCGGGAAAATTAGAACCTGATCACCAATCTTCTTTGGTCGTTCAAGATTAGAATACGAATACTTCGGCGGCTGGTACTTCGGGCCAGATTGCTTGGGTTTTTGCGGCAACTGATAATTCGATCCAAGTTGCTTAGGTACTCGTGGCAATTGGGACTTGGGGCCAGTTTGATCAGATTCCGGATATCCACGTACCATATGGCCGCCGAAAACCGGCTTGACGAAACAACTGGGAAAATCCCTGTCGTCATGATCACGGAAATACCAGTTGTCAGGCCCCTTGACGTTATCCTCGCGAATATTAGCTCCATAACAGTAGTCTTGTTTCTCCGTAGCATCTGAATCACCTTTACCGGCCATCTGGTTTTCTTGACGACGCAAATTTTCATAGTACTGAAGACGATCAGCAGCCATTGTCATATCACCGATAGAATCCGGTGATTTCTTAATATCCATGGTCGACGTCGCGTTCGGGAGATCCCCGGGGAAATTACGTCCGGGATCGTCAAACATCACTGAAGAAGCAAGGATTAGGGATTTAGGGAAAAAAACGAGGAACAATCGCGAGAAACGAAAGTGAATAGTGCATATTACCGAAAAAAACAAGAACAAAAGATGGCGCGTCGAAAATAGAGATTCGTTTCGAAACCTCGGTGCGAGCGGAAACTTGAACGGGTAAAATGCCTACGAGGTTGGTTTTCAGAATTCCTCATTGTTATATTTTATATATATATTTATATATTTTTCTTTATTAAATTGTTTTTTTCCGTGTAGACTTTGTTTTTAATTGCAGGATTTTGTGGAAAATCTATTTTTGTGATGACAACTGACCTACGAAATATTTTGAAAATCTCTGCTTGTATAATTTATATTTTATATATGTATTTATATGTTTATATGTTTATATATTTTTCTCTATTAAATTGTTTTTTTCCGTGTAGACTTTGTTTTTAATTGCGGAATTTTGTGGAAAATCTATTTTTGTGATGACAACTGACCTATGAAGTTGCTTTTTTAGGAATTTTAATTTTTGTAGTTCATATATGTGTATTTATACATCATCTTCTTTATCAATTCGTGTTTTTTCGTGTAAATCTCATTGTGAAGCACGGAATTAAAAAATTAACATAGTATTAGATGATTTTAAGATTCTTTTCTACAAATCTCCAATTTGAAGTTTCATATATATTTTCCCTAAAAAACTGCTTTTTTGGTGTAAATCGTGTTATTAATTATCGAATTTTAGGGAGTTAACTTTTATGATGGAAGATTATCTATGAAGTTCTCTTCTGGAAGTCTTGGACGATTTACGTTTTCTTTATTCAGCTGTATTCCTGCCGTGTTGTTGATTCTCGAATGTTACAAAAATTAATCTCTCACCTTGTTTTTATATCCACCTTTTTCCCGACATTCCATCATGAGTGGCTGTCACCAGTGACTTTTAATTCGACTTGAGAGCAGCTGTTCTCGAATGAAAACCGCCATGTTGGTCCATCTTCACTCTTGTTTTTGTTGCCCCACCTCGGGGAGGAGCCGGCCATTGTTATTTTTCCGGTGTTTTTGAGTGCATGCAAACTTTGAATTTCAGTATTGTTACAAGTAATAACTAAAGTCAATTTACCTAGTAATCGACTGGGTTGATTTCTCGTAAAAATCATGGGTCGTCATATTATTTTCAATGATTCCAAAGAAAAGTAAGTTTTCTGTTTTTGGAAAATATATTAAAATTAAAATTAAATTGAAGCCGTTTTTCGATGGTCTTGATAGTCGTTGTCCAAATGGCCAAATCTTTAAAATTGAAAAATGCCTCAGGCAATCGATCAAATTCCAGGACTAAAGCCATTGGCGTCATTAGTTTTTGAACTGAGAAAGTCATACCTTCTAATCGTAGGATTACAATAAACAAAAATCCAAAATAAAATTCCGAAATTTTCCAATTAAAATCACAATTTGCAAAATTTAGTGTTTATAATTTTCCAAAATTCGAAATTATATTATTTGTAAAAGTAATGTTGCAAAATTTTGGACGATTTTCTTAACATGAATCTTTCGAGTTTTCCAGTTAAGACCGAAATTTTGGATTTATACAGTTCTCCAAAGTTTCAAATCAGCATTGAAAAAATTAAAAACTTTTGCTGCAAAATCCTAAAAAGGCATATTCATCGGGATTTGTAAACCTCTCCAGTTGAGGTTCGAAATTGTCGAATTTGTTTTTTTGTAAAATTCTAAATTATTATTGTTAGAAAAATTATAAAATTCCAAAAGGAAATCTCGACACGAAATTGTCGAATTTGATTTTTCTGATCTTGTAAAATTTCAAGTTTTTATTGTAATTAGAAATATTTGTGAAATTCTGAAAAAATATCTCGACACGGAATTTTGAAATTTTTTACTTGAGATCCGGAATGTAATTTTTAAAAATTTTATAACATTTTATAATTATACAGTTAATTTTGGAAAATTTTAAAATTTTCCAGTTGAGACCTAAAATTGCGAAATTAAATTTTTTATGAAATTTCATAAATATTCAATAGATCACGGTAGATTTTAAAACTTTATAATTGTTCTGTAATCTTATCCGAATACTGTAGTTCAGCAGTTGTCTTAAAAATGAATGTTTTTGAAAATTTTAAAAATATGAGTCAAACTTTTGTCTCTTAAGGCCACTATAATTTCCTGCAAATGCATCACTTCCTCCTACGAATGTCATCAGTTCTTCAAAAAAGTCAAAAACAACAACTGCTTTCCCGAACTGACCAAGTATTCTAAAAAATTGGTTTAGTATCCTTTCCACCCCCCTTGTTTCGTGACAAATCCAATTGTTTGCAAATTGACGCAATTAAATCATCAAGTGATCTTTCGAAAGTTCAAGAAGCTGATTTGAACGTTCTTCTGACTTGACCTCGGAAACAGCTGCTTTTTGGGGGAGTTGGAATGTTATCCAGTCTGATATGCCGATCAATACTAGGTGCAAAAGTTTCATCAAGGTCGAATGCGTAGGAAGCGAGAAAAATTTAAAAATGTTGAAAAATTTTTAGTTTTTAGGAATTAAAAAATGTTGAAAAATTTTTAGTTTTTAGGAATTAAAAAATGTTGAAAAATTTTTAGTTTTTAGGAATTTAAAAATGTTGAAAAATTTTTTAGTTTTTAGAAATTAAAAAATGTTGAAAAATTTTTAGTTTTTAGAAATTAAAAAATGTTGAAAGTTTTTTTTAGTTTTTAGGAATTTAAAAATATTGAAAAATTTTTTAGTTTTTAGAAATTAAAAAATGTTGAAAGTTTTTTTAGTTTTTAGAAATTAAAAAATGTTGAAAAATTTTTTAGTTTTTAGAAATTAAAAAATGTTGAAAAATTTTTAGTTTTTAGGAATTAAGAAAATTATAAAATGTTAATTTTAAAATTATTCAATGGATTGTGGAGACGGAAGATTGTAAGAAAATTAAAAAGTAAAATTACAGTAATCATCTTGAATGGGCTCCTCCGGTGAGAGTGATCGCGGCAGTGACCTTGTTTGCTTCTACGTTGGATCTTCTAGCGGATTTCCTTCTGTGTGCCAGAATCTACGAGTTTCTTCCACATTTTGTGACCGATACAGCAGTCAAATGTGCCTACGGCTATTTTTTCTTCACAGCTGTTTCTGTAGTTGTCTACGTTTTTGAAATGATCGATGTTTGTCTGACGTTGAAGTACGATGAAGAAAATATTTTTTACGCCAGACTTGCGAAATCCTTAGTTTTGACGTTGGAAGAAGTTCCATTGCCGTCGTTACTGTACATTCTGTTCACAAGTGAACCTCGGATGAGTCTGGCTAATCCTGTTCACATTTCTTCGTGGATAAAGTTAATCACCTTGACTTGGGGAATCGTCAAATTCACAAAATTGAGGTTCTTCTGGCCCTTGTTGCCTCTGAATCCCAAACATGACAAAGAGTAAGTTTCGAATTTAAAAAAAAATTAATTTTTAAAGATTATGAAATTTTGAAAGTCTCATAGGAACTTCTGAGAGCTTTTAGAAGTCTAGAAGATTCTGAGAATTTCCGAAGTCTCATAGAAATTCTGGAAATTCCCAGAAGTTCATTGTAGGATTCTGTTAGCTTCAGAATCTTGTGAAAATTCCTGGAGATTTTCAAAAATTTATTAGAAGATTCCGACGACTTCAGAATCTTGTGAAAATTTTTAGAGATTTTCGAAAATCTACTGACAGATTCTGGAGACTTCAGAATCTTGTGAAAATTCCTGGAGATTTTCGAAAATCTGCTGACAGATTCCGAAGACTTTAGAATTCTGTGAAAATTCTTGAAGATTTTTAAAAATTTATTAAAAGATTCCGACGACTTCAGAATCTTGTGAAGATTCTTGAAGATTTTCGAAAATCTGCTGACAGATTCTGGAGATTTTTGTAATCATCTGAAATCCTGAATTTTGAAAGTTTCTAAAAATCTTTGAAGATAATTTTAAATTTTAAATTTCTTTAAAATTATTAATTTTTACAATTTAGTGAAAATGTTCGTCGTTGCTTCACATTCACGAAATACCGTATTGCGATGATTATTGTTAATATTTTTCACATTTTGGCAATTTTCATCGTAATCAACAACCTGATTGAATCGGGAAAAGGCGGAAGACCTGTCGCCATCACCTCCGCCGTCTGAATCCATGACTTGGAAAATTTAAAAAGTAACTTTAATCGAAAATTTTTTTGAAATGAAACTTATCAAAAATTCTGGATTAAGATAATCCAAAAAATCCGCAAATTTTAATTTTTAATTCTTCGATTATTTTACAAAACTTGATTAAATAAGTGTAATTACTGTAAAAAGTGGATTTTTTTACGAAAGAAGAATTGTTAAAATTGAACAAAGTAAATTAGAAAAAAATCATTTCGAAAATGGATAAGCGAAAAGTCGCTCGAAAATTAAGCGAATATGCTTAAATTTTTTTTCTGATTAGATTTTTAGAAACTAATTAGAAAACTGCAGTAAGTGAAAAAATTCATCTAATCAAAAATTGTTGAAATTTGTTAGAATAAAAATAAGCGAAAAATCGCTCGAAAATTAAGCGAATATGCTTAAATTTTTTCTGATTAGATTTTTAGAAACCAATTAGAAAACTGCAATAAGTGAAAAAATAATGTAATTAAAAATTGTTGAAATTTGTTAGAATAAAAATAAGCGAAAAGTCGCTCGAAAATTAAGCAAATGCGCTCAAATTTTTTGATTAGATTTTTAGAAACTAATTAGAAAACTGCAATAATTGAAAAAATTTATGTAATTAAAAATTGTTGAAATTTGTTAGGATAAAAATAAGCGAAAAATCGCTCGAAAATTAAGCGAATGCGCTCAGATTTCCTCCACATACGATTTATAGAATTTTGCATTTTTAATTTTCTTGCTTCTGACGAGTCTTTGGAAAATCAAAAATAAAATCTCAAAGAGCAACTGATAAAACACAAAGCATACTGTAGTTTGTTTCAAGAAAATCGAAATCGAACATCAATTTTCGGTTTTTCCAAATTTTACAATTTTATTCAATTATTTTCTTCGAAAAAAAAATCCACGAAAAAAATGAACGAATTCTGAAAAATTGATTAACTTACAAATCATACTGTAATTTTTTTGATTTTTTCAATTTTATCTTTTTCCAGAAAATTTTCGAAATCATCGAATTATGGATTCTGAATATGTATTTTATAATATGTAAAATAAGATTTGTTTCAAAAAAATTTTAATTAAAGTTACTTCGAATTTGAGGAATTATGGGTAAAAGAATTTTTTCAATAAAGTTGTTCGAAATTTCGAATTTTTTTCACAAAGATCTCATGTTGTAGACTTCGAAGTGGTCCATGTAGTTCCGTCGTAGCCTAATTAGAGAAGTTTTTTTGATACAGTAAGATTACAGTACAGTACATATCCTGAACTTGAGGAATAATGGAGTGATACGGTACTAGGACTGAAATTGGAATTATTTTAATAATTTTTAGCACAATAAGACAGATGTTCGAAATTTTGTCTTTTCGTTACTTTATTTCGAACAAAAATCTCAAATTTGGGCAATTAAATATCACAAACAAGTTATAAAAAAAGAAAGCAACAAGATCGGTAAATTTTTGTTAAAACTGTTAACAATTTCTCTGGATCGGTGTCATTATCGCCGTTCCGATCAAATATATCCTATTTTCAACTATTTAATTTATTTATTTTTATTAAATATTGTTCAAAAAGGTGTTCGATTTATTCCGAACTCAAATTTGGATAATTAAATATCACAAACAAGTTATAAAAAAAGAAAGCAACAAGATCGATAAATCTTTGTTAAGTTTATTAACAATTTCTCTGGATCAATGGCGTTATCGCCGTTCCGATCAACAGATACAATTATTATAGAACTTTCAGAGAATACAACCAAAGGTCTCCATCGTGAAATACAGTATTCCACACTCCCTGATATTCAGACTATCTCTTCAGATTTCCTCTTTTTAGTTTTATGTTTCAACGCCTAAAAACCGTACATGATATAGAATGTATCGATATGTGTATTGTTAGGTTAAAAAACAAAAGTAAAACAATCATCTTTACTCGAATCATAAGATATAGGTACAAGTTAGATGTTTCTTGTCACGGAATACAACCTAAAGTTTCACTTGTGTCCTACAGTATTCCATATTTCCTGATATTCAGGCTGTCGTTTCAAGGTCTTTCTTTCTAGTCTGGTTTTGTGTCCTAATATATAGGGAATTGTTGGATTGTGCACGATGTATTTGAGTTCAAACCACACAGCGTCGGTCCCGAAGGGAAATATCCTGAGGACCAACGAAAGGCTTACGATTGCGGATTGGCGGCAATTTTAAAATTGCACAATATTTTTGATAGAGTTGTGTTGTATCTCGTGCCTTTGGCCCCAATAAAGTTATTTCCACATATTTGTATCTACACGCGGATCCGGATTTCCCAGCGACGATCCAACAGAAATAAACAATAATAATAATAATACACGAGAGAAAATTAAGCATAGTAATCTCTGTCACATTGATGGTGGGAGATTTGGAGATTTTATGAAATACTGGAATTCTGGATTTCACTTGACTAATCCTCAAAGATATTCGGAATTTTGTGGACTTTGGAGATCTCCTGTCGGAGTCAGATTCGCGTCCCTCGAGACCCCGAAAGTCACAATTTTGATGTACGTGGTCTGTGTCGACTGTTTTGATGACAAGAAAAAAGATAACAAAACACGAGGTCAGGGATCTTCGGTGATAGCAGCTCTGGCTATATAGTCAAAAAAAAAAAATTATTTTTGTCGATTTTTTGTCTACTTTGTTTTTGGAAAATTCTGAATCATGACAGATTGGAGTCCTGAATCGAAACTTGGAGATTCTAGTTTTACTGGAAAATTTTTAATCGAAAAATTAAAAAATAATTGTGAAATTTTCAACAAAATCGAAGAAAATTTTGAAATTTCAAACGTAAGTTAATTCAAAATTGTATTTTAAAGATTAGAATTTTTCCGAAAATTCTGGAATCTTTGACGATCTTTTGGAGAATTTCAAAACTTCCCAGAATCCAGTAGGAGATTCTGAAAAATTCAAATTTCATGGAAGTTTTTATAATTTTTCAGAATTCACTAGGAGATTCTGAAAATTTTCGGAATCGGATAAGAACTTTCAGAAAGTTTCAAAACTTCTCAGAATCCACTATGAGATTCTGAAAATTTCCGGAATTTCAAGATATTTCTAATTTTTGAAAATATAATATTTTTTCAAAATCTTGCAGAATCTCACTGAAAATTTAACACTTTCTAGAATCCGAAAAATGTCCAAAATTCGAAATCTGAAATTATGGATTCTGGGAGATTCAGTCGAAAGAATTTTATAAAAATATTAATTTTTAATTTTTTTAAAAATATTAATTTTTTATTTTTTAAAAAAATATTAATTTTTTATTTTTTAAAAAATATTATTTGTTTTCAGATCAAAGCGAGGGATATTTCCGAAGGCCATGGATACCTCTCCAAAGTCTACAAGTGCGATTTTTCGTTCGTCCCCAAGGACCCCGATCTCGACCCCCTCGAGACCCCGGCCTTCTCCGTCGTCCTGAAGGAACCCGGGATGCAGTCCATCGAAGGCACCATGGATTCCCTTTCCGTCGACAAAGAAACCGCCAAATCCACGATGGAAGCCGTAGATAACTGGATCACTACAATGCATCATAATGAATCTACAGTATACCGTAAATTTTCATCTGAAGATTTTCCTATTCCTAAATTTTACGGATCTGGAGAACGAATTTCAAAAAATCAAGCGGGATATTTGATTATTGAATTTTTAGAAAACGCATATTTTCCTGAATTACACGAAGGACTAAATACGAATCAAACGATGAACTTGGTGGATTTCGTCATGGATATCCAGACAGCCGCGATAAAATCCGGAGATTGGTGGAAAAAAGAATTAACTTTCATGAATTTCGGAGACGATCAAGATCCGAATTTTGCTTCAACAATGTTACAGAAACTTTGTTGTGGAAAAAGTCAAAAATTTATCAAATTAATCAAAATTTACGAAAAACTTTTGATTGACAAAGATGTCTGTATTAATGCCTCTGGCAAAGAATACAGTAATTTGGGTGAGTTTTGAAATGTAAATTGAACTAAATAATATTCTTGAAAAATAATTTTGGATTTTATTATTTTAAAAATAAGTAAAGTTTTAAAATAATTATTGTAGCAGATTACTGTAAAGTGTAAAAAATGATCGAAAATTAAATTAAAAATTTTTTTATAAATATATTTCAAAACGAAATTTACAGTAATTTTTTACTTTAAAGTTTCAAATTTTGGTGATTAAGACTTAAAATTAATAACTTATTATCGATTACTGTAATGTGTAAAAAATGATCGAAAATGAAATTAAAAATTTTTTTACAAATATATTTCAAAACGAAATTTACAGTAATTTTTTACTTTAAAGTTTCAAATTCTGATTAAAACTTAAAATTAATAATTTATTATCGATTACTGTAAAGCGTAAAAAATGATCAAAAATGAAATTAAAAATTTTTTTACAAATATATTTCAAAACGAAATTTACAGTAATTTTTTACTTTAAAGTTTCAAATTCTGATTAAAACTTAAAATTAATAATTTATTATCGATTACTGTAAAGTGTAAAAAATGATCAAAAATGAAATTAAAAAAATTTTTTTGTAAATATATTTCAAAACGAAATTTACAGTAATCCTTGATTCTATAATTTCAAATTCTGATTAAGACTTAAAATTAATAATTTATTATCGATTACTGTAAAATGTAAAAAATGATCAAAAATTAAATTTAAAAAATTACTTCTTTTTTGTCTTAAATTTAGGCTATAATTTCTTTAAAAAATTGACTGATGGATTGCTGTCTATAGTAGATTTATCTTACAATAAAAAATCGATAATAGTGATGGGATACGAAAGAACAATTTTAATCAGAAAATGAGATTAAAGATCGCTTATCTCTAACGTAGTTTGTCGCATCGACTTCCATGTACTCTTAGGGTCTTCGTCTTAGTCATCAGTGATTTTTCGTCGAGACTTAATTTCACTCTTTTTTGGCGCAAATTTCTCTTTTCGCTTAAAAATAAACGAGTTCTTTTTTTCGCTTGAAAATAAGCGACTTCTTTTCAGTTAAAAATAAGCGAATCTTCTTTTTCGCTTGAAAATAAGCGAATTCTTTTCAGTTAAAAATAAGCGAATCTTCTTTTTCGCTTAAAAATAAACGAGTTCTTTTTTTCGTTTAAAAATAAGCGACTTCTCTTTTCGCTTGAAAATAAGCGACTTCTCTTTTCGCTTAAAAATAAGCGAATTCTCTTTTCGTTTAAAAATAAGCGACTTCTTTTTTTCAGGTTCTTTTTAGTAAAAATTTTCATTTTTGCTTTAAAATAAACAAAGTCGCTTTTTTATCTTATTTCTGATACCACATTTCCACTTTTGCTGAGAAGTAAGTGAACTCGTCTTGATCATGAGCGAAATCGCTTTCTTCTTAAATTTCCTTTGATGTCAGATTTTCATTTTCGCTTAAAAATAAGCGAATTCGCTTTGATGATTAGCGGTTTTATTTTTTCTTTAGATTCTTTTTAGTACTGAATCTCCACTTTCGCTTAAAAATAAGCGAATTCGCTTTGATCATTAGCGATTTTGAATTCGAAAAATTTTTTTAGCTTTATTAAAAGTATTTTTTTAATGAAAAAATTTCCTATCTTTGAACTTTTTTGAAAACCTTAAATATTTCGATTTTAGGCCTGCCGGAACTCTTCATCCATGGCGACATGTGGACGAACAACATCAGCTTCAAAATGGATCCGTCCACCCAGAAGCCGACTGACGAGATCAGAGCCGTGGTGGATTGGCAAGTGGCTTCTGCTGCTAATCCGTTTTTGGACATTTCCAGAATCCTCACCATGTGCTGTAGTCCTGAACTAAGAAGAACTTTCGAAACGAATATTGTTGAATATTACATGACTGGTCTCGAAAAACGTTTAAAACCAAAAAAATTGCCGTTTTCGAAAATGGAAATTAAAAAATCAAAAAATTTTGCAGATGTATCAAATTTGGTTTTTTTAATGTTCATGTGCGTTTTTCACTACAAAGACGAAGATCCCGAAACGAAAAAAAAGCAAAATATCGTCGTTGAAAGACTCGAAAATCTCATGGAAGACCTCCTTCCGATGATGAAGACGGATTTTCCGCATTTTTTGAATTAATTCGGGTTTTATTTTAAAAATTAAATGTTATCGAAAAAAAATTTTTTTAAATTGTATTTCGAAAAAAACCGGAAATAAATAATATTATATTTTTAAAAATGGACGAGATGACAGGAGCAATCACGGTGTGACGTCACGAGGACAGCCCTTCGTAGAGGGACAGGGCGTGGACGATCGAGGGATCTGCTTTAGCCCCTGTTCGGAACTCTTCCAAAGTTAACTGTGCGTCATTATTCTGAAAATTAATTCCATAAATGTCTGAAATTAAAAAATTCCAAATTCTTTAAATTTAAAATTAAAAAATTCCAAATTTTTTAAATTTAAAATTAAAAATTTAAACAATTATTTAAATTTAAAATTTAAAATTTAAAAAATTCTTTAAAAATTTTACAAAATTTGTAAATTAAAAAATTCTTTAAAAATTTTACAAAATTTGTAAATTTAAAAATTCCAAGTTCTTTAAATTTAAAATTTATAAATTAAAAAATTCCAAGTTCTTTAAAAATTTTATAAAATTTATAATTTAAGAAATTTTTGAATTTTATAATTTTCCAATAATTTGAAAACTTTTTTATTCTTAATGAATTTAAAAATGAGTAACATTCGTGGGTGTAAAATTAATTAAACATTATTCGTGGTGAGAATAAAGTTTGGGATTTTCCCCAAGAAAGAAAAAAACCAAAAAAAAAATATTAAAAAAAAACCAAAAAAAAATATTAAAAAAAAACCAAAAAAAAATATTAAAAAATTAAAAAACCATTGATCCCACCACGAATGATGTTTAAGAAATCAAAAACCAATTTTAAAATAGAAAAATAAATTAAAAATTGTTCGTTGTGAGACTTTGTAATTTTTTTGAAAAATATGATTAAAAAAAAATTTTTTTCATGAGCGATTTTCAAAATGTCCTTAACGAAGCTAATAATCTGAAGATGAGTCATTCGTGACGAAACCACAACTTTGAATTTTTTTAAAAAAACAAAAAAAAGGATCCCACCACGAAAACTGATTTAAAAAATTAATAAATTCAAAAAAATCACATTGTTCGGAACCAGATTATTACTGTAAATTAACTAAAAAAATTACTAAATAAAAAATAACAGGTCTCGTCAAGAATGATGTTCAAAGAATCATTGACAAAATAGAAATTGAAAAAATTAAACATCATTCGGGTTGAGACTATCAAAATTTAAAAAAATAAAAAAACCCTGGTCTCGTCACGAATGATGTTCAAAGAATCATTGACAAAATAGAAATTGAAAAAATTAAACATCATTCGGGTTGAGACTATTCAAATTTTAAAAAATAAAAAAACCCTGGTCTCGTCAAGAATGATGTTCAAAGAATCGTTAACAAAATAGAAATTGAAAAAATTAAACATCATTTTTGTTAATATTATTCAAATTTTTTAGAAATAAAAAACCCTGGTCTCGTCACGAATGATGTTCAAAGAATCGTTAACAAAATAGAAATTGAAAAAATTAAACATCATTCGGGTTGAGACTATTCTAATTTTAAAAAATAAAAATAAAAAAACCCTGATCCCGTCACGAATGATGTTCAAAGAATCATTGACAAAATAGAAATTGAAAAATTAAACATTATTTTCGTTAATATTATTCAAATTTAAAAGAATAAAAAAATCCTGATTTTGCCACGAATGATGTTTAAAGAATTATTGACAAAATAGAAATAAAAAAAATTAAACATTATTTTTGTTAATATTATTCAAATTTAAAAATAAAAATCTAAAAAATCCTGGTCCCGTTACGAATGATATTTTTTTCGTTTTACTACAATATTGATTATTAATTTTCTCAATTTTTATTTTTAATCAAATCCGATCCCAACACGAAAAATTGCTTTTTTACTTTACAGCCATATTATACTTATTACAGTAAGCTAGGATATTTGGTTCTTGGTTATCATCAGTTTAAAAAAATTAAAAAAATCTAAAATTTCAAATTTTAAATTTTAAAATTAAGAAAAAATTAAAATAAAAATAATAATAATTAAAAGTTTAAAAATTTTAAAATTAAAAAAAATTTAAATTTAAATAATAATAATTAAAAATAACCTTATCCATCATTCTGAAAATTCTGTCGACTCTTTTCTCCGGAGTGTTCTCTTCTTCTGGTAATTTTACAGTATCCCCGACCATTTTATAAATACTACCGACAATAGCTAACATTTCGTCTCTCGTGATAAATCCGTCGTTGTCCAAATCGTAAAGCCTGAAGGCCCATTGAAGTTTTTCGTCGAGATTTCCCCTGCTTGTGATGGATAAAGCTTTGATAAATTCGTGAAATTCTATCGCTCCATCTTTGTTTTCATCGAAAACTTTGAAAACGAAACTCGCAAAATCACTCGGATCTCCTTGAGGAAAAAATTGTTTATAAATTTTTTGAAAACCGGCTTCGGTCAACATCCCGTTCGGACAGTCCCGGACGAACCCCTTGTACCATTGTCGGATTTCCTTTTCGGTGACTGGAATTTAATTTTTAACACAATTTATCACCTACAGTATACTTACAGTATGTCTGTTTCGCGAGTGTCCTGACTTGATCAGATTTCAGTTTGCTGTTTGGTTTTCCCATTTTTTAATTCATGAAAGTCTGTACCTAAAATTACGGTATTTAAAAAAACAAAAATTAAAATTTTGCAAAATTATCTCGACACGAATTTTCAGAAAAATAAAATTAAAAATAATTTTGAAATTTTAAAAATTAAAATATGGATTTTTTAGAATTATAAAATTTGATGTCTAAAATTACGGTATTTAAAAATCAAAAATTAAAATTTTGCAAAACTATCTCGACACGAATTTTCAAAAAAATAAAGTTAAAAATAATTTCGAAATTTTAAAAATAAAAATATGGATTTTTTCAAAATTATAAAATCCCAAAAATCTCAAGAATTTTGTATCAAAAATTACGGTATTTAAAAAACCAAAAATTAAAATTTTGCAAAACTATCTCGACACGAATTTTCAAAAAAATAAAATTAAAAATAATTTTGAAATTTTAAAAATTAAAATATGGATTTTTTCAAAATTATAAAATCCCAAAAATTTCAAGAATTACGGTATTTAAAAAAACAAAAATAAAAATTATTTTGAAATTTTTTCGAACAAATTTCTACAACTTTTGGTTTATGATAATTTTAAAAATTTTATTCAATTTTGCAACTTTTGAAAATTTCCATAAAATTATGAAAAATTCCAAAAAATTTGAAAACATTCCAGATTTTAGAAAATTTTATTAAATTTTAAATTTTCAAAACACCCCATTTGATTCTAGAAATTTCTCAAAATTGTAATTTAATAAATAAAAAAAAAATTAAAAATCAATATTTCCACGAAATTTCAGAATTTAAAAAAAATAAAAAAATAAAAATTAAAAAAAAAAAAATTCTAGAATTTTTGAAAATACAAATTAAAAAAAAATCAATTTTTTGCAAAACTTTAAATTAAAAAAATTTTTTAAAGTTTAATTTAATTTAAAATTTTTTTTTTCAATTTAAGAAAAATTTTTTTTTCAATTTAAGAAAAAATTTTTTTTTTGATTTTAAAAATTTTTTTTTTTTGATTTTAAAAAATTTTAAATTTCGAATTTGATAACGTTCCACTAGGCTCCAGAAGATTGCACTGAGTTGGAATTAAATCGATTCCAATGAACGAAACGAGCGAATTTTCTAAAATTGCCTCAGGCATCGAGGACCAACTTTAATCAAAAATGTGCCAAACGGAAGAAATCGATTCAGGCTTAAATGGTCTCTTATAAACAAATGATGCCAATAAACAAACGGAAACTTTTTACGTAAGAAGGGAATCTAGACTAAGCTCACAAGTGTCAAAAATTCAATTTAATTCAACTTTGAAAAAAAACTTCAATTTTAAAAAAAATCGAAATTTTAAAAATTAAAATATGGATTGAGATTCTTTGAAAATTCTGAAAGAAGCCCTGCGGCAACGAGATGCCGACAAAGTGAGCAAAATATTATTCAATAAACGGAAGCGCTGCGCAGTGCTCGATAAACGTCCAGAAGATTCCATTACAGAATTGCACTGACTTTGGAGGACCAGGAACTAGGCTCGTTCAAGTACGCCAATCAAGCACCATTCGTGTCAGGACCAAAACTTTTATTTTTTATTTTTAAATAAAGTAAAATTTATATTGTATCTTAATTGATTTAGTAAAAAACTATTTAAGGAATTAAAATTCATCAATTTGTGTTATAAATAAAAACGGAGAAGTAAACTTTGGTCCTGCCACGAATAATGTTTGGTTTTTATTATTAATTTCGTCACTTATCTCGTAACGGTGCGGGAACTAGGCTCGTTCAAGTACGGCAATCAAGCACCGTTCGTGCCAGGACCAAAACTTTTATTTTTTTATTTTTAAATAGAGCTATATCGTATTTTAGTTCAATTATTAAGCAATAGAAAAAACCGAAATTCATTAATTTATTAAAGGAAATTTCGGCTTTGTTGCGGGGATATTTATTTTTGACTGTAAAGTTGGTAGCTGTCCTTTTGGGACTGGTACCCAAGTCTCGAAAAGAAAAATTTGGAATTCTCCGTGTCAGGACCGAAGTTTTCACTTATTTTTATTTTTTACGTTTTCCACATAAATCAATGAATTTCGTTACTTTTTTAATTTCAGCATTTTAAACATTTCCAAAAATTCATTAATTTATATAAAAATAAAAACAAAAAATGTTTTATTGTGAACGATGGTCTTACTGTGAGTAATGTTTGATTTTTTTCTTAATTTTTAACTTAGTTACTTATCCTTTAACAAACCAGGGACGAAGCTCGCTGAAAACGAGAAACCAAAAATCATCCGTGACAAAACCAAAACTTTTTTTTACATAGAAATTAACAAATTTCAATTATATCTTCGTTAACTTATTAAAAAGTAGAAATTAGAAGATGTTTTATTAAAAAATATTGAAATTTATTAATTTATATAAAAAGAAAATAAAAATAAATGGATACTAGGTCCTGACACGAATAATACTCTGAGAATATTAGGTCCTGGCACGAATGATATTTTTAACTAGAATACTAGGTCCTGACACGAATGATATTTTTAACTAAAATACTAGGTCTTAACACGAATGATATTCTTAACTAGAATACTAGGTCCTGGCACGAATGATACTCTAAGAATATTAGGTCTTGACACGAATGATACTCTGAGAATATTAGGTCCTGACACGAATGATATTCTTAACTAGAATACTAGGTCCTGGCACGAATGATATTCTCACCTCAAATACCAAGTCCTGACACGAATGATATTTGATTTTTTTAGTTTTCAACTTAGTCATTTATCCTTTAAGAGATCAGGAACGAAGCTCGTTGAAGATGAACTACTAAACGTCATTCGTAACAGGACCAGAATTTTATTTTTTTCCTTTTGACATAAACCAATGAATTTCAATTGTATTTCGACTGAATAATTAAAAAAATAAATTAAAAGCAATTTTGTTAAGAAACAATAGAAATTCATTAATTTATGTAAAAAGGAAAAAAAACAAATACTTTCCTCATCCCGAACGATTTCTAATTTTTTAAATATTATTTTCTTATTTAAAAAATAGTAATCGAATTTTTAATCGAAAAATATATTCGTAATTTTTCGTTTTGAGAAAAATATTTTTTTTTAAATTTATAAATTTTATATTTTTAAAAATTTTATAAATTAAATATTTTTTAAAGTTTATAAAATAAATATTTTTTAAAGTTTATAAATTTTATGTTTTCGTGGCAGGACCAAATTTCGCGATGAAACCATTTTTCACGACAGGACAAACGGTTTCTCATTTCTCTTTGTTTTGAAATGAATTTGCATTGTTTCTTAATGAATTTTTTGGAAATGTTTAAAATGCTGAAATTAAAAAAGTAACGAAATTCATTGATTTATGTGGAAAACGTAAAAAATAAAAATAAGTGAAAACTTCGGTCCTGACACGGAGAATTCCAAATTTTTCTTTTCGAGACTTGGGTACCAGTCCGAAAAGGACAGCTACCAACTTTACAGTCAAAAATAAATATTCCCGCAACAAAGCCGGAATTTCCTTTAATAAATTAATGAATTTCGGTTTTTTCTATTGCTTAATAACTGAACTAAAATACGATATAGCTCTATTTAAAAATAAAAAAATAAAAGTTTGGGTCCTGACACGAACGGTGCTTGATTGCCGTACTTGAACGAGCCTAGTTCCCGCACCGTTACGGGATAAGTGACGAAATTAATAATAAAAAACCAAACATTATTCGTGGCAGGACCAAAGTTTACTTCTCCGTTTTTATTTATAACACAAATTGATGAATTTTAATTCCTTAAATAGTTTTTTACTAAATCAATTAAGATACAATATAAATTTTACTTTATTTAAAAATAAAAAAATAAAAATTTGGTCCTGACACGAACAGTGTTTGACTCATTTTTTAACCATCATCTAAATTGCTGATGTTTAAAAATACCGAAAAAGTTGATTAATTTTGAAGATGAAGAAATTAAATATGAATTATCTGGGATTCTAGACGTAAGCGACACAGAATCATAGATTGACAAAAAACAAGCCTCAGGCAAAAAATTAAAATCATTTTTTCTTGAAAAAAAAATAATAAAAATTTGTGATTTCAGTAATAAAATAAATTATTCCAAAAAAAGTGTAATTTTTATAAAATTATTTAAAATTAAAAAATTTAAAAAATTTAAATTATTTTATTTCTAAAAAATTTACTTTTTTAAATTTAAATAAAATTTTTTTTAAATTTAAAATTTTAATTTTTTTTAAAAAATTTCGAAACAAAAGTTATTTTAAAAATTTAAAATATAAAAAATTTTAAAAAAAGTTCATTTTTAAATTACTTTAATTCAGCATGGAAAAAATGGATTTTTGAAATCTTTTTTGTTGGACTTGGATTAGCTTGCCATTATATTGGGTATTAAAAAATCGTATAATTAGAACCAGTTTTCAAAAAAAAATTAACATAAGAAAAAAATTTTTTTGCAAAAAAATTTAATCCTTGGTCTTCAGTTCCAAAGTTTATTTAGATTATTTTAGAAAAGAAAAGTGTTCCCTAATGTGTAAAAAAGTAATTTTAACTTTTGGCGTTTTGTTTCAATGCCAACCTGATTAATATCTAAAAAATAAATAATTCTTGGCATATTGCAAAGAACTGTTAACTTTTGGCTTTCTGTTCTGCCGCCAAATTGGTGAATTTACAATGAAAGAAAAGTGTTCCCTAATGTGTAAAAAAGTAATTTTAACTTTTGGCGTTCTGTTTTGATGCTAAATCAGCAAATCTACAATGAAAGAAAAGTGTTCCCTAGTATATAAAAAAAGTAATTTTAACTTTTGGCGTTCTGTTCTGCTGTCAAATCAGCGAATCTACAATGAAAGAAAAGTGTTCCCTAGTATATAAAAAAAGTAATTTTAACTTTTGGCTTTCTGTTCTGCTGCCAAATCGGTGAATTTACAATGAAAGAAAAGTGTTCCCTAATGTGTAAAAAAACAATTTTAACTTTTGGCTTTCTGTTCTGATTCCAACCTAATTGACTTCTAAAAAGTGTTCCTTGGCATATAAAAAATACTTTAATCTTTAGCATTCTATCTTTATGTAAATTTAGTTCATTTCCAAAAAGAGAAGTGTTCTTTGATATACCAGAAAAAACTTTTAATCCTTGGCTTCTGTTGCAACGCCAATTTTGTTCTTTTTGGAAAAAAGAAAACTGTTCCCCCGCATATCGCGAAGTACTTTTAATCCTCGGTAGTTTATTATAATGTAAATTTGGTTTATTTCTAAAAAGAAAAAACTGCTCCTCGGTATATCAGAAAGTACTTTTAATCCTTGGCATTATGTTGCAACGCCAATTTTGTTCCTCTTGGAAGAAAGAAAAGTGTTCCCTCGTGGTGTAAACCGAATATTAAACCTTTGGCGTTCTGTTCTAACAGCAATATAATTTATTTTTTAAAAGAGAAAAGTGTTCCCTACATATAATAAAACTAATACTAAACCTTTGGCGTTCTGTCCCAAAGTTTCTTGATTTAATTTTTAAAAGAGAAAAGTGTTCCCTACATCCAATAAACCTAATATCAAACCTTTGGCGTTCTGTCCCAAAGTTTCTTGATTTATTTTTTAAAAGAGAAAAGTGTTCCCTACATCCAATAAAACTAATATCAAACTTTTGGCGTTCTGTTCCGAAGTTTCTTGATTTATTTTTTAAAAGAGAAAAGTGTTCCCTACATATAATAAACCTAATATCAAACTTTTGGCGTTCTGTTCCGAAGTTTCTTGATTTATTTTTTAAAAAACAAGTATTCCCTCTCATATTGTAGGAAATTTTCTATATTTTTTAATCATAAATGAAATAACAAAAATATTTAAATACAATACATAATTATCAAAATCCGTCTATTTTTCGGTAATTTAAAACATTTTTAAATTCGGAACTTTTTTGAAAAACACTATACGACAGAGTCTCTAAATTTCCAAAGTTAAACGACTTAGAAAATTGCGTGTTATTCTGTCACTACAAAATCCTGGGATTTTAACACTAAGACGGAATTTTTGGAATAATAAACTAAATCGAGAGCATTAGAACAGAGCATCTGCTTTTTTCGAAATCCTTACTATTATAAAAATTAAAAATGAATTTTCTCGCGAAACGGTCTCGACACGAGTTTTCAGAAATATCTGGAAACTTCTGGAATTTTGATTTCAGGTATTAATTCTGAAGTCATAACATAGTAGAAATGGAAATCACCACAAAACGGTCCCGACACGAATTTCGAAAATTCCAAACTAATCCAGAATTTTAAGTTTCAAATAACTTTGAAATCATTTTGTAAAAAGTAAAAACGAAAGTTACCACGAAACGGTCCCGACACGAATTTCGAAAATTCCCTAAAGATACTCAGAACTCAATTCTTAGGTGTTCGAAAATTGTATTACTGTAGAAATTGGAAATAAATGTTGTGATTAAACGGCCCCGGATGAATTTCAGGAATTGTCTGGAAACTCAAATTTTGAAATGTTGCTTCCGGAATTACACCATTATGGAACCAGGAAATAAATTCCCTTCCAAATGCTCCCGACACGAGTTTTCACAAATGTCCGAAAACTTCCGAATTTTTGTTTCAGACACTTTTCAAATTTTAATCAGATATTAATTCTGAAGTCATAATATTATTAACGTCATTACGAAATTTTCTTAAAATAGTTTTTTAGAATTTAAAAAATTTAAGATTTAAAATTCCAAAAACATAAAAATTTAAAAATATCAATAACTTCCAGAATCCGTGTTTTTAGATTTTTATTGAATTCTAAAAATTCCTATGGAAGAATAATTTGAAAAATATAAAACGTATTTTGTCACGAAATGGTCTCGACACGAATTTCTTGAATTCTCTAAAATCCAATTTTTTAAATTTTCACTAAATTCTAAAAATTTCCATGGATAAAGATAAAAAATAAAAGATAGAAAGATTTTTTTCACAAAATGGTCTCGACACGAATTTTTCAAACTTTCTAATATCATTTTGAAATTTTGATTTTAAAGTTTTACTGAATTCTGAAAATTTCCATGGATAAAGATAAAAAATAAAAAATAAAAACATTTTTTTCACAAAATGGTCTCGACAAGAATTTCTAAAATCCAGTTTTTCCAAATTTTTATTTTGCAACTTTTCAGATTTTGGAAAATTCGAAGAAATTTTTCGAATTTTTTATTAAATTTTGAACACTTTTATAATTTTAATTTTATAAAGAAATTTAAAAAATTTTAGAAATATTTAGTTATCGGATAATGATTCATCGAAAAATTTTTACTTTTATCTGCAAAAAGTTTTTTCGGAAATCCACCTACAACGTCCAACTCTAAAACCTAATTTCACGTCAACCCACGAAGACTCGAGCAATTTCGCGTCAAAACAAGCATTAAACCTTCTTTTTTTTCATGGCGTTTTTTCCGCATTATGCAGGGCTTCGCTTTAGTAAATATCGTACGATACAAAGACGAACTAAGCACTTAAATTTGCAATTTTGACTTCAGATATGTCTCGACACGACTTCCCTTCTAGTGACGGACTCGACGCAAAGCCTAAATCAGGATCGATCCGAATTTCCAACTTCATAAAAAATACGACTTTTAACAAACATAAACCGTCATTATTACTTTTTAATTTTCGTCACAAATGCCAAATATTCAAAAAAATGTGAGGATTGCGTTCATCCTCGTCACATTTCGCAATCGTTACGGAGCCGAAAACAACGATTTTTTAAAACTTCTCTTTCTCGAACGGATTCTTCCCGGTTAAGAAGGCTTCGAGTCTTCGGCCGAGAGTTAAACCCGGGTCTCGTAACTTTACAGTCACGCGCACTAACCACTGCACTACCGAAAAAACCAAAACGTTCATTAAACAAAGTTTAAATTTTTTTCGTTAAATTTGCGCAAAAGACTTTAAAAAAACAAAGTCAATAATATTATTTTCATCTGGAATAATTTTGGAAAAAATGAAAACCAATCCAATGTAAAATTTTTAGGAAACTTCCCACAATGGATTTCTGATGGATAAAGATTAAAAAAATTATATTTTTTAAAATAATAATTTTCGGAAAATTTTAGAATTTTTAAAGCAAATATATAAAATTATAAAATTATAAGATTTTAGGATTTTAGACAATCCTAGGAATTCATTTTGAGAGAATTTTGTGGGAAGATCTATTTTTAGAAAAACTCAGTTTCAAAAATGAAATAAAAAATTGAAAAAGTCGAAAATTTTTTGAGAATATTTAAAAAAATTCTAATTCTTATAAAAATTTATTTTCAAAAATGACATCCAAAATTAATATTTTTAAAGTTCTTAGAAAATTTCAAAATTTCACAAAAAAAGGCTTAAATTTTTTACATAAAATTTTGAATAAATATTTAAAATTAATTTTTCAGAATCTTTAAAAAATCCCAAAAATTCGTTCAGAGAAAATTTTATTTAAGAAATATTTTTAATTTTAAAAAAGCTTTTTTAATTTAAAAAATTTTCAAAAAACTAAAAATTTTCCAACTTCCTCGAAAAATTTAAAATTCACGTCGATAGAATTTCATAAAACGCGTTTTTAAAAAATTTTATATATAAAATTCTGGAAAAATTTCGGAATTTTTTAAAATCAAATTCGAACTTCAAAAATGTCAAAAAATTTCGTAAAAATTTTTAAAATTGTCTAAAATTTTTTTGAAATTTTATAAAATTAAAAAAAAATTTTTTTCATAAGTGGAATTTTAAAAAAACTTCAGAATTTTTAAAAATTTAAAAAAAAATTTCGTAAAAAATATTTTTGAATTTTTACGAAATTTTAAAAATATTTAAAAAATTTTTATAATCATATGATATTAATATTTCTTTTTTAAACACGAGGATATTTTGCAAGATGCCCTTAGGGCACGATGTATATTGTTAATTTGAGCTAGGCGCGCCCGTTTTTCGCGCAAAAGAAGGGCATTTGTCCGTCTGAAGGCACTTGTTCGTCTGAAAACACTTGTTTGTCTAGAGCTAGCTATCCATCTGAAGGTACTTGTTCGTCTTAAGCTAGTTCTCCATCTGAAGGTACTTATTCATCTGAAGGCACTTATACATCTGAAGGTACTTGTCCATCTGAAGGTACTTGTCCATCTGAATCCAGTTGTCCATCTGAAGATACTTGTCCATCTGAAGGTACTTATTCATCTGAAGGCACTTGTCCATCTGAAGGTACTTGTACATCTGAATCCAATTGTCCATCTGAAGACATTTGTTTGCCTTGAGCTAGTTATCCATCTGAAGACACTTGTTTGTCTAGAGCTAGTTGTCCGTCTGAAGACACTTGCCGTCCTCTGTTTACGTTCTCATAGTGGCTGCTGCGCAACGGAAATGAAAAAAATTCAAATAAGCTTTATAATTGTAGAAAAGATCAAATAATGCCTCTGGCACTGGGGCAACGAAGACACGAAATTGTGTCTCAAACGTTAAATAAACAATAGAAATTTGGAAGAAAAATTTTTAATTTTTGCCTTAGGGGTTGTTTTTCGAAATGATCTGAGAAGCTTCCCTCAGGCTACGACGTGGTCTTTTTTTTTCCCAGAAGTAAATCTCGAAGTAATTTTCAGCAACAAGTTAATTTAAAAAAAAAAATCCGAAATAATTTGAAAAATGAAAAAAACGGTTTTAATAAAAATATTTACACCGGATTTTGTTCAATCATTGGGTTTTTATAATGCGGATTTAAATCCATGTTTAAAAATAAGCAAAGTCGCCGGAAAAACTAGTAATTTCACTTTTTGGATTTTGTATAAAATTAATAATTTTATTTTTTAAAAATTATTTTTATATAAAATAAAATAAAATTTAAAAAATAAAATAAATCGTTGAAAAAAATTAATAATTTTATTTTTTTAAAATTATTTTTATATAAAATTTAATTTACGCTTATAAACGAACAAATTCAGTGGATTAGTTAACGATTTCATCATCAGATTAATCTTGATATAAAATTCCATTCGTACTTAAAAATAAACGAATTCATTTTAATTATCAGCAAAGTCGCTTTTTTGAATCCTCTTTGGCATCACTTCCATTTTCGCTTAAAAATAAGCGAACTCGCCACAATCATCAGCGATTTCTTCACAGAATTAATTTTTTTCTTAAATAATTTTCACACTAAATTTAACACTAATAATTTAATTTATCAAAAGTTTCAGGAAATTTCGTGGCAAGAATCCATTTCGCTTAAAAATAAGCGAACTCGCCACAATCGTCAGCGATTTCTTCACAAAATTAATTTTTTTAAAAATAATTTTCACGCTAAATTTAATACTATTAATAAACAATTTAATTTACCTAAATTTCCAGGAAATTTCGTAGCAAGAATCCATTTCGCTTAAAAATAAGCGAACTCGCCAAACTTCTCAGCGATTTCCTCACAAAATTAATTTTCTTCTTAAATATTTTTCATATTAAATTTAATACTATTAATAAACTATTTAATTTATCAAAATTTCCAGAAAATTTCATGACAAAACTGTCCATGGTCAGAAAAAACAAAAAATTACATTATTAATGTTATTTTTATTGCACAAATTGATTAAAAATAATTTTTTCAAAAACAACTTTTTTCTGTTTGAATTTTTAAAAATGTTTGTTTTCGAAAATTTGAATTTTTAAATAACTTTAAAAATATTGAAAAAGTTTAACTTAATAATTTTATTAAAAAATTAAAAATTTTTTCGTAATTTAAAATTCAAAAAACTAATTTTTTTTAAAATTTTTGTTTTTCAAATTTTTCGAAGCCGTTGTTCTTTGAAAAATTACATTCTAAAAATTGAAAATTATTACGAAATGGTCCTGAAAATTATTTTTTAATTAAATTCTGAAAAAATAAATTTTAAAATTAAAAATTATTTTTTTTTAGAAAATGGTCCTGAAAAGAATTTTCCAATTTTACAAAATTGAAAATTATTTTTTAATTAAATTCTAAAAAAATAAATTTTAAAATTATTTTTTTTTAGATTTTTTAGAAACTTTAAAAATCTATTTTTTCAGAATTGAAAATTATTTTTAAAATTAAAAAGTAATTTTTTGGAAACTTCTAGAATTTTATGTTTGCAAATATACGTTCCACGTGATTTCGAAATAATTTCGTTTTGAAAGTTAAAAATGAATTTTCTGCGAAACGGTCCCGACACGAGTTTTCAGAAATATCTGGAAACTTCTGGAATTTTGATTTCAGGTATTAATTCTGAAGTCATAACATAGTAGAAACGAAAATCACCACGAAACGGTCCCGACACGAATTTCGAAAATTCCGAACTAATCCAGAATTTTAAGTTTCAAATAACTTTGAAATCATTTTGTAAAAAGTAAAAATGAAAATTACCACGAAACGGTCCCGACACGAATTTCGAAAATTCCCTAAAGATACTCAGAACTCAATTCTTAGGTGTTCGAAAATTGTATTACTGTAGAAAGTGGAAATAAATGTTGTGATTAAACGGCCCCGGATGAATTTCAGGAATTGTCTGGAAACTCAAATTTTGAAATGTTGCTTCCGGAATTACACCATTATGGAACCAGGAAATAAATTCCCTTCCAAATGCTCCCGACACGAGTTTTCACAAATGTCCGAAAACTTCCGAATTTTTGTTTCAGACACTTCAAATTTTTCATCAAATGTTAACTACAGAATTCCTCTTTTGAATTCTACAAAGCTCCAGAAGCCTCAGTTATCTTCTTCAAAAAGTCAGAATTTTTTATTTAATTTAAAATTTTCAAAAAAATTTAACTAAATTTTAGAAATTTTACGAAATTTTGAAAAATTATAAAAACTTCAGAAAGCTCCAGAAGTTTCAGATATTTTTTGCAAAAATTCAGAAAATTTATTAAACTAAAAATTTTATGAAATTAAAAAAATTTTAAATAGCTAAGAAATTTTGAAAAATTCTAGAAATTTCAAAAGTTTTCTGGAAATTTCGAAATTTTTCATCAAATTTCGAAACTTTTTATAAAATTACAGAAAGTTCCAAAAATCCACGAAATTGTGCAAATTTAAAATTTGATTATTCCTGAAATTGATATAATGGAATTCATTAATAATTATATCATTGAGTGTTTTTACTAAGACTTCTACTTTTACCCCAATGGCAGGACCTAAACCCTCTATTTTCACTTTCATGGAAGTCACTGAACTTCTTACTGTACCTCAATCAAAGCGCCTAAACCTCTATTTCCATGTTAATCATTAAATCTTTTATCTTTTTTTCCACAAAAAACTCCAAAACCCCTATCCGTACTCTCATAAAGAGTCCTAAATTTCTGTCTTCATGACAATTATCAAATCTTCTATTTTTACTTCTACAAAGAACCCCTATCCGTACTTTCATAGAATCCTAAATTTCTGTCTTCATGACAATTATCAAATTTTCAATTTTTACTTCCATAAAGAACCCCAAAACCTTTATCCATACTTTCATAAAGAGTCCTAAATTTCCGTCTTCATGACAACTATCGAACTCCTCTGTTCTTACCTCTGAAGAAGCCTAAAACCCCTACTTTTGCCTCTGTGAACATTCCCCAACTCTCTGCTTTTATGGAACTCCCTAATTCTCTACCCCTACCTCCACCAAAGCCCCCTAAACGATGCCCAATTCTAGAATCAACATCTTTATGAATTACGAAATCATCGACAAGTTTTCAAATATCTTTTTTAAAACGAAACCTGTCTCAAAAAAAAATAAAAATAAACATTTTTTTAATTAAAAGATAAAAAACAAAAGTTTATTGATTAAATAAAACACATGGCCGTAATTTAACGAAATATGCCACTAAGCTCGATTTTTTCAAGCATGGTTGCCTCGGAAACGATAAATATCCCTTTTTAAATCTGGTCGAAAAAATATAAATAAATTTGAAACTTTAAAAAATAAAAAAAATGTTTTTTTTAATTTATAAAATTTGAAAATTTAAAAAATAAAAAATATTTTTTTTTAATTTACAAAATTTGAAAATTTAAAAAATAAAAAATATTTTTTTAAATATAAATAAATTTGAAACTTTAAAGAATAAAAAATGTTTTTTTTAATTTACAAATTTGAAAATTTAAAAAATAAAAATTATTTTTTTTAAATTTACAAAATTTGAAACTTTAAAAAATAAAAAATATTTTTTTTAATTTCTAAATTTTTCCAGAATTAAAAATAAATTTTTTAAATCATTTCGGAATTTCTGGAAATTTTTAGAATTTTCCAAAATTGAACAAAAATTTCTGAAAATTTAGAACATCTTTCGGGATTCGGGTAATCTGGCAAAAAATTTCAGATCATTCAAGAGTTTCAAAAAACTCTGAACTTTCCAAAATTGAATGACGACTTCCGGAACTCCCTTAATTTCTTTGAAAAATTCCGGAAACATTAAACTTTCTGGACCCCATTGACTGTTAAGACAGAAATAGGAAAAATATCACTAATCTTGACTCAACAATAAGGCACAGACAATTATTATATATTTTACATCGGCAATACAACCGAGAGTCTCATCCATGCCCTACAGTATCCTACGATCCCTGATATTCAGGCTATCTCTTCGAGTGCTCTTTTTCTAGTATAGTTTCTGTTTCAACAATATCATAACAAGTTTCAACACACAATACAATCGAAAATCTCATCCATGCCCTACAGTATCCTACGGTCCCTGATATTCAGGCTATCTCTTCGGGTATCTTATTTTTAGCCTACTTTTCTATTCCAACAATATCATAACAAGTTTCAACACACAATACAATAAAAAATCTCATCCATGCCCTACAGTATCCTACAATCCCTGATATTCAGGCTATGTCTTCGAGTCCTCTCTGTCTAGTACACAAGTACTCCATAATTACTTGTAATTGAACACATTCGATTGTATTCATTGGACGTATGAAACCTAAAATAAATACACGATCGTAACTATCTTCGTTTTTTTCAGTTCCTATCCAGAAAAATGAGTATAATCGAGTACACCCAGTTCCAACTGATTGTAGATCATATATGTATAATTTCTGTCCCAGCAAGACAATTTCAAAAACCAATTTCTAAATTCTCCAAAATCTCCAAGAATTTCAAGTTTATTCAAAAAACTAAATTTTGAAAAATTAAAAAAAAATTAAATTTCTAATTTTATAAAAAAAAGTCAAAAATTATTGAAAAAGTCGAAAATTATTTAAAAAATCGAAAATTATTTAAAAAATCGAAAATTATTTAAAAAATCGAAAATTAAAAAAAAATTATTTAAAAAATCGAAAATTAAAAAAAAATCGAAAATTAAAAAAAAATTATTTCATTTAAATAAAGATTAGAATTTTCTCAATTCACTCCGGTCCAAGTAACCGAAAAAACAGCATCGATTCCAGGATGCCATTCAGGTGAATTCGACCGTGGACCGAATCCGCCATGTTCAAAATAAAAAAGGAAGTTGTACTTTTTGCAAAAAACATACTCAAAATTTAAATATCTATTTTATACGGACTTATTATGAAAAACAAACTTAACATTGCCGAAGCAATTATTCCCAAGTCACTTATTCCAGAATAAGAGGGAAATTCACATAAAATCGTCGGAATCATAACCGTCTTGGTTCGTGGTCATCTGAGCCTGGGCAAAAACGGAATCGTATGACTTTTCTTGTTTTTCACGTTCTAATCTTTCTCGTTCTGCCTTCTCTTTCTCCCTTTGGATTCTGGCTCGTTCCTTCTGAAACAAATATAATAAAAATTGTACTATTATAAAATTTAAAAAAGGCATTGTTGCAAAATCGTGACATCATATATTGGCTTTGAAAATGTGAATGGAATTTCAAAGGTTTTAGGATTTTCTGGATTTCGAAAAGCTTTGGAAACTTCCGTAAAATTTGAGGATTTTTTTGAAACTTTCGCAAAATTTGAGGATTTTTTAAAACTTTCGTAAAATTTTGAGGATTTTTTGGAAACTTTCGTAAAATTTTGAAAACTTCGAAACTTCTACAAGATTTCGAGAATCTTCAATTGAATTCTGAAAACTTCCAGAATCTCTTGTAAAATTTAAAAAATCCTGTTTTTGTTCGATTTTGGAGCTTTTTGCAAACCTGTAAAATCTTACAAAAGATTCTAGAAACTTCCAATGGATTTTGGAAACTTCTAGAATCTCCCATAGTCACCAGAGGTTTTATAATCTCTTTTCGGGTTTCAAAAATTTCTAAAATTCTCCAGGAAACTCTAATTTTACAGTAAAAACAAGTAGAATCTAAAACTTACGTCCTTCTTCCTTTCTCTGTCGTCTCTACCTTCTCTTTCGGCCCTGTAATCGATCTCATCGTCCACAACCTTGGTCTTGTTGAGTCTGTTGACGATTTCGTTGATTTTTTTCTCGACACAAATCTTCTTCACTGCCTTCTGATTCTTGAATCCGACTTGACCAACGGCCATGTCACCGGTTTTCTTCAAATTCGACCACATGGTGTAAACAATATCAACGTTGTTCAACTTACAACCCTGAAAAAAAGTTATTTTTTATATATCAAAAAAAATTATTTTTTATATATGAAAAAAGTTACTTTTTATATATGAAAAAAGTTACTTTTTATATATGGAAAAAGTTATTTTTTATATATTAAAAAAAGTTACTTTTTATATATGGAAAGAAATTATTTTTATATATGGAAAATAAAAAACCTCGATGCTGTTGGCTTTGACGAGTTGAGCACAATCTTCCAAAAGCGCCTCAGGGATGTCATCGATAGTTTGGCCTGGTTGTAATCTGAGGTAAACGTGGGCACTGGAAAGCTTGTCAACGTGGAACCAGACGTCCTCAGGCCATCCCCACCGGATCAAGTGCTCGTTTTCCTCCTTGTCCCGACCCATGTAAATAAGGGTCGGGGGGTTTGTCACATCAGAAAGAAACTTTAGGACCATCTGAAAACAAAAAAAGCAAAATATATAAAAAAATTTAAAAAAAAATTTAAAAAAATGAAAAAAGAAAAATTTTTTGAATAAAGAAAACTGAATCAATGTCAATTGTCAAAACTGGTCAGAACGCCAAAGAAAAAAATTTTCAAAAAGTTATTCAAAAAAATTTAAAATTAAATAAAAATTATTTTTAAGTTTTTGATTAATAAAATTTAAAATTTTAAAATCTAAAAAATCCAAATTATCAAAAGTAACAGAACGCCAAAGAAAAAATTAATTTTCAAAAATAAAAAAAATTTTTAAATTAATTTTAATTTTTTAAATCAAAGTAATTTTTTTTTAAATTAAATAAAAAAATTTAAAAATTAACATTTGTTGAATCAATTTGTGAAAATTTTTAAAATTGAACTTTGACGAAGATTTTTCGACTTTTTTCATCATGGATGATTCTATTTTCGAAAATAAAATTTAAAATTAATTTTCAAGTACACGTCCGAAAACTAGTTAAAGTAAATTTTAAATTCGGAAACTTCGAATTTCGGAAATTTTGGATTTGTTCCAAAATTTTTTATTTTTTATAAAAAATTCAAAAAATATTTTTCGTTTCAAGACCAATGTTCAAATTTTTCTTCAAAATTGTTCCTGGTGGAAGTGTATTTTTGAATTTTTCCATAGATGATGAAAAACAGGAAATTTCGTGAATAAAAAAGTCTCGACACGAATGATATCTAACGCATCATTAATCAAGCTAAAAGTCGGAAAATAATTAAACATTTTTCGTGTCAGGACTAATGTTTTAGAATTTCGGTTTAAAAATAAAAATAAACATAAAAATTAGACATTATTGGTCTTGACACGAATGATACTTAAAAAATAATTAATCAAGATCATAGTTGAGGATTTAATCTTTTTCTTGTCAGGACCAATGTTTTAGAATTTCGGTTTAAAAAATAAAAATAAATATAAAAATTAAACATTATTGGCCCCAGCACGAATGATACTTAAAATGTCATTAATCAAGATCAGAGTTGAAAATTTAATCTTTTTTCTTGTCAGGACCAATGTTTTAGAATTTCGGTTTAAAAAATAAAAATTAAACATTATTGGTCTCGACACGAATGATACTTAAAATGTCATTAATCAAGATCATAGTTGAGGATTTAATCTTTTTTCTTGTCAGGACCAATGTTTTAGAATTTCGGTTTAAAAATAAAAATAAATATAAAAATTAAACATTATTGGTCCCAGCACGAATGATACTTAAAAAATAATTAATCAAGATCAGAGACGAAAAATAATTAATTTTTTTCTTGTCAGGACCATATTTTAGAATATTCTTTTAGAAATCAAAAAAATTACCAAATCAATAGTCTTGGTCCCACCACGAATAATTATTGGAGATTTTTACTCAAGTCTGTAACCAAATAATATACTATGTACTTTCGTTCCAGGACCATGACTTGAAACATGCCCTCAGAAAGTGAAAAATAAAAAATTTTTGATTAAAGTTTTGCTCTATCTACAAACAGCGCTGAAAAGTCATTAATCAAGCTAATAATCAAAAACTGAATCAAGCAGTATTCGTAATTGTTGGACTTCCCGAGTTGGTCCTCAAAAGTACGCAAGGGTAGGAATCAAGAATAACAGAGATCACGGCCAGAACTGTAGTTTTCAAATTTCTCAATTTAAAAATAGAACTAGTATAGTTCGAATTCGGATTTTTCAATTTTAAAATAGAACTAGTATAATTCGGA
Organism: Halicephalobus mephisto; assembly: GCA_009193035.1. Lineage (NCBI taxonomy): Eukaryota > Metazoa > Nematoda > Chromadorea > Rhabditida > Panagrolaimidae > Halicephalobus > Halicephalobus mephisto. The sequence continues at coordinate 25,722 of SWDT01000112.1, read as the reverse complement.
TTTTTCAATTTTAGAATCGAACTAGTATAGTTCAAATTCGAATTTCTTAATTTTAAAACTTGAATTAATTCGAACTCATTTGAATCTGCCAATTTTAAAACTCAAAATAGCTTAGTTCAAATTCGGATTTCTTAATTTTAAAACTTGAATTGATTCGAACTCATTTAAATCTTCTAATTTTAAAACTTAAACTAGTTCAGTTTGAATTAGAATTTCTCAATTTTAGAACTTGAATTAATTCGAACTCATTTAAATCTTCTAATTTTAAAACTTAAACTAGCTTAGTTCGAATTAGAATTTCTTAATTTTAGAACTTGAATTGATTAGAAAGCGATTTGAAAATAAATAGCTCTGATGACAACAAATAACAAACTTTATATACAAAAATTAAATTACAAAACAAACAATAACAAAGTGATGTTTGTTTTTTTACAATGCATCGTATATGAAAAATTTTTGCTTTAGTCGTGTCGGGACCACTACTTCTAATATCTTAAAAAAATAAAAATTTAAAAATTAAAAAAATTTAAAAATTTTGGTCCTAACACGAATAATATTTAAAATATCATTAATTTATTCATTAAAGATTAAGTTGGATATTTTTCGCTTCAGGACCACTACTTCTAATATCTTTAAAAAAATAAAAAATAAAAAAAGTAAAATAAAAACTTTTTGGTCCCGATGCGAAAAATTTGATTTTTTTTAATCATAAATTTCTTTGATTTTTTGAATGCAAATTTTCATTTTTCAAAAATTCTGAATTCCTGAAATGTTCTCGGATGAATTGTTGGATCAGAAAACGTTTTCAAGTGTTTTCTGAATTCCAGAGTCAATCCATCTCGAGTGCACTCATGTCTCCAGGAAGAGCTCAGATAGCTTTCCGGTCTTCAACCTGAATCCGTGGGTGTGACGAATCCAATTTTCAATTATCCGAGGCTGTACGGCACTTTCCCCAGCGACAGTTGATCTCTTCTATTTCGCAATATTTATTTCATTTTTTCATTTTTGTAATAATTAAATTATCTTAATATCTCAGTTAAGTAAGAAAGAATTTCGAAATCAGTAAGAGTCGAAAAAGAAGGAAAACGAGGAGCAAACGTCGCTGAGAAGCTGTACAAACAGCTTATCCGAGGCTGTACGGCACTTTCCCCAGCGACAGTTGATCTCTTCTATTTCGCAATATTTATTTCATTTTTTCGTTTTTGTAATAATTAAATTATCTTAATATCTCAGTTAAGTAAGAAAGAATTTTGAAATCAGTGAGAGTCGAAAAAGAAGGAAAACGGGGAGCAAACGTCGCTGAGGAGCTGTACAACAGTTGATTTCTTCTATTTCGCAATATTTATTTCATTTTTTCGTTTTTGTATTAATTTTATAATAATTAAATTAACTTAAAATCTTAGTTAAGTAAGAAAGAATTAATTTAAAAATAATTTCGAAATCAGTAAGAGTCGAAAAAGAAGGAAAACGGGGAGCAAACGTCGCTGAGAAGCTGTACAACAGTTGATTTCTTCTATTTCGCAAGATTTATCTCATTTTTTCTTTTTATATTAATTTTGTAATAACTAAATTAACTTAAAATCTCAGTTAAGTAAAAATTAATTTAAAAAGAAAGAATTTCGAAATCAGTGAGAGTCGAAAAAGAAGGAAAACGAGGAGCAAATGCCGCAGGGGGACGACCGTCGTGCAGTCCACTCATGTCTCCAGGAAGAGCTCAGATGGATTTCCGGTCTTCAACCTGAATCCATAAGTGTGACGAATCCAATTTTCAATTATCCGATTTTTCGAAAATAAACAATTTTTTATTTTTCACAAATCAAACATTTTTTTCGTTTTTGTGTCTTTAATGAAATAAAAAATCCGGCTTGGATCCAGGATAACTCGTTCCCTTTTCTGACATAAAGCATCTACAGCGGCATTTTGACGACAAAATTGCTTTTTAAGGAAGACCCTAGATGGCCGCACATGCATCCCTAGCCAGAGAAGCCAGTTTTGCCGTTGTTGATGGCGACGTTCTACACTCTCGCTTTTCGAACAAACTTTTGCCAGTCAAGCCAGTCGAGGCCAGTGAGAGAGCTTCGAATTCTGGCTGCTTGGCAGCCAAGTAAAATCGATTCTAAAAAGAGAAAAATGGCGTCGGATTTGGATATGAAAAATTTGCGCCTCCCACGATTTTCTATTTTTCTATTTTTTTATTTTTTTTATTTTTAAAAATTTATTTTTATTTAAAAATGTAGTATTTATTAGAAATTCCTTAATCTTTTACATATATCTTTGGAGATTTCAAGGATATCGAAAACCGATACTTTTTTTCAAAAAAGTTAAATTTGAATTTTTTTAAGTAAATTTTTAAACATTTTTAATAATTTTTAGAAGATTTCAGAATCCTGGAGAAAATTCTGAAATTAATTTATAAAATATAAATTTTTTAATTTAAAAAAATTTTTAAGTTTTTAATTTTTTTAATTTTTTAAAGATTTTTAAAATTTGGTATTTTTAGACTTCAGAATCCTGGAGAAAATTCTGAAATTAATTTATAAAATGTGGATTTTGGAAGTTTTTAAATTATTTTAGAGGTTTCAGAAAAATTTTTGAATTAATTTATAAATTCTGGATTTTGGAAGTTTTTGAAAACAGAATATTTTAGAAATTTTAGAAAACTAAGGAATCCCGGAAAAAATTCTGGAATTGATATATAAAATTTAAATTCTAGAGATTTTTAGAAGTTTCTGATGTCTTCTAAAACCTTATAGATGTTTCTCAATCTTTTTAGAATTTAGGAGAATCTCTTCTAATCTTCTGGAATTTCATAAAAGAATTCTGAAATTTTCCAGAATTTTTCAAATTTTATAAAAGCTTCCAGAATTCAGTTAATTCTGAATTCTTCCAGAATTTAGTTAACTCTGAATCCTTCCAGAATCTCATAAAGGTTTTTAAAATTTTATAAAAGAATCTTGAAATTTTCTAGAATTTTTGAATTTTGTAGAAGCTTCCAGAATCCTATAAAGGTTTTCTGGAATCTCGAAATTTTTCAAATTTTATAAGCTTCCAGAATTCAGTTAACTCTGAATCCTTCTAGAATCTCATAAAGGTTTTTGGAATTTTACAGAAATTCTAGAAGCTTCTACAAGGATTCAAAAAATTCTAGGAAATTTCGAAATTCAATAAACTGAATCCTAAAATCCTTAAACTTTTGAAAAATCATCTGAATCCTAAAATCCTTAAATTTTCCAAAAACTTCTTCCAAAACAATTTCGAAATAATTTTATGATTAAAATTTCCTTGATGTAGTCTGAAATCCAGAACCTCCGGAAAGTCCCGGACGTAATTCTGGATTTATGTTTTAGTCATGTTCAGAAATTCGACACGAAAATTGTTTTTCAAAAATTTTTAAATTTTAAAATAACTTTGATTTTAAAAAATTTTTAAAATAATTTTTATTTTTTTTAAATTTTAAAATAACTTTGATTTTTTAAAATTTTAAAAATAATTTTTATTTTTTTAAAATTTTAAAATAACTTTGATTTTTTCTAAATTTTAAAATAATTTTTATTTTTTTTAATTTTAAAAATAATTTTTATTTTTTTAAACTTTTTAAAATAACTTTGATTTTTTTAAAATTTTTACTTTTTTAAATTTTAAATTAATTTTGATTTTTTTTTATTTTAAAATAATTTTTATTTTTTTAAAATTTTTATTTTTTTTAATTTTAAATTAATTTTGATTTTTTTTTTATTTTTGAAATTTTGAAGTTCATTGACTATGAATGGAATTCGAGATTGAAAAACGAAAATTTTTTATGGAAACCAAAAACTGCTCCCATTTTTGTTTCCATTTTTGCATTTGAGGTTGGATTTCAAGGCAGAGGAAATGATGTTGGATTCAATCTAGACAAGAGTGCCACTTGTCCCCCTCGTTCAATTTCCTTTATAATCATAATTTTATATAGATAACAAACAGGTCTCGTTACGAAATGGTCTCGAGAAGAATTTTCAGAGAAAATACTGGTTTTTTTACTACAGTATTTATTGATAAATTTATATAAAATTCTAATTTCGTAATTGTCTAAATTAAAAATCAATTTTATTAAAAATGGTCTCGAGAAGAATTTTCAGAGAAAATACTGGTTTTTTTTATTATAGTATTTATTGATAAAATTATATAAAATTCTAAAAACTTCGGTAAAATTCCAATTTCGTAAATATCTAAATTAAAAATCAATTGTATTAAAAATGGTCTCGAGAGGAATTTTCAGAGAAAATACTGGTTTTTTTACTACAGTATTTATTGATAAAATTATATAAAATTCTAATTTCGTAAATATCTAAATTAAAAATCAATTTTATTAAAAAATGGTCTCGAGAAGAATTTTCAGAGAAAATACTGGTTTTTTTTACTACAGTATTTATTGATAAAATTATATAAAATTCTAATTTTGTAATTGTCTAAATTAAAAATCAATTTTATTAAAAATGGTCTCGAGAGGAATTTTCAGAGAAAATACTGGTTTTTTTTACTACAGTATTTATTGATAAAATTCTAAAAACTTCGGTAAAATTCTAATTTCGTAATTGTCTAGATTAAAAATGGTCTCGAGAAGAATTTTCAGAGAAAATATTAATTTTTTTTTATTACAGTATTTATTGATAAATTTATATAAAATTCCAATTTCGCAAATATCTAAATTAAAAATCAATTTTATTAAAAATGGTCTCAAGAGGAATTTTGCAATTTTTTATTTCGAAATTCTAAAAATTTTCAAATAAAATTCTAATTTCGTAAATATGAAATTTAAAAATAAATTTTTCTACGAAATTTTTTTTATATATATTTTTCGAATTTTTAGGAACTTTTGGAATTTTGATTTTTGATTTTTGACGTTGTTTATACTCTTTATTCCAAATTTCGGGAGAATCTAAAAGCTTGCACGAAATTTTAGAAGCTTTTGAAAATTCCCATGATATTTTAGAAGCCTTCAGAATCTTTTATGACATTTTTAAAACCTTACACTGGATTCTGGAGGATTCTAAAAACTTCTAAATTCTGATTTTTTATAAAATTTCAAAAATATTTGGGAAGTTTAGAAATTTTTACTGAATTCTGAAGTTTTCTATCAAGATTTAGATTTTTGAAATTTTTTGATTCTGATTTTTTGTAGAATTCTAAAATTTTCAAGAAACTCTTAGGATATCTTTAAAACCTTCAGAATCCTCTGTAGCATTGTAAAAGTTCCTTGAATCTTCTATAGGATTCTGGAAGATCCTAGAATCTTCTACAAAGTTCTGTATCTTAGAAATTTCCAAGAAGTTCTAAAATCTCCACGATATTTAAGAAGTCTTTAGAATTTTATGTAACACTTCTGAAGCCTTCAGAATTCTCTATAGCACTCCAGAAGTCTTCAGAATTTTATGTAGCACTTCTGAATTCTTCAGAATTTTCTGTGGCACTTCAGAAGCCTTCAGAATCTTCTGTAGCACTTCGGAAGCCTTCAGAATTTTCTGTGGCACTTCAGAAGCCTTCAGAATCTTCTGTAGCACTTCGGAAGCCTTCAGAATTTTCTGTAGCACTTCGGAAGCCTTCAGAATTTTCTGTAGCACTTCAGAAGTCTGCAGAATCCTTTGTGATATTTCAGAAACTTTTACGAAATTCTAGTTTTAGAAGTTTTTTAGTCTTTAGTTCGAACATGTTTTTTTAGTCATTTTTCATTCCAGAAAATCCAAAGAAGGAATCAAGGGGTCTGGATGATATATGCAAACAAGAACGGAACACTGGCATTCCCTCGGGGGAATTTTTCTTTTGCTAATTGCTTTATAGGTCTGCAGACAGAAACCGCCGACTCAGGACCATGTAAATTATTCATCCACCTCCAATGAGGCCTTCTCGATTTCCCAAGGCAGTATTCCCAGAATCCAAGTATTGTTTCTTTTCCACTCTCGAGTTCCAACCTTTGCCCCAGGGCAAGTCTCTCTTGAACTCGAACTTTGCCTCAGGCCAAATTTATCCTGAACTCGAACTTTGCCTCAGGGCAAGTCTCTCTTGAACTCGAACTTTGCCTCAGGACATGTCTCTCTTGAACTCGGATTTTGCCTCAGGACATGTCTGTTTTTAAATCAAAAAATATCCTGTTTTGTTTTGTATTCGATCAATGAGGAATTTTTTAAATTTATTTTTTAAAAAACATTTTTAAAATTAGATTAAAAATTTTATTTTATTTATTTTTTTAGAAATTTAAAAATAAGAAAGGTTTTCGATCTAAATAATTGCCTATTTTTGTGCAAAATGTTACTGTAACATTGGGTGCTTGAAATTTCTACAGTCAACTGGAACTTTCGTTGTAGGATTTTATTTAGTTTTTCTCAGATTAATTTTTTATTTAAATTTCGAAAATCTTCATTGTGAAAATTGATTTTTTTAAAATTTTTATATAAAATTTCATTTGGATTTAAAAATGTGTAAAATTACTACGGTAATTAAGAGCTTTCGTTGTAGGATTTTGTTTGGTTTTTTCAGATTAATTTTTTATTTTAAATTTCCGCGATAAAAATTAATTTTTTTAAAATTTTTTATATAAAATTTCATTTGGATAAAAAATGTGTAAAATTACTACGGTAATTAATAACTTTCGTTGTAGGATTTTGTTTGGTTTTTTCAGATTAACTTTTTATTTAAATTTCGAAAATCTTCATTGTGAAAATTAATTTTTTTAAATTTTTTATATAAAATTCCATTTAGATAAAAAATGTGTAAAATTATTATTTATAAAAAAATTTTTTGAATTTATTTGATTTTTAAAAATTTTCACGACGTGATTTTTTAAGTGAAATTTGACTCGCACTGGTAAATTAAAAAATAATCAATTTTCGAAAATTTTCGTGACGGAAATTAATTTTACTTTTTTGGTTTTATTTTTTGCGCAATTCCATTCGCACTTGTGGAAAAATGGTCTCTATGGTCTTCAGGGACTTTCGCGGCGGGAGTTAATTTTACTTTTTTCTTAGGTTTCTTTTATCCAAAATTTGACTCTCACTAAAAGGATCCCAACTCGTTATTTTCTTCAACGACTTTCGCGGCAGGAATTAGTTTTGCTTTTTTGGTCTTTACACGAAATGTTTACTTTTCGCTTTACTTTTCAGCGACTTTCGTGGCGGAAATTAATTTTACTTTTTACCTAAAATTTTATTCCTGATGGAAGCGATTCGGTCTGTTGTTATCTTTAGAGACTTTCGCGGTGGGAGTTGGTTTTGCTTTTTTGGTCTTTACACGAAATTCCATTTTCGCTTGTGATCGAGCGAATTCGCTTTACTTTTCAGCGACTTTCGTGGCAGGGTTTAATTTTACTTTTTTCTTACTTTTTACCTAAAATTTTATTCCTGATGAAAACGATTCTGTCTGTTGTTATCTTTAGAAACTTTCGTGGTGGGAGTTTACTTTCCGTTCTGCAATAGAGCTATTCAACCAGAATGTTTTTTCAATTTGAATTCGTTTTTAAAGATTAAGTGCAATTTTGCTATTGTTCCTAGTTTATTATTCCACACAAAAATTGTTTATCCGTTGTGGGAAATTGTTGCATTATTCCCGGAATGTTGTGGCAAATTTAGTGAAAGAAAAATTTAAACGACGTTTTCGTTATACGAAAGAAGCAGCTGTCTTCAATGAGCTTCTTGCGATTTTCGGATAAGATTACGAAACATCATAAAATTCTGGAACTTTTTTATAATCCATTGATTCCTTTTAGGATTTAATCAAAACACATAAATTTTGAGTTTTGTGATTTTCGGTCTTGACTGGAAAGTTTCAAACATTCGTGTCAGGACTACTTTTAGGAATTTTCAAAAATATTCTTATTTTTACAGTACTGTAGTCCATTGGTTCCTTTTAGGATTTAATCAAAACATAAATTTTGAGTTTTGTGATTTTCGGTCTTGACTGGAAAGTTTCAAACATTCGTGTCGAGACTATTTTTTGAAATTTTCAAAAATATTTTTATTTTTACAGTACTGTAGTCCATTGATTCCTTTTAGGATTTAATCAAAACACATAAATATTGAATTTTGTGATTTTCGGTCTTGACTGGAAAATTTTGAAAATTCGCGTCGAGACTACTTTTAGGAATTTTGGAGTAGAACTTTTTAATTTTTTAATATTATTATTTGTTGAATATTTTTCAGCCATTATAATTTACATAAATAAGAAATTTTAAAATTTTTGGTCTTGACTGGAAAGTTTCAAACATTCGTGTCGAGACTATTTTTTTAAATTTTATATTAAAAATTTTTATTTTTTACAATAATGCTTTTTTTTAAAATCAATAATATCTGAAAATTTGTTTCTTTATTTTTCAAATTTCATGTTGAGATCCGCAAGCCATTCGAAAACTTTTCAAATTGTCACTTTTATTTGAAAAACTTGAAAAACATTTACTATTTCATTCAACCGAAGGAATTTTGAATGAAAGCTCGTTAGTTTTCTAAAACCTTCTTATTGACAGACTTGTAAATTCAAGCCATTTTTGTTGACAGAAAACATAATCCATTTTTGATCAAATTATACAAAAAAGGATACATTAAATACAATTCATTGATGTCAACTTACTGTATCGACGCATTGAATATAATAAATCTGCTAAATCTGAGCCGTTTTAGTGTGTCAGATGCATTAAGTATAATTTATGGATATCAACTTAATGAATCAATACAGTAAAAATAATGTATGTGATATATGAGACTTATTTTAATGTATTAGACACATTACATAGGACACACAAAAAGAGTGCATTAAAACGGCTTTAATATATCACATATATTATATACAATGTACCGATATTAATTTAATACATCGATACATTGAATATAATGTATCTGATACATCATATTTGTTATAATGTATCAGATACGTTAAGTATAAGGCACTAATATCTACTTAATATATTGATGTATTGAATATAATGTGTCTGATACATCATATTTGTTATAATGTATCAGATACGTTGTATACAAGACACTAATATCGACTTAATATATTGATACATTGAATATAATGTATCTCATACATCAAATTCGTTTTAATGTATCAAATATATTATATACAGTGCACTGATATCAACTTAATGAATCAATAGTGTAAAAATAATATATCTGATACACCAGGCCTGTTTTAATGTATTCATACATTATATGCTATCAATTTTTGTGTGGTCTTTGCTTTTCTTGGCAGCTGCAACGAAAACTAAACTTATTATAGCTGCCACATTTTCCTTCTTTTCTGATTTCTAAACTCTAAATCCATTAGGTTTTTTGTTTTGCTTCTCGCTGACATGTTGGAGATTATTTTGAAACTAAAATTTCGTGAAACTTTCGAAATAGAATTTTATTTTAAAAATTTAGTTTTTAGAATTTTTTTGAAGATTTTTGAAATCCTTTCAGAATCCAATGAAAAAATCCGAAGCTTCTTAGAATCTTTTGGAAATCTTCGGGACTTTCCAGAATCCAGTGAAAGATTCTAAAATTTTCGAAAATTTTATAGAACGTTTTCAGAATCCAATGGAAGATTTCGGAGTTTTTAATGCTCTTAGAGATGATTCTAAGGTCTTCTAAAAGGTTATGGGGATCTGCAGAACTTTCCAGAATCCAGTGAAAGATTCTAAAATTTTCGAAAATTTTATAGAACGTTTTCAGAATCCAATGGAAGATTTCGGAGTTTTTAATGCTCTTAGAGATGATTCTAAGGTCTTCTAAAAGCTTATGGGGATCTGCAGAACTTTCCAGAATCCAGTAGAAGATTCTAAAATTTTCGAAAATTTTATAGAACGTTTTCAGAATCCAATGAAAAATTTCGAAATTTTTTAGAATCTTTTAGAAAATTTTTAAAATCCTTCCAGAATCCAGTAGAAGATTCTGAAGTCTTCGAAAATTTCACAGAACCTTTTCAGAATCCAGTGGAAGATTCTGAATTCATTTAAATTTTCCAAAATTTCAAATAACTTTTGAAACTTCGAATTCCGGAACTTTCTAGAATATGCTGGAAATTTGTCTCAAGACAATTTCTTACATTATCTATTTTGTTTTTTCCATAATATTATGAAAAATGTTAATTGACATTCATTCGCATTTTTCAAAGACTCAAATTCTTCAATATTAGCATTTTTCAAATGTTTTCAGTTTTTTAAACTAAAATTTATCAAAATTATTCGAAAACATAAATTCTGAAAACTTCTTACAAAATTCTAAAATTTCGCGTCTGGACCATTTCGTGATAAAATTTATTTTTAGAATTATACTTTTTCAAAATGATAAGAAATTTTGAATTTTTTCTAAAAATTCGCGTCAGGACCATTTCGTGGTAAAATCTATTTTTTAAATTTTTGTTTAATAAGTTTATTTCGAAATTTTCTAAAAATTCGCGTCGGGACCATTTCGTGATAAAATTTACTTTTTAAATTTTTATTTAATAAGGTTATTTCAAAATTATAAAATTTCGAAATTTTTTAAAAATTCGTCTCGGGACCATTTCGTGATGAAATTTACTTTTTAAATTTTTATTTAATAAGTTTATTTCGAAATTATAAAATTTCGAGATTTTTCTAAAAGTTCGCGTCGGGACCATTTCGTGGTAAAGTCTATTTTTTAAATTTTTATTTAATAAGGTTATTTCGAAATTTTCTAAAAATTCGTCTCGGGACCATTTCGTGATGAAATTTACTTTTTAAATTTTTATTTAATGTAATTTTTCCATAGTAATGTATTGACTTTCTGACCTTGCTATTTCCTAATTTTGTTCATTTTTGCGATTAGCCATGCTGACTAATAGTTGCCAGAAGCACTTCCCCTCTGGCAATTAGCTTCCATTGCCTCGGGTCCCCATCCGCAATTTTTCTAAAAAATTTAAATTATTTTATTTTTATTAAAACTAAATTTATTTTTTTTAGAATTTGCCAAAGAGCAGGTTTTCTTAAAAAATGTCGAAATGTGAGTAATTTTAACTAATTTGGCCTTAAAAATGGCGGATCCAATGATGCCGGATCTCTCTGGTCTCAGCGAAGAAGAACGAAAAATCATAGAAGAAGTATTGGCCAGACAAAGAGCAGAAGAACAAAAAGAAGAACAATTAACTCAAGTTGCTGACAAAGAATTGGAAGATATTGATCGACAATTAGCCCAGAGAAAAGAAGCAGCAGCTAAATTAATAGGTACTCAAGATGATGCTATATGTCAGATTTGTCAAAAAACAAAATTTGCCGATGGCATCGGACACAAATGCTTCTACTGCCAACTCAGGTCCTGCGCCAGATGCGGCGGAAGAACCACAAGTAAAAATAAGGTAAATTTTGTAATTTTTTATTTTTACATATTTCAATAATTAGCTTTCTGGAGTTTTCTAGAACCTTCTCAGAATTCAGTAGAGATTCTGAAGCTTCTAGAACCTTCTCAGAAATTCAATAAAGAGATTCCGAAGCTTCTTAAAACATCTTAGAAGCTTCTCAGAAATTCAATAAAGAGATTCTGGAATTTCTTAGAACATCTTAGAAACTTCTGGAATCTTCTCGAAATTCAGTAGACATTCTGAAGCTTCTATAATCTTCTCAGAAATTCAATAAAGAGATTTTGGAATTTCTTAGAACATCTTAGAAACTTCTGGAATCTTCTCAAAATTCAGTAGAGATTCTGAAGCTTCTAGAACCTTCTCAGAAATTCAATAAAGAGATTCTGAAGCTTCTTAGAACATCTTAGAAACTTCTGGAGTCTTCTCGGAATTCAGTAGAAATTCTGAAGCTTCTATAATCTTCTCAGAAATTCAGTAGAGAGATTCTGAAGCTTCTTAGAACATCTTATAAACTTCTAGAACCTTTTCAGAATTCTATAAAAAAATCTTGAAATTTAAAAAAAATTTTTAAAATCATTTCTAGAATCTAATAGATCTCGAAACTTCCTAGAATCCTGTAAAATTTTCAACAATTTTTTGAAGATTTCAGAATCCACCAAAAAAGTCTGAATTTTTCGCAATTCTTTTAAATTTTTGTAGATTTTTTTTGAAATTTGTTTTAAATTTTTGAAATTTCAAAGAATTTTGAATTTTCGAAATTTTCAAAGAATTTTAAATTTCAAAATTTCAAGATTTTTTTTAAATTTTAAAATTCTTCCAGAGTTCAGCTGAAGATTTCCGTACTTGAGGATCTTACAGAAACTTTTGGAATCTTCTATAACATCGTGGGAACTTCCTAAACCTAAGATTTTGGAACTTTTTTGAACGTTCGAAAATTCGTTTTGAAACAATTTTTAAAATTTCCAAAAAATTCCTAAAAATAAAAATTTTTAAAATAATTTTAAAAAATTTTAACTTTTTTTTAAAAATAATTTTAAAAAATTTCAATTTTTTTTTAAAAATAATTTTTAAAAAATTTCAATTTTTTGTTCTTTAAATAATTTTAAAATTATAATTTTTAAAAATTTGCTTTCAAAAATTTTTATTTTTTTGTTTTTTTAAAAAATTTTTTTGTTAATTTTTTAAATATTTTATTTTATTTGTTTTTTTAGAACATTTGGGCTTGTTCTCTTTGTCAGAAACGGCAGCAAATCCTAGCCAAAACTGGAAAATGGTTCCAGAATGCTGCTGATCAAAAGTAAGTTACTTTTTTAAAACTAAAAAGCCACTAAAAATGCTAATCAACTGGAATTTCCGCTTTAGTGGTCTCGAAAGACTCACTCAAGTAATTTTTCGTTCTAAAGAACATAAAAGCTAGTCCGTAGATGGCTTTTCTTTTATGTGGATGAGATCAAAGCAAAAAAAGTATTTTCAGGATGAGTAGTGGACCAAATTCTCAACATGATTTGGCTTCTCAAGCTAATGGGAATGGATCTGTGCACTCAGAAGTCCCTAATGGGCATGTCCAACAACAACAAAGACCAATCCAACAAGGTGTCCATCAACCCGTCCAACAAGGTGTCCATCAACCGATTCATCAAGGTGTCCATCAACCTATTCATCAAGATGTTCATCAAAGTGTTCAACAACCTGTACATCAACCCGTTCAACAACCAGTTCAACAACAAAAAGAAAGTGTTGTTGGTGGAATTATGGGCATGATTGGACTTAAACCTAGTAATCCATCTCCTCAGCAGAAACCTGTTCAACAACCTGCTCAACCGATTGCTCCTATTAATGGCCAAGGGGGTCCTGTACCCCAGCAGAACCAGCCGAGAAGACAGAATACGCTTCATCGTCAGCCTTCGCTCGAGAATTCCGAATACAAAAATGGAAATAACGCCAGAAGACAGTCAGGAAGATACGACGATCATTTCAGAGAGCCGGAGACTTCTCAAAGGAGACCCAACGACGACAGAAGGGTCAAGGATCCGTATATCGAATCCCCCAGGGACTCAACTAGATCGAAAGACGAATATTACGACGACAGAAGAAGGAGAACTTCAGAAGTCAGAAGACGGGAAGGACAACAGATTTTTGAAGATGATCCAAGTTTCAAAAAGGAAACCAGAAGATCCAGGGATCAAGACAGACCTCCTCATGTGGACAGAATTCCTGATCAAAAAAGATCTAATCAGCAAATTCAACCTCGAAAATCCCCCAAGGAAAAAAAAATCGACATGCATCCTGTCAAATCTCTTCAACAAACAATCCCTCCGGCAGTTCCTCCTCCTGAAAAATCAGTAGGATTCTCGACTCCGACGATTCTGAAACCTCTGCCTTCTAACAGACACAAGAAGAAACTCCAAAACAGGAATTCACTGAGAGAAGGCACCAGTTCTGACGACGAAGCTCCTCAGGGAAATACAGAATCCTCTGACAAAAACGATTTTACAGAAAAGGATTTGCTTCTTTACATTTACGGAGCTCACAAGAAAATGGGACCGGAAATGGCCAAATGTAAGTAAAATTAGTTTTTTTTTAAAAGTTGAAAAAATTAAAAATTAAAAATTTTTTAATTTAGAAAAATTTAAAAATGAAAGAAATTCTAAAATGTTAAAAAATTAAAGAAATTTAAAATTTAAAAATGAAAGAAATTCTAAAATGTTAAAAAATTAAAGAAATTCAAAATTTTAAAAATTAAAAAAGTTTAAAATGTTAAAAAAGTAAAAATTTTAAATTTAAAAATTAAAAAAGTAAAAAAGTTTAAAAATTTAGAAAAATTAAATTTTAAAAATTAAAAAAGTTTTAAAATCTTTAAAAAAGTAAAAATTTTAAAAAGTAAAAAAGTTTTAAAATTTAGAAAAATTAAATTTTAAAAAGTTTAAAATTTTGTTTAATTTAGGAAATTTTATAAAAAATAAAACATTTTAGTTGACATGAGTTTGAAATCGAAATCCAATCTGGATCTGGCGACTTCGGCGAGGAGCTCCGTTTTGCCCGGAAATGCTCTCGCGGCGAAAATCAGGAAGTACCTCTCGAGTCCGGTGTCTTGGCAGCCTAGTACGGACCAGAAACACTTGATAGGACATATGGTTCTTCAAAGATTGAAAAACGACAATGGAGATCTCGGGTTGAAGGTGGCCGGGGGCAGGGGAACCGCCTCCGGCAGACTGGGCGCTTTCGTGACTAAAGTCAGACCGGGCAGTGTTGCTGACATCGTCGGACAATTGAGACCAGGTTTGTTTGATTTTTTAGAAAATTTCGAAAATCCAACAAATACTGTAAAATTTAATTATTTTCAAAAATCAACATAACTGTCAAAAAAAATACAAAAAATCTTTCGTGTCAGGATCATTGAATTTTTATTTTTCAAAGAAAATTTAAATAACAGTCCTGAAACGAAAAATATTTAATTTTGATCCCTGTCTTTCTTTATTTATCAATTATCTTTATTTTTTTTAAAAGAAAATTTAAATAACGGTCCTGAAACGAAAAATATTAAATTTAATTTTTGACCATTGATTTGGTTATTGATTTTTAAACATTTTTCGTGTCGTGAATAATTTTTTTAATCCACAATTATTTTTATTTTTTAAAAGAAAACTTAAATAACGGTCCTAAAACGAAAAATATTAAATTTTTGATCACTGTCTTGGTTACTAACCTTCCAAGTATCATTCGTGTCGGGACTAATTTTTTAAATCCACAATTATTTTTATTTTTTAAAAGGAAATTTCAAGCAATGGTCTCACCACGGAAAATTACTAGTTCATTTTTGACTACTTACTTAGTTACTTTTTCTCTAAGTATCATTCGTGTCGGGACCAGAATCTTTTTATTCGATTTTTTTCATTTTTTAAACTAAATTTTACTTAATGGTCCTGTTACGAATGATTTTATTTTAAATTTTTATGTTTTAATTATTTTTAAAATTATACTTTTTGCAGGAGACGAGGTTCTCGAATGGAACGGTCACAACCTCCAGAATGCCTCCACGGAACATGTGAGAGCTGTGGTTTCTACTTCTAAAAATGACCCTCAAGTGGAACTTATTGTGAGCAGAAATATCATCGGCACAGATGATCTCAATCTTCGGAGATCAGCCACTGGCCTCGGGGATTATCCGGATTACTCTTTTGATCCAATCAGAAGGACCCTCACAGCAGGGGATTCCATGTCTCCGTTGTTGCGAAATCAGATAAATTACAACATCCCCAGGGCCAGACATGCCAGTGTAGGACCAATCAGGTCGAAATACTCCATGCCCGAAATGCCTTTTTGTAAGTTTTATTTTAAATTTTCATTTCAAGAAATAACTCGTTTTCGACGGGATACTGTAGTGTCAGTTATGATTTCTTCAACATTTCCATATATGGAAGTTAACAATCAAGAGAAGACAGAGGTACATATCCCATATCCCGATCTAGAAGATTAGGTTTATCCAAAATATAACTCGAAAAAATTTATTACGAAATATCTGTTGCGCAAAATCGAAGTTTTAGGCTACTCTAGATTCTAAAAAATTCTCAAAATTCGCCTTGGGATAGTTTTATAGGAAAATTCATATATGGTTTTTATAATACATGAGTGATTTCGAAACTATGTAAGATTACGAAATACCGACCATGCAAAATCAAAGTTTTAAGTTATTTTAGATTCTAAAACCTTTTCGAACTTCGTCTTGAGATAGTTTTATAAAAAAATTCATATATAATTTTTATATTATGAGCGATTTCGAAATCGCACAAGATTACGAAATATCTGTTGCGCAAAATCAAAGTTTTAAGTTATTTTAGATTCTAAAAAGTTCTCCAAATTCGTCTTGAGATAGTTTTATAAAAAAATTCATATATTATTTTTATATTATGAGCGACTTCGAAATACTTACTACGCGAAATCAGAATTTCCACATAGGTTGCTTTAGTTTCTGAAACCTTCTAGAAATTCCTCTCGAGACCATTGCCTAGCAAATTGTTTCCGTTTTTTATAATAGTGTGATTTTTGTATTTATTTTTATTCACCGAATCGGAAGAAATTTGTTTAAAAAAGTTTTCCGAAGACTAATGGATTTCGAATTTTCGGTACTCAAGGGAATTTTGGATTTTTATTTCAAGTCACTAAATTTAGAATTATTTAAATTTGAAAATAGTAGTTTTAGTTACTTGGAAATTTAAATTTTTGAATTTTTTTAAATTTAAATTTTTGGATTTTTTTGAATTTAAATTTTTAAATTTTTTTGAATTTAATTTTTGGATTTTTTAAAATTTAAATTTTTGGATTTTTTTAAATTTAATTTTTTGAATTTTTTTGAATTTAAATTTTCAGCAAGTCATCAAGTGGTTATGGGCCAGCATTCGCCTCTGGCAATGGCGGCAACGACGAATGCTGCAGCCCAATCCGTGGGACAGATCCAGATATTTGGAAGAATTGAGGTTTGTTTCTAAATTAAAATAATCCTAAAATTGCTTTAACAAACAACTATAAAATGTCTATTTTTCGTTCAAGACCTGTTTAATTAATTAATTTTTTTAAACACAAAAATCTCAATTAAAATTACTTTATTTTTCGTTAATTTTTATATTTTTAGAACTTTCTGTATGTATTCTATACTATTATATAGGTTTTCATATATGGAAAAATCGAGAAATAACATGATTTTGAATAAAATTTAAGAAATTTTAAACATCAAAATTCCATGGAAAACCATTTTATTTCCTTAAATTTTTATATCTTTGGGATATTCAGAAGGTTATCTGCAATATTGTGTAGGTTTTCATATATAAAAAGATCGAAATTCAATGCAGTTTTAAATAAAATTTGAGAAATTTTAAACATGAGAAACTTGCGTAAAATCGCTTTATTTTTCATCAGTTTTTACATCAATAGACTTCTCAGAAGTTCCTCTACAATAATACATGTATATTGATATAAAAAAGATAAAAAATAACATGATTTTGAATGAAATAAAAAATAAACTCCGTTGGACGACTCTCGAACGGAAAGTTTTCTTTTCAGAATTGTTCATTAGATTAGCCTAAAATTTTTATTTCTTTCTGGATTGCTTGTTTATTTTAATGTTACTTTCAGATTTCCTTACTGTATCTACCTCATGAAAGAGAACTGATCGTAACCATCTTGGGAGCGAACGACCTGCCTCCCAGAAGAGATGGCACCTTAAGGAATCCTTACGCCAAGCTGTTCCTGCTGCCCGACAGAAGGTAAAATTTTTCTTTTTTTGGTTTATTTTATTTTTATTTCAGTGAAAGATCCCTAAGACAAACTACAGTCCATGCGGAAACCTTGTGTCCTATCTGGAATGAATGTTTCTACTATCGCAACTTGACAGAACCAGTGTTAATGGCAAGAGTCCTAGAAGTAACAGTATGGGATTACGATAGATACGAAGCAAATGCTTTTCTTGGAGAAGTTTTAATTGATTTCTCGATGGCATTATTGGACAATCAACCGTTCAGCTACGATCTCGTGGAGATGGACGACGACAATCCCGTCAGATTGGTCTGGTTTTGTTTATTCAATCAAATCGAACGGTTTATTTTCAGAGATTACGGAATCAGAGGAGATTCTCTTCAGCAACACCTCCTCCAAGACCGTACTCGGAAATAGCCCATTATCAACACGAAATGCCTTTTAGAAGTGCTAGAGGTTTGAATTGCTTCCCGAACTAGATCCATATATGGATATATGGGCGTTTATACATGGACATGTCCACATGTGGATATATACACATATCCATATATGTTCCTATATGTATACGTCTGCATATCCATATATCTCTATATCCGCATGTATTTACACCTATTTATGCTATTTCTCCGTACATCTATCATGTGTTCTCTTTTCAGACACTTATCGAGCTCGAGTAGATGATGAATATGAATTAGATGAAATGGGATATCCTCGAATCCCTAGATCAAGGACATATGATAGAGCGGGACAGGTAGTCGGAGGAGCAGCTGGAAACTCGTGTTCTTGTGGAGCCACTGCTGATTGGAACATAAATTCTCCTCAAACGGCCAATGGCTACATGAGTGATCATGGATTCAGTCAGGGTGGAAGGTATTACAGTAACAGAAGGCCTCATTCAGCTACAGCTATGACTAGAGGTGGGGTTTTTATGTTTTTTGCGAAAATTTTAAATTTTGTGGTTTTTTAGAAGATGAAATTAACCAATCCCATAGATACCAAAGAAGTCGTCCCAGGACCAGACATTCCCAAGATCCCAGTTACAGACCAATGTCTCCGGTTCAATCTCCCTATTGCCCCGAAGAAAGGGAAACAGTGCCTCGTCAGAATCCCCGATCAGAACGACCTCAGACAACCCGGAAATTCGAACATCAACAAAGTGTTGATCAAATTCAACAAGCTCCCAGTCTTCCTCCCCACATGCAATCTTACAATAATGGAGAATACGGTAGTGATGGAAGCGAAACAATGAGTGTTAATTCGGCTCAATCAATGCAAAATAGACAAATTCGACAACAATTACCAGCTAGTTCCGAAGATGGAGAATGTTCTTCAAATAGCCTAAGGCATCAGAATTACATAAATGATGAATTTGGACAAAATCAAAGCATGGAAGAAGCGAATCAAAGTGATTCAGCAAGTAAATCGAATGCTCAAAGTTTGAAAGAAATGAAGGAGAGAAAGAAAAGTTTAATGACGAGGTTTATTCCCGGAAGAGGTCCTGGGGGATCTGGAGACAAAAGAACTGGATTTGCGAGATCAGAAGAAGTTGGAGTTCCTGAATCGTTACTGAATCCTGCTGTTGGAGGAATTTCTGGTCCTTCAATGTTCCAGAAACAGGCCAGTAAAGAATCTACGGACTCTGATAAGTAAGTTTGTGAGAGGAATTCTAATTAATTTTTGCATTTTTTGTTGGCACAGAAAGCTAGGGTTATTCTTAGATTTGAAGAATGGGATCTGAAGTGGAGTAATTGGATCTGGAATCGAAATTAAAGATTGTGAAAGTTAATTCTTGAGTTTAAAAAGGATTTGGAATACGGTAGTTGAATCCTGAATCTGAAGTGAAGTTGATTTTTGAATTGAGGATTCTGAAGTTGGAGATTTATCTTCATTTTGATTTTAAATTTAGAGAAAATTTAGAATACCGTAATCGAGTCCTGAATCTGAAGTCAGAATTGAAAATTGACTTTTGTTTCCAAATTTTGGACTTGTGGGTTGGATTACTGTACTTTAGATACTTTGTAGAAATCTAGTAGTAATTTGATTTTTGTGCCATGACTTTGAAAAATGCAAAATTATCTAGAATATCTCTTATTTTTTATTTTTTATGGTGAAGGGTGTAGTGCCTTGGAATCTGGCTAGTTTCGATACTTCCTTTCTTTTCCTTTTTTTTGAGAAAACACTTTGATTAATTTTTTTCTGAAATTTCTGTTTGAAGATCTATAACTTGTTTTTTGATAGTGACTAATATGGCTTAAAATTGGAGTTTTTAGAATAGAATGATTTTTTACATAATTTTAAAAAAAATTAATAAATGTGTTTCTCAAAAATTTAATCTTGAAATCAATGTTTTTTTTTGATTTCAAGTAATTATTATCCTTCTCAAAAAGCCTAACCGTTTTCAGCTGGAATACCCAAGGCACTCTGAACGACGCTCAGCTTGGTACCTTTGTAGAAAATCTAGGACCGGGACAGGTCGTAGGTCGCCAGGTCCTGGCATCACCAGTTCTCGGAGAAATTGAATTGTCGATAAATTTGAATAAGTATGGAGTTAGTATCAACGTGATAAGAGCGAAGAACTTGACTGTTCGTCCGGGAATGAAAACGACTCCAGGTGAGATTTTGAATTGTGTAAAAATTAGAAATTTTTATAAAAATACCTATTTGTAGTTTTATAAAAATTTCTATTTTTGTGAAATTAGAAATGTATTTTTTTATGATATTTTTTCGACGGGAATTTTTAAACTTTAAAATGTATGTTTTTGGGTTTTTAAAAAGTTTAAATTTTGAGAAATTTTAGAATTAAGTTTTTATTTGAATTTTTAATTTTTTGGTTTTTCAGCCCCTTATGTGAAAGTATACCTGATGGAAGGGAAAGTCTGCCATTCGAAAGCCAAAACGCCTCCGGCAAGGAAAACTACGGCACCGGTATTCAATCAACTTGTTGAATTTAGTGAACCTTTTAAACGTAGAGTTCTTCAAATTACTGTATTGGGAGATTGCGGGAGAATGGAAAGAAAATTATTCATGGGAATAGCTCAGATCAGATTAGATGACCTGGCGACTTTGGGACAGCCGGTCCAAAGCTGGTACAAGCTTTATCACAACTCTAGTCTTACGGGTGTCGCTCCGGTAAGGAAGGACAGCGAGAGTTCCCTAATTGGCGGTCAAAATTAATTTTAAATTTTTTAAAAAGTTTTTTTTAAAGAATTTTAACAGATATATTGGGCTTGAATAAAAGGAAGATTTCTAATTGACAAAGTTAATTTTGGATTTTAATTTGGAAAGTTTTAATAGATAATACTGGAGTTGGAAAAGATTTTAAAGTTAATTTTTAATTTTTAATTTTTGAAGAATTTAAAAAAAATTTAATTAATTTTTGGAATTTTTTTGAAGAATTTTAAGAAATTTAATTTGAGATTTAATAAAAAAGAAAAAATTTTAATTAATTGTTAAAATTTATTTTTAATTTTTAATTTTTGAAGAATTTTAACAAATTTTTGAGATTTAATAAAAAGAGAGATTTTATCGGAAATAAGATAAAAAAATCAGATTACATTATTGATCTCGAGAGAAAATGAAAGAATTGAATTTTCGTTTTATTTTTATTATTTATTTAATATTTTTAATAAGAATTGAAAGAAAATTAAAAATCAGTTCTGAAGCGATGGAATTTTTGAAAATGAATTCAGAAGACGGGATGAATTTTAGAGCTTCTGGAGAATTGAGGAAAGTTTTGGAAATAAATCGGAATCCTGCTGTATTGTTGTTGAATAAGGTTTGGTTTTTTATTTTTTAAAATAATGTAAAATTAAAAATTATTTTTATTAATTATGAAAATTAAAAATCATTTTTTATTTTTTAAAATCATATAAAAATTTAAAATTACTTTTATTAATTATGAAAATTAAAAATTATTTTTATTAATTATGGAAATTAAGAATTATTTTTTATTTTTTAAAATAATGTAAAATTAAAAATTATTTTTATTAATTATGGAAATTAAGAATTATTTTTTATTTTTTGAAATCATATAAAAATTAAAAATTATTTTTATTAATTATGGAAATTATGTTTTATTTTTTAAAATAATATAAAAAAATATAAAATTATTTTTATTAATTATAAAAATTAAAAATCATTTTTTATTTTTTGAAATAATGTATAAATTTAAAATTATTTTTATTAATTATGAAAATTAAAAATCATTTTTTATTTTTTAAAATCATATAAAAATTAAAAATTACTTTTATTAATTATGAGAATTAAAAATTATTTTTATTAATTATGGAAATTAAGAATTATTTTTTATTTTTTAAAATAATGTAAAATTAAAAATTATTTTTATTAATTATAAAAATTTAAAGTTATTTTTTATTTTTTAAAATAATATAAAAAAATATAAAATTATTTTTATTAATTATAAAAATTTAAAATTATTTTTTATTTTTTAAAATAATATAAAAATTTAAAATTATTTTTATTAATTATGAAAATTAAAAATTATTTTTTAAGATTTTTTTTATTTAAAAAAGTTTAGAATTTTATATTAAAAATATTTTCAGCATGCTTTGAATATTACTCGAAATTTCCTCTGTAATATTGCTCTTTTTCCCGGAACTTTGGAACGAATCCTAGTCTTCGCTTTCGACGAAGAATCCTATTTTTCTCTCTCTCGTTCTTTTCCTTCGATCCAGGTTCTTCATTGGCAGATACCAGGACTTCAGGACAGATTCCAGGTTTCTGATGGTCGATACCAGTTGTTTCAGTTATTCAGAGCAAAATTGTGTTCTTATTTATCCAAAAATCTGCCTTCATTCTGGATGATCCAAGCCGACACCATCTGGAGGAAAAATTTATTCAGTTTCGTCGATTCGAAGTTGTTGATGGAAAACGACATTGTTTTTGACAGTGAAGGGGAATCAGGGTTGTTGAAAAAGATGATTGCCGGAGGATATTTCTTTGTCAACGGAAACGAAAGGACCAGTTTATTCTTCGAGGTAGAAATTGATTTTTTAAATTTTTTATTTTTAATTGATCCTGATACGAAATTTCTATTTCGCTTATAAACAGGCGAATTCACTATAGTCTTTAGCGATTTTCGTAGTGGGAGTTGATTTCATGTTTTTATGTAATTTTTAGTGTTAATTTTCTATTTCGCTTATGAATGAGCGAACTCACTATAGTCTAACAATTTTTGTAATGAAAATTAATTCCTTTCTTAGGTTTTATATGAATTCCAATTTCGCTTATAAACAAGCGAATTCGTCATTGTCTTTAGCGATTTTCGTTTTGGGAGTTGGTTTCTTTAGGTTTTATATGAATTTCAATTTCGTTTATAAACAAGCGAATTCACTATAAACTTGAGTGATTTTCGTTTTGGGAGTTGGTTTCTTTAGGTTTTATATGAATTTCTATTTCGCTTATAAACAGGCGAATTCATTATAAACTTGAGTGATTTTCGTAATGAAAATTAATTTCCTACTTTGTGACTGTAGATTACGAAATCGTCTTTGAACTTTTTATAAAAATTTAAATTTTGAATTAAAAAATTCAATTTCAGGAAATATACAATTCTTTACTGAACTACTATGCTACTGACAACAACATAATGGGAAGACAGTGTATCTTGGAGAGCTTTGGAGTCAAATGTGGAAGATTTCCTTACAAGTAATTTTTTTATTTTAAAGACAAAATGAATAAGTGTGTAGTTAAAAATTGAATTAAGTATCATTCGCGATAGGACCAGTACTTTTTTATCTATGTTTTTAACTTTTTAAGAAATATTTCAAATTGTAATCTGATCACGAAAAATGTTTAATTAATTTTTTTATTACAAATTTGATTACTGATTTTTTAAACATAATTCGCGGTGGGACCAGTACTTTTTTATCTATTTTTTTTATTTTTTAAGAAATATTTCAAATTGTAATCTGATCACGAAAAATGTTTAATTAATTTTTTTATTACAAATTTGATTACTGATTTTTTAAACATAATTCGTGGTGGGACCTTTGTTTTTTCATTTAATTATTTTTTAACTTTTTAAGAAATATTTGAAATTATTGTTTCATCACGAAAAATGTTTAATTAATTTTTTTACTACAAATTTGATTACTGATTTTTTAATTATCCATGTTAATTGCTCTTCCAATTCGACGGAGGAGAAGGATCAGAAACCAAATTCCAGGCGATGAAGAGACTTGGAGCCGCTTTTGTGGATCTCGAAACGAATTCTACGATTACGAAATGCATAAACAAAGAACTTTCGAACGGAGTTCTGGTTGAAACTAGGTTCATCTATGGTTCGAAAAATACCGAAAAAGCGAATTTTATAATTAAATTTTTTCATCGAATTTTCGAATTTTTAAACGAGAACATTCCTGGAATCGAAACTTTTATTTTGTCCAAAATATTTCCTTATTACGCTTATTATTTGGTTATTTAATAAAAATAATAAGTGTTACATCGGCGGATTAATTGGTTATTGGATAAGTGAGCCGGGTCTTGAAGGGAAGTACCCTATGAGTTGGACAGTAGGTATATTGTACATTACAGACTAGATGTTGACTTATTAGTAATATTGTTGTATTAAATGCTATTATTATTATTATTTGGATAAATCAAAAACTTTTTTTTATCATTTAGGTAATCACGCCGGCTCATCAAGATACAACAATAAGTATTTGTTACATCGGCGGATTAATTGATTATTAAATAAGCGAGCCAGGTCTTGAAGGGAAATACCCTACGAGTTGGACAGTAGGTATACTGTACATTACAGACTAGATGTTGACTTATTAGTAATATTGTTGTATTAAATGCTATTATTATTATTTGGGTAAATCAAAAACTTTTTTCTTTCATCATTTACGCAATCACGCCGGCTCTATACCACTCTAGCTTCCACCAATATTATTAAATATTTAAATTTTTATTTTTAAAAAATCAATATTTTAAATAAAAAATTATTTAAAAATTGAATTTTCGTGATTTTATTTAATTTGACAATTTTGTAAAAAATAAACTTTTAATATTTCGGATTTTGTAATTTAAAAAGTAATTTTTTATGAATCATCGGTGCGAATTTGTTATTCGTTTACTTTTGATCGATTTCCGGTTTTAATGAAATCAACTTTTTTATTAAAAATATTATTTTTCTTCATTTTTAATTAATTTTTATTAAAATTTCCAAAATTTATAAAAATTTTAATAAAATTAATATTTTTATTTTTTTTTAAATTTATTTATAAATTTCCATTTTTTGTAAATTTTCATATAGATAATCAACTTTAATAATTTTTGTAAATTTTTGGTTTTTGTAATACCTAAAAAAATTTAATTTTTTAATTATTAACAATTAAAATAATTGTGATTTTATTTCTAGTTATTTTAGGTCCGATTTATTTTCTTTGATATTCATGAAAATTGAACTAATTTTTTTATTCATCTCTGCGAATTAGATAACTATTATACAGTAGAACTTGGATATAAAATATCTCCTTGGACTGGGCAAGACGTATGTTATAAGAAAGGATATGTTATAGATGAGGTATTTTATATCCAAGTTCTACTGTATTACAATTTTAAAATAAACTTGTTCCATTTCCATTTTTTATGATAGTATTACAGTAGAACTTGGATATAAAATATCTCCTTGGACCGGGCTAAGCGTATGTTATAAGAAAGGATATATTATAGAGGAGGTAAATTTAAGGACAGATTAACCAAGTTCACTCACTGTATGCTATAACAACAGATATATTATAAAGGGGGTATTTTATATCCAAGTTGTACTGTAATTAATTTTAAGAATATTTCTAGTCAATTTTTTCGATGAATTATTATTTTTTAAATTCCTTATATTTTCCTTTAGGTTTTTGGAATTTTTTCAACAATGAAATCACAATCCGACAGAATCAAATGCGTAGTTGTTGGAGATGGAGTAGTTGGTAAAACTTGCATGTTGATGTCATATACGACAAACACTTTTCCGATAGAATATGTACCGACAGTGTAAGTTTTTAATTTTTATATATTCATAAACTGTAATTTCCAGGTTTGATTACGTATCAATCGAAATAACTGTTGACGAACAAGTTGTGAACTTGGGACTCTGGGATACCGCTGGACAGGAGGACTACGACAGACTCAGAC
>SWDT01000111.1:0-170022 GCA_009193035.1 Halicephalobus mephisto | reverse complement strand
TTTGAAGATTTTTTACATATTTTTGAGTGGAAATTAAGTGAATATAATTTTGTACAGTATCCACTCAAAATTAAGAGGAATTTTTTTTTATTATTTTTATTTGGTCCTGAGTGGAAATTAAATAAAATTAATTTTATAATTTCTGTTCAAGACCACAAAAAATAATTTTTATTTGGTCCTGAATGGAAATTTCATGATTTTTTGAATCTTTATTTCCGTCCAAGACCTCAAAAAACTTTCATTTTTGATTATTTTTACTTGGTCCTAACTGGAAATACGTAAAATTAATTTTATAATTTCTGTTCAAGACCACAAAAAATAATTTTTATTTGGTCCTGAATGGAAATTTCATAATTTTTTGAATTTTTAATTCCGTCCAAAACCTCAAAAAAATTTCATTTTTGATTATTTTTTATTTGGTCCTAACTGGAAATACATAAAATTAATTTTATAATTTCTGTTCAGAATCGGAAAGATAAGTTTTAAAAATCATTTGGTCCTGAGCGGAAATTATGCATAATTTCGTTTATTATTCAAATGACACTGATTTCTAAATTAATTCATTTTCAGATACATATCCTGAATTGTGATTCCATGAGTTCTTACAGAAAATTAATAAAACCGACAGAATTTTCACAATGGAGTCGGATTCTCAAATCAATTTCCGAAGTCGGAAATATTTCAGAAACAGCCTTAATCATAAAAAAAATCGAAAATTTACAAATCATAAATAACAACGGTAAATTTAAAATTTTTAAAAATTTCTTAAATTTTCAAATTTCGTAAATTTCTTAAATTTTTCAAATTTTTAAAATTTCTTAAATTTAAAATTTTTAAAATTTTAAAATTTATTAAATTTAAAATTTCTTAAATTTTAAAATTTCTTAAATTTTTCAAATTTTTAAAATTTCTTAGATTTTTAAATTTCTTAAATTTTTAAATTTTCCAAATTTTTTAAATTTATTTTTCAGATCGTGAGAAATTTACAAATTTTTTTGACATTTCAAAGCCGGTTTCTTTTTCTGAATCCAATCTTTGCTCTGCAGTACTCTTTTCGAATCTCCTTGTCATCTTCACAGGATGTCTTGGGGATTACTCGACTAAGTTAATTAATAGTTTCGAAAACAAAAATCAACCCATAACTGTTTTCAAAGACGATTCTGATGCAGTTCTGTCACGAAAACCGAAATTGAAAAAGTTCGATCCAGAAGTTTTGGATTTCCAAAGTCCATTCAAAGACGTAAAATACTTCATGCAAAAATGCTTTTCTGACGTCCAGGAGATAGATTCCTTCGACAGACTCATCGACAGATGCACCTCTGCCCTTGTTGATTCTTATTCCAAATGGCATTTTTCTATTTTATTTAAAAGAAAATACTTCTACTTTCCTACCGTATACGTCCAGGTCAAGTGTGCGGAAGAGGTTTTTGTCGTTTTCCAAGTGAGTGATTTTCGAGTTTTTTATACTTAAAAGATCATCAACCAAACTTGTTCAAAAAAAAGAATTGCTCATAATTCGTGTCGGGACCACAATTTAAAATTTTTTCTGAAAATGAAGAATTTCAAAAAATCCTTTGATCCCACAGCGAATAATATTCAAATAATTACAAATTAAATTTATAAAAAAAAGTTAATTTATTCTTTTTCGTGTCGGGATTACTACTTACAATATACTTTGTAAAATGATGATCAAAGAAATTATCAAACAAGAAAATAATGGTCCTGTCACGAATGATGCTTAAAAATCACTAATTTCATAATCAAAAAATAAATTAATAATTTTTCGTGTCGGGACCACAATTTAAAATCTTTTCTGAAAATGAAGAATTCCAAAAAATCCTTTGATCCCACAGCGAATAATATTCAAATAATTACAAATTAAATTTATAAAAAAAAGTAAATTAATACTTTTTCGTGTCGGGATTACTACTTACAGTATTTTTTCAGAAAAAAGAAATTTTTAAATTCTGTCTCATCACGAATAATTTTTAACTATGAAGTTCATTATTTTTTTAAAACTTTTTAAAAAAAAATTTATATTTGCATTTATTTTTTAAATTCACGATTGGACTGAAATTTGCACATTTTAATTTGCAAAATGTAGGTAAACTGTGTCTAAAGTACCCCTAAGGTACCTTATAAAAACTCCGAAATTTCCATTGTTAATTGAGGAATCCGTAGCGGACGAAATTGAGTGGATCTTTTACAAACAATTCAAAATTGTGTCTAGTTTCGTCCTGGATAAAGTTCAAAAAGTTCAAGAAATTGTATTTTTGTAAATTTCATAAAATTTTCTATTTTTTCAAAAAAAAATAAAAATTTTTAAATTTTGGAAATTTATGTTAAAATTAATTTTTTTAAATTTAATTTTCTCTAAAAACATCGATTTTTTAAAATTTTAAAATTTTAATTTTTTTAAAATTTATTTTTTTTAATTTTATTTTTTTAAAAACGTCAATTTCTAAAATTTAAAAATTTTAATTTTTTTAAAATTAATTTTTTAAAATTTAATTTTCTCTAAAAACATCGATTTTTTAAAATTTTAAAATTTTAATTTTTTTAAAATTTATTTTTTTTAATTTAATTTTCTCTAAAAACATCGATTTTTTAAAAATTTTATACTTTGTTATTTTAGAATTAATTTTTTGAATGTTAATATTAAAATTTTTAAGGAACTTCCTTCTTCCAAATATCTTCGGAATTCTGTTTCTCTGACTTCTGGAGAAGCTTTTCCGAAAGCCTTTGGTCTTCAGAAATGTCCCAAAAACAAAAATGAAAATCTCCAGGGGATGGTGGCTGAGAAAATTACATCTGAATCCGAAAACAAAAAAACGAATCTCGCTAACATCGAACTAAATTTGAATCTTTCTTTTTCGAAAAATCCATCTGGACTAGATTCCGACAAATTCGGAATAGCTTTCAGAGAATTACAATTGGCAGAAAAAATCGAAATAAAAGTTAACAATTTAATTTTCACCATATTTGAAAGAAAATTGAACAAATGTGATTTTTTCAAAAAACCGTCTCTGAATTCAGAAGTCCTCGAAAAAGCAGAAAAAAGCAAAGAACCCATGACTTCCGTGTTACTTGCCCTCTGGCAATTGCTCGAAGACAATCTAGAATTGACCGAAATCCAACAACGCCTCAGGAAAGCTACAGTAACCCTCATGGATTCCGACATGAACTCCAATTTTTTGATGGAAAATAACGAAGTCATATTTTTGACGATGAAGGAAATCAAACATGGATTTGATTTTGGGTCCTGGAAAGATTTTGCCATTTTCAAAAGTGGTCCATTTAGACTCATTGTCGGAATAATGTAAATTCGAAAAATTACAAAAACCTGCAGAAAATTCAATTTTAAATAAAAATAATTTAATTTTTACAATTTTCCTGAAAAATTAAAAAATAATAAAATATAGATTTTAAAATTTTAATTTTACAATTTTTTATAATTTAAACTCTTCCATTCAAAAATTTTAATTTTCATCTAAAAATTTTAACTTTATTTAAACTTTTTTTTATTTAAAAATTTCAATTTTATTTAAACTTTTTTTATTTAAAAATTTCAATTTTTATTTAAACTTTTTTTATTTAAAAATTTCAATTTTATTTAAAATTACAAATAACCAAATATGTTCCCTCCAAAAAATTGTAATTATTTTAATTATAATTTTAATTTTGGAGATGTTTACTTGACAAAAGTCCCAATAAAATTAATTCAATCACCCCTTGAAGATGCCTCAAGATGACGGTACAAGATGTTACGGATCCATTTATTTGTTTGGACAGTTTTTCCAACCTTGACCAATAAGTATTCAAATTTCCCATCCAGTTCCCTTGTCCTTGGAACCAGAAACTTTCAAAATTGTACAATTCAAAAAAAATTTTCCCATGATTTTTAAAACAATATGATCACCATTTCCGGAGAAAAATTTTTGATGGTCGGTCGTTTTAAATTGCTCTTCTGAAGCCGCCAATGAAGCTGCAATTCTGAAACCCTCAGCACTTGTAGTCCTGAAGATGGGCTTTCAGATGAGGTATTAATCAGATTCTGGAACTTCTTATTTGTCGCTTAAGAAGACACGAAGAAGAGAATTAAAAACAACGTATTTTTTCTTTTGAAACGACCATAACTTTTTCGTGCCGAGACCCTCAGGAATGGTCATACTGTCAAAATATAGGCAAATTCAAGTACTATCATCCCTTGTGATGGAACAGTAATAGCTCTTCCAGTTCTCGAAAAAATTCAAGGTTTCTTATTTTTTGGTTCACATTATGCAATCCAAAAAATTTTCTCACGATTTTTAAAAAATATGATCGCTATTTTCGGAAAAAAATTTGACTTAATCGAACGGGGATTATTTGCCAAAAGAAGCCTTGGCCTGCTTTTTCGAGTGGAATACGTGAATTCCGGATTCCTTCGGATGAATTGAAACCGCTCAAGTGCGCAAAGATACGAGGTCAGAGTTTTTCGAGTTTAAATCAAGGTCGACAGGTTCTTTAAAATGGATTATGATTCAGGGACTTAAAACGAGATGTAATTAACCTACCTTTATTACTGTACTAAGAAATAAAAAAATATAATTTAAAATTAAAACATTTTTTAAAATTTTCATTTTCCGGATATTGTAATGAAGATTCAAAAACTTCAAATAAAATGTAATTAATTACTTTTATTTTTTAGTACTGTAATAAAAAATAAGATCCGAAAATTTTAATCAAAATGAAATTTTAAAATTTTCTTAATTTGTATTTTTTTCGGATACTGTAATGAAGATTCAAAAATTTCAAACAATACGTGATTAATAATTTCTTGTTATAATATCGAAAATAAAGTTTTAAAATTAATTAATTAAGTTTTAACTTCAAATCCTCAAAAATTAAACAAATAGCCCAAATTACAGTATCCAAAAAAGTGAAAAATGTAATTTAACTAGTTATAAATTTTACAAAAAAGATTTTAAAGTCTATAAAATTCCGAAATTTTTACTAAATGTGGAAATTCCGAAAATTTTCACAAAATTTATAAAAAACCAAAAATATTAGTGAATTTTGAAAAGTTTTATAAAATTTCGAAATTTCAGTAGATTCTGAAAATTTTCATAAAATTTCGAAATTTCGATAAATTTTAAAAATTTTTATAAAATTTCGAAATTTCGATAAATTTTAAAAATTTTTATAAAATTTCGAAATTTCAGTAGATTTTTAAAATTTTTATAAAATTTCGAAATTTCGATAGATTCTGAAGCTTTAGAATCTATTAAATCCTAAAAATTCCAAAAACTTTCGAAATTCTAGTTATTCAAAAAGTTGAATTTTTTACAAATTTGCATAATAATTATTTTTAAAAATTTTATAATTTAAAAAGTAGTTGAATTCTGACTTCAAATTGGATTACGATATTCCCGACGAAATTACCGTAACCATTTATGAGTTTTGAATTTAATTATTTCTCTGGTGTAATGATGCCTTATTCGAAAAGTGTGAAACGATACTTAGGCCCGAAGTCAAAAGTAACAAGATGGCCTCCAAAGTCGGGCGAGTCCAATTGAATCAAAAGAAGCGTCACCATTGTCAGACGTTATTAGACCTGACTGGGCAAATATTTTGACTCCTTCCTTGGCTCGTTCGCGTTCGAGTGTTGATCTATGCAAATGGCCATACCACCGGTCACCTGGTCAAATCCGGCTGGTACAGGTCCAGAAGGGCTTTGGTGAGTCTGGTGTTCGATTCCAGTGAATTTTCATGAACTCGGTCATTGACTTTTGTAATTATAGTAACATTCATAACTTATACTTGTATTTTTCGAAATATTTGTGACCAAATCCAATCATCTTGTAAAATACACATAATTATTTTGATTTTAAAAATATTAATAATTAAATTTAGTTATTTATTTATAAAATTCACAACTAATTTTTTTGATTTTTGAAATTATTAATGACTAAATTAAATTATTTTTTATAAAATCCACAACTAATTTTTTTGATTTTTAAAAATATTAATGACTAAATTTAATTATTTTTTATAAAATTCACAATTCCTTTGATTTTCAAAAATATTAATGACTAAATTTAATTATTTTTTATAAAATTCACAATTCCTTTAATTTTCAAAAATATTAATAATTAAATTTAATTATTTTTTATAAAATCCACAACCAATTCCTTTAATTTTCAAAAATATTAATAATTAAATTAAATTATTTTTTATAAAATTCATAACTAATTCCTTTGGTTTTTAAAAATATTAATGACTAAATTTAATTATTTTTTATAAAATTCACAACTAATTTTTTTGATTTTAAAAATATTAGTAATTAAATCCAATATCTTTCAGAATAATTTATAATTAATTTTTATTTTTCTAACAAAATTGATTATTTATTTTTTTTATAAAAATCCCCATTTTTATGCAATTTTGAATACAATTGTTTTTTTATAATTTTTTAAATAACATAAATTATTTATTTTTGTTTTTATAAAATTAATAAATTTAAAATAACAAAATGAATAATTTCGATTTTTATGTTATATATTGTGCGAAATTTAATTATTTATAAAATTAGAAATTCCGGTCGATTTTTTATAAAAAATTAATAAAAAAATTTAATATATTTTTTAGAATCTATGTCCTTGAAAACTAATTTTTTAGACAATATTAATTTTTCTCATTTTTTTTTGAAATTTAAATTAAAAATTTATTAAAAATCAAATTTTTTAAATCAAATAATTCCATTTTTATTATTTTCAATTTTTTGTGTTTAAAAAAAATTTATTTTATAAAATAATTTTTAAAATTTTAAATTTTTATAAAAAAAATGATTTTTTAAATTTTTATAAAAATTTTAAAAAACTGCTTTAATCAATTCTGTATTTTTGAAGTATATTTTATAAAGTTGAAATTTTTCCAAAATGTTGAAAATTCGTAAGTTTATTAAAAAAATTAATTTGAGAAATTTGTGAATTTTGATCTTCAATTTTCCGTATTTTTCGTATTTTTTATAATTTTTTAGTTCGTTATTTGTCCAAAGATATCTTATATAAACAAAGTTACAAAACTTGGTTCCAAAAAAGTGGGGATTTTCTAAGAGGAATCCGAGTTTAGTTCCACTTTATGATTTTTGTTTTTTTAATTTTCGTTTTTCATAGAAATCCTTAACAACAATTATGAAATTTTATTTTTATTAGTATGATTTAAAAAACGTTAAAAACACTTAAAAAACGAACTGAGTCCTGTCACGAAAATTCCTGATTGTTATTGATAATAAAAATCAGAATTTTTACTTTTTCGTCTACGTTTCCTACTGTATCTTAAACTGACAAATACCTAAAGAACCTTCCAAGTTTAATACGGTACTTTGGACCAGAAGTATTCAAACTCGATTTTTGTGTATTACTGTAATCCTTAATTTTTTATTTTTCTTACAAAAATCCTCAGCACAACCATGTTTAAAATAGTTGCAATTCGTTTTTAATTATTCTAAATATGTGTCTTCCAAAAGTTCATCGATGAACTTGGATCAGTTTCGACAAACCAGGTTAGACAAATAAAGAATCAGTTCCGCAAAAAGGACGGGATTTGTAAAACGATCCAATTCGTTTTGCGAAAATTTGAATTTCAAAGTACCCTCTGAGGACACGCACTCGAGCTATCCAGTCCTTGGTCCTCTTATTTTTTGCTTCAAAGGGATTCTGATGACCTCGTTTGGGTCACGGAGAAGGCGGAGATTACAGTTTTAAGATTGTTCCTAAAATTGTCAAGAAATGAGGACAAGGGTATAAATAGTGATCAATTTGCTCCATTTCAGCAGTTGATCAGATTTAATTATTTCAAAAATAAATTTGTTTTATTTTGGTCTTCACACGAAAAATGCATTTTTTTATTTAAAAATTTTTGTATTTTTTTTATTTAAAAATTCTTCTATTTTTTTATTTAAAAATTCTTATATTTTTTTATTTAAAAATTTTTGTATTTTTTTTATTTAAAAATTCTTCTATTTTTTTTATTTAAAAATTTTTAATTTTTGAAATTCTTCAAAAAGAATATTTTTCTTGTCAGGACCAAAATTAACAAATTTTATTTTTGTTAAATTTTTTTATTAAAATTTCGTTTAAAAAAAATTAATAAACGTGATTTTTTAAATTTTGTAATTTTTATAAAATTGTTAATTTCATTTTTATTTTTTAAAATTTTAAAATTTTTTTATTTTTTTTTGAATTTTAAAAGTTTTTAGAATCCTATACCGTATTTTGGAAAAATTTAATATTGATGTTTTACAATTTTTCTTATTTTTTACTGAAAAATTATTTTATGAAAAAAATTAAAACTATAAATTCCAAAAAATGTTTTTTCTTCACTTATCTAGAAATAATTCGTTCCTCAGATATCTCCTTGATTGCCTCCGGAAAGAGACAAATTAGTCGATTCAGAAAAGCAGAAAATTGGAAACATCCGATTAGAACAAATCGACTCATCGGTATCTTGTCCAAAGAAGCAGATACAGAAGTTTTTTCCAACTTCGGAGAAAGTAGTTTTTAAAAAACGTAAATTCCGAGAGATGGATTCTTAATTGGTATCTAGCGACGTCGAATTTAAAAAATATTCGCAAATTGTCTACTTCCGCTCCACATATGACATTGACTACATGTATCTGCTTCTTTGTAGCCCACTAAATCCAGTAAATAAGTATTTTATTAAAAAACTTCAAAATACTGTTTTTGAGTATATATAATAATTAATTCAAAAAAATAATTATCAAAAAATCTAAGATATTAAAAATTATAATTTACATTCAATATTTATATCGAATTATTTTTGTCGATTTTTTTACATCCAGTAAATAAGTACTTTATTAAAAAATCCCAAAATACTGTTTTTGAGTATAATAATAATTAATTCAAAAAAATAATTATCAAAAAATCTAAGATCTTAGGAATTATAATTTACATTCAGTATTTATATCGAATTATTTTTGTCGATTTTTTTACATCTAAAAAATAAAAATAATATTTTGGAGTTTTTTAATAAAATATTTAAGTATATATAACAATTAATTCAGAAAAATAATTATCAAAAAATCTAAGATATTAGGAATTATAATTCACATTCAGTATTTATATTGAATTATTTTTGTCGATTTTTTTACACCTAGTAAATAAGTATTTTATTAAAAAATCCCAAAATATTTCAGAATTTAATGAAAATTTTCCAAAAATTTAAAACAATTTCATTTTTTAAATAATTTTTTTGAAAATTAAAAAAATATAACTGAAATACAAGTCTTTTTTATTTTTATTTTTATTTTTAGATGTTTAATTGATCCCTATAATGGATGATCCAAATCTGGCAATTGGCATCTTTGAGAAGACACCTGTCGGCAGTTTGTCTTTTTTAATGCCGATCTGGCGATTTTCCCGAAACCATAGTCAGATTACAATAAATCAAAAAATTTCAATTTTCAACATTATTTTTAAATTTTCAAAATTAAATTTTTCTTAATTTTAAAAATTTTATTTTTAATATTATATTTTTTTTTAATTTTCAAAATTTTATTTTTCTTAATTTTCAAAATTTCATTTTTCAGCATTATATTCATTTTTTAATTTTAAAAATTAATTTCATTTTTAATATTATATTCATTTTTTTTAAATTTCTTTTAATATGTAATCAATTTTTAAAATAAAATTTTGGATCATATTTCGGTGATTTTTTATAGAAATATTTATTTTTAAAAATAGAAAAATTTATTTTTTGAAAATAGAATATTTATTTTTTTAAAATAGAAATATTTATTTTTTTAAAATAGAAATGTTTATTTTTTTAAAATAGAAATATTTATTTTTTGAAAATGATTGAAAAACGGATAATAATTCATGTTTTTGATCATCTCCATGTCGAAACCTTTTTGGCCTTGGAACTTCCGGACAGCCGGTCTTCGGAACTCAATTGTTCGATCAGCAGAAATTCCATTTTGTCTTGGCCGATCCATTTCTTCTTTTGGATCACCGATTTTTGACTTTTTAAAAAAACTGTCAAATTTCAATATTTTAAAAACAATTTCCCTTGTTTTAGAAACAAAATACTGTAAAAGTTTTCAGAATCCAAATGATAATTTTTGAAATTTTTAAAAATATCATGGATTTTGAAATATGAATTTTTTTAAGAATTTTATGAAAATTTTTAGAATTAAATAAAAAATTCTGAAATTTTTGAAATTTTTAAAAATATCATGGATTTTAAAATATGAATTTTTTTTTAGAATTTTATGAAAACTTTTAAAATTAAATAAAAAATTCTGAAATTTTTGAAGTTTCAGGATTCAAAAAAAATTTTATTGAAAATTCTGAAACCTTCTAGAATCTCATGGAAGCCTTCAGAATCTTATTGAAAACTTTCGAAATTTTAAAAAATTTTTTAAATTTCAGGATTCAAAAAAAATTTTATTGAAAATTCTGAAATTTTTAAAATTTAAAAAATTGTAGAATTTTTAAAATTCTTTCACAACTAAATGAAAAATTCTGAAATCTGAAAATTTTTCAAAAAATTCTGGATTTTTATAAAATATCATTGATATTCTAAAAGTTTTCCAAAATTTAATAAAAATAATTAACATCCAAAACCCAAAAATTCGTGTCGAGACGATTCCGGGACAAAAATTTCTTCAATTTTATAATTTCATAATTTTCGTTTTTAACTAGTTTTAAATTTAATTCTATTTAATTTTTAATTTTTAATTTTCAGAAATTTTCAAAACTGCCTCAGAATGCGAAGTTGGACAGTCTTTCTTTTTTTCACTTTCAGTATTTACGAAGCAAGTTTAAAATATTTATTAAAAATCACAATTATAATTTAGATTATTTCTGGAACGGAAATCGACAACGGCCTAATCGGGGTCCCGGACATAAAGTGCAACACAGACACCATCGAAATGCGATTCAAAACGAAAAAGAAGTTTGTTGGAAAAATCTACGTCCAAGGACATTACAACAACCCTGATTGTCGGGTGGATTACGGACAAGCAGCTGCAGAAGGTCATCCAGTAGGGGGGATCAAGCTGAGTCACGGGGCTTGTGATATGGACCGACAAAGAATGGTAAATAAAAAAAATAATTTAAAAAAAATTAAACTTATTCTTTAAAAAATTAAAATTAAAATTAAATATTAAAAAAAAATAATTTCAATTTTTTTCGAATTAGTTATTTAAAAAATAATTTCAATTTTTTTAAATTAAATATTTAAAAAATTGTTTAATTTGAATTTTAAAATCAATTATTTAAAAAATAATTTTAATTTTTTGGAATTAATTTATGAAGTACATTTTCAGATCCAACCAGAAGGAATGCAGTTTTCTACAGTAATTGTCATCAGCTTCCATCCGGTAAGAATTTTGACTTTTTTAAAATTAGAAAAAAATCAGTACAGTAAGTCTTAGAATACCAAAGTTAAATTAAAATTAAATTCTGTATTTTATTAAAATATTTATTTTTCTAATTTAAAAAACTGCTAACTCATCTTTCCAAGTCGATACAATTAAATAAAAAAACTATTTTTCGAAATATATTATTTAAATTTTAAATTTTAAATTTTAAGTTTTAAGTTTTAAATTTTAAATTTTAAGTTTTAGATTTTAAATTTTAAGTTTTACATTTTTATATTTCTAACTTTATTTTTTATTTTTTATATTTTATGTTTTTGTTTAATTTTATATTTTTAAGTTATTCGTTACCAAAATCGACCGAGCTTTCCACATCAACTGTCTCTACAGAGAAACCATCCAGACTGTTCATCAGCAGCTTGAAGTCAGGTTAGTTTGCTTTTCGCTGATTCTGGAGACCATGGTTACCAACTACTTTTTCGTTTCTTTATCCTAAAACCCAATGTCCACCTTCCGGTCAAAAATGGGTCTGCGGATTTTCTGTTGCCAAAGATACTATTGGCATTTAGGCTCGAAAAAGAAAAGTCCTATGTTGGTTAAATTTATTTTTATGTAACTGTTTCACTGCTAGTTATCCAATGGGATATTTAGTTCCATTTAAATTTACCGATTTTATATTGATAATTTTGAGGTAAGAAAACTTAAAATTTACAACAAATATGTTACTTGTTTTTCGGTAAATACAGTATTCCGAAAAATCCAAATTTTAAATCTCTGTAATTCAACAAGTATTTGATAAATCTTAATTTTATTTTTATTAAACATAAATAACTTTATATTTTCGTTCGATATCGGAAAATTCAAAATTGTAAATTATTTTTACTAAAAAATCACTTTTCGTGTCAGGACCGAAATTAACCAACTTGATTTATTTTTAATACGTACAAAATTATTGAAGCTTTTCGAGATGCTTATTAGTCCGGCAAAGTACACTTGGCTATTTTGAGTAAAAAATTGAGCGCGAAAACCGATCGTTTTTCAATTACAAATGACCTTGTCGACGGAAACCCGATCGAAATTGGCAAACTTGACTTTCCCATGACCGAAAAAATTTTGGCCAAAGTTCATTTCAGTTTGTTTAAAATTTAATTTTCGAATAATATGCACAATTGTGCCAAGGCCAAGTTCAAAAATGAAACTTAATTTAAAAAAATAAAAATAGGCCAAATTTAAAGGGTAATGCCCGATTGCCCTCGGTCTTTTGTAGGCCAAATCTCTTAATTGTGAACAAACAAGACATTTTTTCAGCAATGTAACAATGATCCTTTGACATAGATCCTGTAAAAAGGGGAGATTAAAGTGTTTATGGTTTAGATCAAATACGAATGTTTATGAGTTTTTAAATAGTTCTAAATAGTTACAAAGGGTAGATTTAAAAATTAAAAATAAAGAAAAATTAAGAATAAAGAAAAAAAATAAATTTTAGAAATTAAGAATAAAGAAAAATTAAGAATAAAGAAAAAAAATAAATTTTAAAAATTTAAAATAAAAAAATTAAGAATAAAGAAAAAAAAATAAATTTTAAAAACTGGGAAAATCTAAGAGAAATTGAAAACATGTAGGATTGGAGAAAGTTAAAAATTGAACAATCAAGAAACAAGCACCGTATAGCCGATGTCTCGGAACGAAAATCACGCGCGGGATTTTAAATTTAAAAAATTATTATTTTCATAATAATTTACAATAGAAAAATTCTCTTTCGATATTTTGAGAATATTCCAATTTAATAAGTAAACTATGATGAAATTTACTTAATGAACGAATTTTGGAACTTTATAATATTAGTTAATCATTTTATTGCTGATTATTTCTAAATTAATTTTTTATGTAAATCTATTTTTTAAATTTAATGAAAACTCAAAAACATTATTAAATCCTTCAATAATCGTCTTCATGCACTTTTGAAACACGCACAAAAACGGTTCAAATCTATCAGATATATTCAAATAATCCTATTGTACACTATAATCCATTTATTTATCGATATATTAAAGCTATTTTTGCATATGCTATGTAATGTCTCGATACATTGAAATGATTTTAATGCATCAGATAAATTACATTTAATTTATCGATACATTGAGCACAATGTACCAATATAAACTTAATGTATCAATATAATGTATCTGACACATTAGAGTCGTTTTGCTATATCCATACATTATACCAAGTATCCTTTTTTCTGTAGTCAATGTTTTTTTAAATTTTGGTCCTGATGCAAAAGATGGTTTCAGTCGTCTTTAGGTCATTTTCGATGATTTTTAGATATTTTCAAAATTCTCATTTTTATCCATTAGATAGAGCAAAATTCAAACTTTATTTTTAAAAAAAGATTTCTCAAAAAATAATATTTTTTAACTGAGTTATGGTGCTTTAAATTATGTAAAATTATCTTTCGCGTCAGGACCAAAAGTGAAAATTTTTATCTACTTTTTACTTCTCAGTAGTTATCTATTGATGATGGGATTTTATTTTTTATTTTCTAGTGCCCTTCCAACGGAACAAGTCCAGAACGACATGCCGATGCCGATGTGTCAGTACACCATCAGAAAAGACGAAATAGATGGTCCTGTTCTCCGTTACGCCCGGGTCGGAGATCAGGTTGTCCACAGATGGGAATGTGATTCCGACATGTATGGGCTTTTGGTTCATTCTTGCTATGTGGAAGATGGACAAGGAGAAAAACGACAAGTCATCGACGAAAGAGGATGCCACACGGATAAGCTCGTCCTGAGGGATCCCACTTACTCCAAGGACCTCAACTTGGCCTACCGCGAAAGCTACGTCTTCAAGTTCGCCGACAGAGTCGGAGTCAGATTCCAATGCGAAATCAGACTCTGTGTCAAAGAAAGCGGGGGTTGCAACGGAATAACCCCTCCCACTTGTGGCGAAAATGCCGGAGTTGCCGGAGATTGGGTAGCTTCAAGAAACGCCACAGGACAACAAATGGTGGGTCTTATTTTGATTATAAACTTCTAATCAAATATCTTTCTAAAAATTTATCCACCAAAACAGAAAATAATCTCACTATTACTGTGGGAAATTTCATTTTTCCTTAGGATTACTGTAAGAAATATAGTTTAATAAAGATTACTGTGGAAAATTTTATTTTTCCTTAGGATTACTGTAAGAAATAGTTCAATGAAGATTACTGTAGAAAAATTTTATTTTTCTTAGGATTACTGTAGAAAATTTCATTTTTCCTTAGGATTACTGTAAGAAATAGTTCAATGAAGATTACTGTAGAAAATTTCATTTTTATTTAAAGTTACTGAATGAAGTTTGACTTTTTTGTTCTAACAATTACAGTAAGGGAAAATGACTGATTTTATATTATTTCGAAAATTAAATGTTTTTTACGAAAAACGAAACATTAATATTTAAAAATTCATCGTTTCAATTTTCAGAAAAAACTCTCCAAGCGATCTTCGAAGTCTCAGCCGAACGTGATAGATGCTGATCTCATTTCTCAGTACCTCTATGTCCTCGATCAAGACAGCGAAACTCAACAAGCGGCTTTGGTCACCGATCCAAAGAACCGCTTTGAGACCGTTATTCCAACTAGTCTCAGCCAAGTTTGCCTCTCCAACGGCTTCTTCATTATCTTCGTCATCGCATTCCTGGTCTTGTTTACTACAGTAATCACACTGAGCATCTGTGTCCTGAAGAGAAATCAGAGGTAAGGGTTAAGGGATTTAAGAAACATAATTGAATTTTGGTCTTGACACGAATAATAATTTTATTATTTTTGATGACTTCTAGGTATTTTCAAAATTCTCTTTTTCTATCCATTACATAGAGCAAAATTCAAACTTCATTTTAGAAGAATATTTCTCAAAAAATAATATTTTTTAACCGAGTTATGATGTTTCAAATTATGTAAAATCGTCTTTCGCGTCAGGACCAAAATTCTACAAACAAGTTTATTCTTTTATTTTAAGCATATTATGATTCAATTTTTTTTAATCCTAGATGTTTTTAGATGCAAATCAGTGACTATGGACTCGAACAGATCCCGTATTTCTCCCATCTCCTTTGGCTTCTGATGCCGAACGACCAACTTCATCTCCAGTTTCTATCACATTGCCGGGTTTTCGCTTTCCTATCCAGATGCCTTAATTGTATCACTTATTGTTTCTCTTCAAATCTCGCAGTAATCGACTCAAAGTGCATTTGATGCTAATAATCTCTTCTTTCGAAAGTTGATCCGAAAAAGCTCAGTAGTTCAAACACATCCGTTCAGGTAAATCCCAGGAGTACAGTAAAGGAGAGAATTCTTATTGAAACTGTTTTCTGAAGAGCGTAATAATCAACTTTGCATTCCCGATCATTATTTTTGATGTTTAAATTTTAAGAAAATCAATAATAAATATTATACTGATACTTTTCGAGTTTTAAACACAATATCGCAAAAATCCGAATTTTAAATCTCCGTAACTCAGCGAATATTTGATGGATTTTCTTGATTTCATTTTTATTCGATGTAGATAACTTTGTAGTTTCGTTTGGTATCAAAAATGTAAATTTAGAAATTATTTTTATTAAGAAATTCAACATTATAGATGTTTTTCCCCATGTCATAAAATCGCCGTCCGATCTCCGGTATTTTGTTTCAAAATTGAACTAATTTTTCTCTGAAAAATAAAGAATATTTTTTTTCATGTATGAAGACTTCTGAAGTTGAGATTCATCAGAATTTGAGAAGTCGATCTGGATAAAACTAATATTAAAATCATTATAGATACGATATCTCTAGCAAATGAACATACGTCATCTGCATTTTTCTCAAACGCACAGATAGATATCTAACAACAGATCACAGGTGTTATGTGGATGAGATCCTCATGTACCTCTACACATAAGCCACTTTCGATATTGTTTTCATTTTTACCGACATTATTACGGTCAAATTGAAGCCTAGAAACATCCATATCTGCATGACCTTGCTTATGACGTACTGGAGTCACTTTCGAATCGAGAAACATCATCGATTCAATTACAACTGTTTTGGAATAATTGAAGGAACCGATTTTCTTCTTTTCAAAACGACAACAGACTATTATTTTTACAAGGAATCCTATTTTTGTGTCAGAAAATGGAACGTAGAGTACATCAACACGAAAATTGAAGGTTTTTAATTTTGCGGGGAAAACTTTAAAATTGTTACTAATACATTAGGAGACTGATTTTAGAATTCTTGTCTGATCAAGACTGATGATATCAAAGCACAGGAATAATTTACAATAACGGCGAAAGAGTCATTAACTACTATCTCCTCGAGAACAACCATAGGCAGGAACACAAGATAGTGACTTTTCATCGAATTCTTCTCCGGGAGGACAATAAATATGGTTGATACGACCGTGCAGACACCTGTAGAATCGTGTGCAACTCTTTGGATCAGCAAATGTTCCTTTCGGATTTGGACACGAAAACGCTAAAGTCGATTTATGAGTGTTTAAGACGATTTCTGATAAAAGTTACCTTCTAGATATTCTTTAGCTGCTTCGACTAAGGGATACATCCCCTCACCACAGACCCCGTTGAAGTCATCATCTTCGAGAGTCGAAACAAACACTCCTCCGAATCCGTTTTCTTTAATCCATTCCATCTTTGTTTTGATTGACGCAGCATCGTCATATCCGTACCAGAGATCATTGCTGGCAATATATGACGCCTTCATGATGTCATCCCAAAACTCCTTGCCCTTGAGTTTGCAGATTTCATAGGTGGCAGCGAATCCGTTTTCATTGGTGAATGCTTGTACCGGGAGATTATCTGTCTTCGGAGCTCTAATTGCCGTGTTGTTAGGATCTGCAAGTTGCCAACCCACTCCATACGTAGGAATCCCCATTAGGAGTTTCTTCTTCGGCATCCCTTTCTCTGCCCAGTAGTTAAGACCGGAAGCTGCATTCCAGTTATAAGAATCATTCCGATAAGAATATAAGGGACTATAGTGGTAGATTCCAGAGTTTAAATTTGAGAAGAGGTTATAAGTCCTCACATTCACGAAATCTGCAGATTCAGAATCTACAGCTCCGATTACTTTATTCTAAATACATTTTTGTTGAAATCTTGATGTTTAATTTTCTGCAAGTGTTCAAAGAACAGCAAGTTGCTAAAATTAAACCGTCAATAGTTAGGAATATAAAAACTTCACGTTTCCATGGGCAACTAACAAACTGATTATTGGAACAAGCCAAATAACAACTGAGCAAAAAACAAATTTTATTTTACTGCGCTTTCGGAGTGTAAGTAGCTGAAATTGCCCGTGAAAATTGTGAAAAATTGTTGTTGCTCAATTAGCAAGTAACTGAAAATTTTTGGTTAGTTGAAAATCTCCACTTTCATGAAAGTGCAGAATTCTCGTTATATTTTTTTATTTATTTCTTATATCATCGTGGATTTTTTAAAAAAGTCAATTTTCCAAGTTTGAGATCAAACAGTAGAAGTTGTCTCACTCTTAGTTTCTCTAAACAGCTTTTCAGAACAGTGGTACTCTGTTAATTCGGACTTGTCATTGTTACTGGAGAAGAATCATCATCGAATTCGGAATAAAAATGAATTCCATGAGTCGTTATTACTTACTTCTGAATTTTTGGTTCCTACTTTCCGTCGTCCCGGGTAAAAACTCCGATAAAACTTTTCGAACGAAAGACAAAGTGAGATTTTGAATGAAATGTTAGCAAAAATAAAAAACTGATTTAGAATTGGGCTTACCTAGAAAAATTCTGCTTTGTGTCAGAAATGGGAAAACTTCAATTTTCGATTCAATACCCTCAGGTAAATTTCCGAATAAAAATGACGTTTATCAATTAGCATTCCCTTTAGAGTTATGCGATCCAGAACCTTTACATGTACTTCGACACAGAAGACCAATGGTACAAGGCCTACAACAATTCCTTGTCTTGTAGAGAAAAAGAAGCGATTGCAGATCCCAGCAACGCTCAAACAATAGTTTTGTCTCCTCATTATAGTTCGGTCGGAGTTAAATGCACGGAATACGAAAGGGAAAATGAAACTTGGTACAGATGTTACGGTAAGGAATATTAACATTTATTAAAAAGTCAATTTTAATTTTATTCTTTAGGATCGAGATCCTATTTATCGTCACATCCTCGGTGGTGGTACTTCGCCATCGGGAATTGCGAAACCCAGAAAGGCCTCTATGTAGAGTACGACTTTACGATGACGAATGGTGATTCTTATAACCGATGGTATCATCATTTTTCCTGTGACGAATTTTGTAAGGGACTAAATTAACAAGTTTCAAAAACATTGGATTTTTAGATTTCTTGCCGATTACGAAAATTTGCATGATAGCTGAATTGATAATTTTAGGCATTGCTCTTTTGTTCACATGTAAGTAATATTATTACATATATTTATATCTACTTTATCACTGTATTTTTAGATCTTCTGAAAACCAGAAATATGCTCTATGCTGTAAGAAATGATAATTAATTTTTTAATGTTTGCGAGTGATTTTAGACTTACAAGACCTTCCTCATCGCGATCACGTTCGAGTTCGTCTGTCTCTTATGTAACTGGCTTCACTACGACAAATATGCCGACAACGGTGTTGGATATCTTCCTTTGCTTATCTCTGGGCTTTTCTTCCGACAAGTTGCAACATTTATCTTTG
The DNA here is from genome assembly GCA_009193035.1 of Halicephalobus mephisto. Lineage (NCBI taxonomy): Eukaryota > Metazoa > Nematoda > Chromadorea > Rhabditida > Panagrolaimidae > Halicephalobus > Halicephalobus mephisto. The sequence goes on along the minus strand of SWDT01000111.1, from coordinate 150,937 downwards.
TCTTCATGTTGTTTCTTATTGCGAAAGGCTGCACAATCACCAGAGACTGTATTTCCTCTAATGAAGGTCTTAAATTCGTCGTATTTCTCGCTATTTTTATGATTCTTTTGTTTGGGACTGTTGTGTGCCGGGTTGCGACATTCGACCAGGTAGAAACAACATACATATCGAAATCCTTGCTTATTGATTTGACTTTGGGGTTGAGAGTAGTGGCTTGGTTGTGGTTTTTGAAAGGTAACTTTTTATTTTTATTTAATTTACTTTAGTACTATTGTAGATGCGGTAACTACCGTAAAATTACACCCTATAAAATTGAAATTCTATCTGGTACTATGTATCTCGATGTCGTTCTGGTTCCTCCTCGGTCCAATAACCCAACTCTTTGGTAATTTCTTCCTCGACAGCTGGATAAAGTCAAGAGTTGTCTACGGAATGGATTCTGCAATCATGGTTTACGGTTTTGCGGCGTTCTTAGTGCTTGTTTGTCCTGTACTTTCCAACGGACTTTTCCCTTATGATGCAAAAAAAATCCAACCTCCCGGTCATAATTACCTTCAGAATATCCGTGAAGTAAGTTATTTTTGAAAATTGAACAAATTACATTTGAACTTCCAGGCCCAAGACACCACTATTGATTTAACCGAATCAAAAAAAACCGTACTAGAACTACAGTAATCAATTACAGTGAAAAAATGTGTAATTTTTAATCCGATGAATATTGCACGGTTCTCGACTCACATTTTACTGAAATTTTCTCTAAAAAACTCCAGAGGAAATTTCACAACTTTGATATCTTCGTCATCTTCTGTGTACTTGTGTCTCTATTCCTCTACAGTTATTTTTGTAGATGCAGAAGACAATTCCAAATCATCTGCATGACTTTTGTGAACTTCTGAAGCCCTAAACTTTTTTCGAAGGAACTTTTTATGGATGAATTTCTGAATCACTAAGTCCCTTGTGAATGAATCTCAACGTTTTTGGAAAAACTTTTTTGTCATTTAAGATTGATTATTTAATGAGAATGAATAATCCAGTCAAGCAGTGGACTTTTTTTAATATCTGGATTTTTGAATATTTTGATATCTACATAGTAAATTAGAAAAAGTGATTTTGAAAATAAAAAAATTTGAATATCTTGGTCATTGTTCAGAGGACATCCAGCGGAATGCGTAATTGATTTCTAGTTCATTTTCAGTGTTTTTGTCCATCACTGGTTGACCATCAAAGAAGTCGAAGTGATGGAAGAAGATTCTGGGACTCATGTAAGGTCAACCGTAATTATTGACGACACCAACAAGGATAATAGGCCGTCTAAGTAACTATGTAACTTAAGTACTTTTTGTCCACCAGTCTTCGATTTGGTACCTATCAACCTTCCCTGTACTAACTAGTTTTTACTTTTTCCCACTCCAAAAACTGTTAAGCTAAAAATTATAGTTTTATGAAGATTCATTTTGATGTTTTCTAAAAAAGCGACTTTTTGGATCTAACTGCGATCTGTACTTTTCATAAATGTCGAAATTTTGCTTACGAATAAGCAATGGTTATGAACTTTCACTTTAGAATCTGAGTTTTGCCGGATTTCTAATTGCAAAACTGCAGTTACGTTTGAATTTCATAACTAAATTTGACTTTTTCGGAGGATTTCTCTTTCGATTTTTGGAGATCTTTGTAATCGAGAGTCGCTGTATGTAACTGTACATTTTCAAAATAAAAAGTTAAATCTCCTTAAATTTCTACAAAACGTATTTAGAATAAAGTAATCAGAGTGTAGATTCTGAATTTGACGTCAAAGTTGAGCGTTCGATGATAGCTACACAGCTCCGAGACCAAGCGGAAGATTGAGGTTTCTGCCATAAGCAATTTTCTAAATAAGTTTATTCAACATTATCAAGCGAATTGAAAAAAAAAGTTTCTTCGGACTCGTCAACCCAAGTCGACTGAGCTCTACAGAAATCCAATAGATTCAATAGACAATCTGATTCCCTTTCATCGCAGGATTCAATTTTCCTAGTTTTATATTGCGATCCGGACACGTCGGCTGATAGGGCGGAGACTCCCTGAGGACATAATACAGTAGTTGGATTTTACGTGTATTATTTATACCACACAAGGAATCAGGAAACGATTGGGGAAAATTCTCCCGAAACCGCGAGAAATAAAGAAAGAAACTGAAAGATCTACTCCACCACGATGACGAATAAACCGGAACTTCAAATTTCTTTCATTTGTCGATTTTAATAAGCTTCATATACCTGATAATCCTCCGAAAACAGAATCCAAAAAAATGGTTATTTCCTCTATTGTGAAATTAACTGCAAATTGACGATAGAGAATCTGCAATTACAGTTTTATAATATTTTTCCGAAGAGTTTTCAGTGATTGTCCGAGTTTCCTCCCGGAGTACACTAAACTCCATATATCAATTTTTATATTTTCAGAAAATTTTCCAAATCATACAATTCTCCAACAATCTCCATCAACGACTTTAGATTTTTATTTTAAATAAATAAAAAATTAAATTATTTTAATTTAAAAAATTTATATCTTTTGATCTAAAATTTCGCGCGCGTTCGAAAATTCAAATTTTTTTTCGCGGAAAATTCAACCGACAATTTACTCGGGCCATTTCTGGTTGCTAAGCTCAACATCGCTTTTTTAGATTTTCTGTTTTCGAAAAAGGTGCATGAAAGATGCCAAGCACTGCCGAGGGCTCCACAAGAAAAGGAAAACTCCAACAAGTAAGTATTTTTAAGTTTTTCATATATCAATTTTAGAAATTTCTTCATATATCAATTTTTGGAAAAGTTCCATATATTAATTTCAATCTTTTTTCATATATCAATTTTAGAAATTTCTTCATATATCAATTTTTGGAAAATTTCCATATATTAATTTCAATCTTTTTTCATATATCAATTTTCAAATTTCTTCATCTCTTAATTTTGAAACATTAATTAATTTTTAGAAGTTTTTAGTGTATTAATTTCTGAATTTTTTCATATGTGAATTTTCAATAAAATTCTACTTTTCAGATTCAGGAATTGAGATCCCGATTGAAGTCCACTAATGATCTGAAGGAAAAAGCAAAAATCTACGCTCAGTTATTGGAACTGCCCGAAAATTCGACCGATTTTTCAGAAAATGTTGTAAGTTTTATTTTTACCTATTTGTATATTTTTAAAATTGATTGTCTTCGTTGTTACTACAATTTCATATGTGATTTTGTTTTTCTAGGACCCTGAACAACCTAAACTTCCGGATTTGGAGAAATTTGTAGTTCCAGCGAATCCGCCAAGAATCCAGAGTATTCCTTTGCTTCCTTCTGGTGCCAATTGCCATGGGCCTTCTTTGAGCTCTTTCGAACCCTCTGCCGAAGAATGTTCTTCCATCACTTGTAAGTTACTTGTTATATTGTTTAAATTTTATGGTTTTGAATTCCTGCAGCAAGCGAAGAAACGAATCAAGTCCGTCAACCTGGTCGTTCTCGAACTCAGTCTGTTTCTTCTTGTTCCTCTGCTTCCAGTAGACCAAAACACAGCAATTCCCAACGACGCAGATCCATTACCCCGGGGAGAAATGATATGAATGATCGTCCACTCGATCCTGACGCTCAAAGGAGGATCTTCAATTACGAGTTCCGAGGTCCGATCCCGGCCCATCACCATTGCCGTAGAAGCTTATTCGGGTCTGGATCGGTCGATGTTCCCCAGACGGAAACTCCAAAGAAACCAAGGAATATTGTACAAAAGAAAAAACCTAAAAGTCAATCAAGAAGCAGATCCTTTGATAGAGTTTTTCTTTCATCTTCGAAATTGACTCCAGAAGACGCCGTCAAGAGAGGCCTGACTCTGCATCAACTGAATTGCGAAGACGGATGTGGAAGTCACAGTAACACTACTACTGCCCATTCCAGTTCTCTGAGATTCTCCGAAAGAAGGATTCCGAAGTCAAATATTACTGTAGGTTCGTCGAATGAATTCACTTCTGCCGTTCAAAAAAGATTTGACAATTGGCAACCGATGAACTTCAACAGATCCAAATCCGCTGATCCTGTGTCTGCTTCTACTCCAATGGTACCTGATGGGAGTAATATCCCTCAACAAGACGAAGATGGCTATGCAATTCCCAGCATCGTGAGTTCTGTTTCGTCTCCCCAAAGACCTCCTGCCAAATCTCCCTTGGAACCTGGATCTACTCCGCAAAATCTTTACCGTACACCAATGACGGAATTTCCTAAAACAAGTGAGTTTAATATTTACAGTAGGAAATAATGAAATTTATGTTTTTAGAATCCTCAGATGAAGACTCGGATGAACGATACTTTACTCCTGGTGTTATCGCGAGCAAGAAGAGGAATTTACCGGATTGTGGAAGTGCTAATAGGATTGGCAGTTCAGATATCCAGAATGTGACTGGATATACTGCGATGAAGGACATTCAATCAACAAAGGCCAGAATTGATGAGGTTATTGCTTTGCTGAATTCTCCTGTGTTCAAAAGTAACAATCCTGTGAAAAGTCAAAGTTTGGAGGAAAAAAAAGTCCAACATTTGTCTAAACAGGTAGATTCTGTAGATAAGGATTCTCGAGTTCAACAAGAATCTCTCGATGATGGTAAAGGAAGTTCTACTTTGAAGGACAATACTTCTAAGAAGATTGATTTTATGAATATTGATGGTACTCCACAATTGCATCGATCAAAAGTAGTTAATTCAGCGAATCCTAAAGACGTGTCTCCAACGACGAAGGAAATCGCCCTCTGGACATCTTTGACCCGAGAGAAGCTCTGTAAGGAGTTCCATGCGACACTTCAGATGAATGTGGCTGCTAGAAGGAAATTCTGTATGGCTGAACTTGGTTATGCGAAGAAAAATGGTAATTATGAAGTAGTTAAGAAAGCTGAGAAATATCTGAAAGATTTGTCTTCTATGGAAGAAAAAACCAAAAATCAAGTAGAAGAATTGTTAAAAATTTACAATAAGGTTTGAAAATTTTAATTTTCTTATAAATTTTGATTTTTTTAGGAAAATGTGAGTTTGGTGGTGAGGAAAATAAAACAACTTCAAGCAGAAATTAAGAAAATTATTCAAACGTTGAAGAGACGAGAAAGTGACAGAACTAGGAAGTCGTTTTCTTTCAGTATTTTTGGAGAATTGAATGTGGACAGTTTTGAGAAGGAAGTAATAGCTGGATTTAATGAACGATTGGAAGCTGCCAAAAAAGTCGTTAATATTCTGAAAAATACAAATGAAAAGGAAAAAGCTGTCCAGAAAATGGAAAAGAAAGCTGTTCGGATGCTGGTTAGACATGTGGTCGGTAAAGCTACTGCAGAATCTGTTCCTATTTCTTCGTCGACGGAAGCTGAGCTGACGGAATCCAGTAGTCGACAATCCGGGAATAGGAAACCTATGGGTTCGTTGATTCCTAAACCTAGAAGAGAATCGAATTTGAAAAAACAGATTACTGAGAAATCGACGGCTTCAGATGACCGGGTTTTTAAAAGTAGTACTTCGTCGATTCTTTCATCGACTCAATCCAGATCGAAGATTCCTGTTTTTTCGAACAAAAGAAAAATCGGTTTTGAACAAAATTACAATTTTGAAGAAAATAATTCTATTATTTCTGAGAAATGTGAAACTCAGAACCAAAAAATCAAAGATGTTCTTCGAGAAAATCTCCAGCCGGATATCATTGTCCCAAGAAGTCCGGCAGAACAATTAATTCCGAAATTGGATTTTTCGTCTTTTAAAAACGACAGTGAAAAAGAAAAAACTCAAAATAAATCTGAAAATAATTTTTCTGATTTAGCCGCAGGAGATGTTTTTGAAGAAAAAACAAAAGAAACCGATGTTGAAGATTTTGTTGAAAAAGATATTTTTGAAATGAAAGAAGTTGAATCTGGCGGAAGAACAAGTCGGGATGTGTCTTCGATTGCAGAAATTGAACCTTTTTCGAAAATAATAGAATTTGAAAATGATGAAAAAAAAGAAGTTTACGGTAGTGATTCTACTTTGAAGGATGATGATTCAGTTTCATCAGAAAAAGAAGAAAAATCAGAAATTGAAGTTGTGCAGAATAAAGTTGAAGAAGAAAAAAAACAAGAATCTGCAAAAAGTGATGATAGTGTTTTTTCTGTTCTTCCGTCTTCTGGTGGTCTCAGTTCAGGTCGGGATCTGCAGTCCTTGCCTGATTTCGTCGATGAAGAAGAACAAAAACAAAAGGACATCCAACCAACGAACATTGCGGTTTGATTTTTAAATTTATTTAATTTTAATTTTTCTAATTTTTTAGCATGGAGATTCTGATCCAGAAAGAGTGCCTTCCACTGGTAGTACTGTTATGCCTTCGGCAATATTGTCCTCGAAGTTGCTCGATCGAAGTGAATCTCCTGTTCCTTCTCCGCCTCATGTTGAAGAAGTTCCAATCGATAAATCCGAATCTCTAATTTCAAGAAATGAAGAAAAACTAAATGAAAAAGAAGAAGGTCAGTTGTTAGAGGACATCAAAACGCCAAGTGAGATCAGTGACGTAGCCGTGGAAGCTTTACAATCGGCATCTGAAAGTTCGGCCACTTCTGTCTCTAGTCATGTTGTGGTTCCTAATTCAATGGAAGAAGATGGAGAAGTTTCTGCAGAAACTCCCGTTGAGTCAGCTAAAACTACTTCTGAATCTACAGAATCTTCGACGACTACTAGTTCTGTCGGGACTACCGTTTCTGAACAGTCCACAACTGAAGTAAGTTCGTCTTCTACAACGACGGTAGAAAAGAAGGACGATTCTGTTTCTGAAAGTATTCCCGAAGAGGTTGGTTTTTTATTTTTCAAATTTTATTATTTTTTAAATTTTATATTTTAAATTTTATTATTTTTTAAATTTTATATTTTATATTTTATTATTTTTTAAATTTTATATATTATTATTTTTTAAATTTCAATGTTTTTTTGATTTTATAATTTTTATTATTTAGCTCCCAAGTACGGCTAAATCTTCTTCGGTTACTGATTCTTCTCCACTTGTTACCTCTAGTGGAAGACTCGCAAAAAATCACGAAGATGAATCAATTTCTCATGCTGTTGATGATGTTTCTGAAATTTCCCAATTTAATTGAGTAATTCTGGATTTGATTCAAGTGCTGGAGGTACTCGTTACCGTAGAAAATCATGGGAAACTGTAGTTACTGGGACATTGAAGAAAAATGCAAGTCCGACTTATGTTCAAGGAGAAAAAATTGATTCAGTATTTGGACTTGTTTTTGTTAATCCTCCTCCGAAATTCAAAAGTTCAACTCCTCCGCCTTTGACGCCATTTGCTGCTGTTTCTCCTAGAAGTCCCAGAAATTCATTGGAAAATAGAAAATCATTATCGCCAAATGCTAAATCTCCGACTTTTTCGAGAAGTTTTAATTTTTCGATCGAAATCTCCACCTGCTCAAAATTGGAATCATACTGTAGATGTTGGAGAAAATTTACTAGATGTAAGTTTTTTGGTTTTTTTAAAAGTTGTTCTTTTTAGATAGGGTACTGTAGGGTAGTTGGGTTTCTCGGTAGGGATTTCATATATGAAAATAAGTTTTAAAAAGTGGATAGAAGGTGATATATGTTATATGTCCTGATTTAGAAAGTTTTAAATATATTTAGAAAAACCATAATGTTTTGTTTTGGTTAGGTCATATGTTTATTCACTCAAATTTGGGTAATTAGTATTTTTAAAAAACATGGTACATGAATTTTCTGAACGAAAAAATGGATTTACGATATGATTCCCTAAGGGAAAATAAAGAATATTTTATTCTATCTATTCGACAGGGCGGTAGCACTTCGTTGAGCGAATATTTACCGTATTTTTTTTAAAATTTCCAATTTTCATTTTAAGCCTTGGTGATTTCGAAATTACAGTTAGTTTTTTTAAGTTCTAGAAATTCATGTTAAACTTTTTTGTAAAGATTTTAATTTTTGATTTTTATAACTCTTATTTTTTAGTTTAATCTTTCTGATGTGGCTGCTCCGATTTTTGAAGGATCTGGATCGTCCGGTATTTTGAATCTGGATAAAACGCCTGAAGGTGGTAGTCCTCAAAAGGATGTATTTAATTGGAGTCCGGGATTTACTCAAGATTTGATTATCAAGCCATCTTCTGAAAATTCAGAATTAACAAATATTCAGTCAATTACGAAAACTACTGTAGAATTGTTTTCGAAATCAGACGATGAAACAGAAACGACAGAATTTGGAGAAACTCCACTAGAAATGACGGAGGATTACTGTATTAAAATTTTGAAACGTTTTTGTCGAGATATCTGGCCAGAATACGAAAAAAGAAAAAACGGAAAAAACGGAAAATTGGTCATCAAAATTGCTCCTGTTCCTTTTGAACATCCAGAACGATTTCACAGAAGTTACGAAAGACTGATTGCGGATACTGTATGTTCATCGGTTGAGAAACTTCTGAAAAGAAACACAACAATTAATTCTGAAGAAATTTTTACAAATGAAATTCAAAAAATCGTTTTAAATACTTTCGCTTTGGGTAAGTTTAGAAATTTATTTTTATTATTTTTAAAAATAAAAAAAATTTTCATAATTTTTTTTAATTTTAAAATTTTCCAATTTAAAAAAATTTTTCATTATTTTTTTTAATTTAAAATTTTTCAATTTAAAAAAATTTTTTTCATTATTTTTTAAAATTTTTTCATTATTTTTTAAAATTTTATTTAAAAATTAGAGTGTTTTAGTTTTAAATTTTTACAGTAATTAATTTCAGAAAGACCTTGTGAACTTTTTGATCGTCGTCATAGATGGAATGTAATGGATGAGCCTTCGACGGATGTCTTCGTGGCTTTCAGAAACAAGTTGGTCTATGATCATTGTGAAAAAAGGAAATTTATGTTGCCTGATTTTGTCTATCAAGAATGCATCAAGTATCTCGAGAAAAATGCACCGAAAAAATTGATCGAAATTGGAATCGAAAATAAAACTGAATTGTGAATTTTTACTGGTTTTGATTACAGGGTTAGTAAAGTTGTTCGAAATTTTGGATTGAAGATTTTTAAATTTTGTTTTTATTTTTGAAAATTTTGAAAACAGTTTTTTTCTTTTTTTTTGTCAGTCATAAAAATGACAAAATGGTCTTTATGATTTTGGATTTTTTAACAATGTCGAAATTTTAAAGATCAAAAGTAAAAAATCCGCAGTTTGCTTGCAACATTCAGGCAGATTGATTCGTTTTTAACATCAAAGTAGAAATTTCGTAATTTGTTTGGAATATCCTGGTCGATTAGTCTGGATTTGTGTGTTTATAAGTATTTCGAAATTTAAGCAAATTCTGCAGTTTGCTTGCAACATTCAGACAGATCAGTTTTATTGTGCAAAAATTTGAATTTTACATCGATTGTTTTAAAAAATTCAACTTAAAAAATGTAATTTTTTTTTTAGCGAATCTTACAGTATCCAGAAAGTACCTGTGTTGACAAATTTCAAAAAGTGAATTCTCAAAAATCTGATCTGTACCATAGCTGACGTTGAGTACTGAGGGATATACTAAATCGCCGAATAAAGCATATATCTGCATATATAAACTTATATAAACTTCTTTATTCTAAACAATGTAAAATTCAAAATTAATAATAAAATTCAATCTGAAGTAATCAGCTTCACAAAACAGCGAACGTTCTTCTACCGTAACCTCAGGAATTATCGCAGTAGAAATTAGTTTCCGTCTTGTGTCGAAATCAAAGTTCATTCACGTTAACTTGGACTGCAAATTCTTAGATTGAATTACATGTGTTCAGACAAGAAACAGAAATATAATGATAATCTTCACCAGAAGAATAAGAAACAGATAAAAATTATAATATAACTCCCACACATGACAATTGTGAACTTCATTCACATCCTACAGTATCCCACGCCTCTGATGTTCAGATTGTCGCTACAGGTCCTCTTTAATTTAGTTTTTTGTTTCAACGGTAATCTAACAATAAATAAGGTTGTGTGGATTCAAAAATAACTGTTGAAGTAGAAAACAAAAATATAATGATAATCTTCACCAGAAGAATAAGACAGATAACAATCATTATATAACTCCCACACATGACAATCGAGAATCTCACTCACACCCTACAGTATCCCACGCCCCTGATGTTCAGGCCATCCCTTCAGGTCCTCTCTTTTTAATCTACTTTTCTCTCCCAACAATATGAAAATAAAGAAAAAGTTGATTTGGTTCATTTAAAGTTATCAATAGAGATTTTTAAATATCTTTTAGTTTAAATTTAGGAAAATAGAAGACTTAATTAAAAAATGAATTCGATTATCAGCGATCCCCTTAGGGCAAAAGCAACAAGCATATTGAATATTAATTCTCAATTATAGTTTTCGGTGATTAAAATATGTAATTTTTAAATCGAAAAATTTTAAATTTTCTAAAACCAAATCCAGGGAAAATTTTTCTTTTGTCGATGGTTCTATGATGTAGAGTGTTCCTTTTTCCTCGACCGTCGTTCAGTTTCGAGTTTTATGTTTTCTAATTTTTGTCCTACTTTTTATATTAATTCTAGCTCTGTTAGCATTTTTAAAATTAACTTTCGATATATCAACTTCTTCCAAAAGCGTAGATTTATGTTATATTTATTATTTTATAATGTAAGATGTTTTTCTTTGATTATTTTTTCGTGTTTTCTGAATTCTTTATTTTTTAATTTTACCTTACTTTCCATATCAATTCTTACTTGATTATGATTTTTTATTAACTTTTGATATATCAACTTCTTCTAAAAATGTAGATTTATTTTATCTTTATTATTTTACAATGTAAGATGTTTTTTATCTATCCTTTCTGAATTCTTTATTTTCTGATTTTCACCTTACTTTCCATATTAATTCTTACTTGATTATGATTTTTTATTAAATTTTGATATATCAACTTCTTCCAAAAATGTAAATTTATCTTATATTATTTTACAATGTAAGATGTTTTTTTATCTATCCTTTCTGAATTCTTTATTTTCTGATTTTCACCTTACTTTCCATATCAATTCTTACTTAATTATGATTTTTATTAACTTTTCATATATCAACTTCTTCCAGAAGCGTAGATTTGCATTGTTATTTGTGTTTAATTGGAACTTTTAAATCAAAATTTCCTTTTTCTTCAAAATATTTATCAAATTACATTTCAGAAACTCGTCTTTACATTCCTGTCCATTGATATGCCCGATGAAGTCGAGCTTGTGGATGTCACCAAAGGAAACATCAAGGTTTGACTTTGTTAAAAAGAATTTTAATTTCATGGATTTTAGGTAATCCAAACGTTGGTCAGTAGAATTTTTCCAATCTCATACACAGGAGCATTCTACCACGAAATCGTCCATAATGGAAAAAAGGACTTCAACAAGCTACTGAGAGCGAACGGAACTGATGTGGGTGTTGTACTTTGTAAATGTTCGGTTATGAATGATTGTGCTCCAGAAGTTGTGAAATTTTGGAAAGAAGAAGACGCTCAAAACTTGCCAGAATTCGTGAAAACTAGGGATTACGAGGATATCAACGTAAAAGGGAAGGTAAAACCATCAATGTTAGGCCAAAAAGTCCGCGAAAAATCCGTTAATGGAAGCATCCCTGAATCAAAAGAAAACTCCGATATCCAGAAGTATTATTATCTCTATATCTCTTCTCTTGGGATCGTGATTCCCAGAAGAGGTGAAGGATTAGGGGAAGTTTTAATGGAACACGTTTTCAAGCTGGCCTACACGACCCCAAATCTCCTGTGTGTTGTTCTTCATGTTCAGGTAAATTAGTTCATGTATGAATCTTGATGAATTCACTTTTTAGACCGATAATGAAGATGCTTTGAGGTTCTACAAACGCCACGGATTCAAAGTCGCCAAAAGGATAGAGAGATATTACACAAGACTTGAGCCGTCTTCTGCGTTTTTGCTTGTTTGGGTCCCTAATTTCTGATTTTACGGGTGTATCAATGTTTTTATGGAATTTTAATAGTGTTTGGATCACTGGGTTTCTTATCCATAAATACTTATTAATTAATTTTCTTGCTAATTGGAATTTCAGAATTTATGACGTGTTCTACAATGACTCCAGAATCTGATCCAGCTTTGAAGTCTTCGATCTCAACAATGTTAGATTCCATGAAAGCCTCAGCTCCACCGACGAAAGAGGTTTCAGAAGACGAAATTGATAGTTTATCCAAAAGATTTGATGAATTGGGAAATTTCAAAGTTGACAAACCACCGAAATGTGCTGGAAAATGTTTCCTTCAAATTGGAGAAGTTACATCTCATAATATTAAAGTAATAATTTATTAAATTTAATTAACTAATTTTATCTTGTTTCAGCAATTGAAGGAGATTATTACTCAAATTTTACCAGTAGCTTACAACGATCGATTTTACACTGAAGTTGTTAATTCTGGAGAACTTGCGAAATTGGCATATTTCAATGATGCTGTTGTTGGAGCTGTTTGTACTCGTTTGGAAAATAAGGAAGGTCGAAAGAGACTATATATCATGATGATAGGAACTCTGGCACCTTATCGTCGTTTTGGAGTGGGAACAATGCTGATTTCTTATGTTTTTGCTTTGTGCGAGAAAGATCCTCAAATTGAAAGTATCTACTTGCATGTTCAGGTTTGCTTGGAATTTTAAAGATTTTATAATTTATGAATAATGTTTTAGTCTAATAACGAAAAAGCCATGGATTTTTACAAAAAGTTTGGATTTGAAGTTGTTGACAGAGTCGATAAGTACTATAAAAAGATCGAACCTGATGACGCGTATATCCTAGAGAAAGTGGTCAACAATGGAAAGAAAAGTGCGAGTGCTGCCAATACTACCACTTGTGGAGATGTCATGGCTGAGTAATTTGTTGTTATTCTGTTGTTAAAATAAAATTAGAAATTGAGATTTCTGAAGAAATCTTGACGTTTTTGATTTTATCATTCTTTGAAAAAAGAATTAATTTTAAAAATTTAAATTTTATTGAAGGAATATAAAAGGAGATTGATAGGTCTGTTTTACTACAGTAGATGAACTAGAACTTCAATTGTCAAATATGATTTCACTTAGATGACTGAAATTCTCATTATGTAGTCAAAAAGGAAAATGGTCATAGATCCTCTTAGATAACTTTCAAAATTTATCTTAAAATGTATTAACCGTAGTTTTAGGATGGAAAATTTTAATGTCTTATAAGTTTATTTGGAAGAGACACCTAAGTCCATTAAAAAGATTCCCAAAATTAACAAATTCTATCATTACTGCATCTGGATTTAGGTGATTTCCCTGATTTACGTAGTGTCGCAGAAAGCGAGAAGACTCTTAGCACGAAAACCCTTGAGATGCAGGAATTCAACTTGCGTATCAATCAGCTGGCAGAAGCGGAGAAATTCAGAAGCGAAGGATCTCAGAAGCGAAGGAATTTAGAAGCGGAGGAATTCAGAAGCGACAACAGGGAACGAGACCAAGCTGCGAAGAGTTGTTCTTAACTATTTTGTGTTGTTGACTGCTGGAATAAAGCCAAGAATTAACAACCATCAATTAAGGGAATAGGTCAGATTCCCTTACACGTAGTCGTGTTTTAATATCCTCAGAAATTGTTTAAAACATCTGGATTTTTTAAAAATCCTACTGGAGACGATTCTATAACCAAAAAGGACATTATTTGTGTTGAAAAAGTTGGAAAAGAAGTATTCCAAATCGCTACAAATAAGATTTCATTTTTGTAGTATTTATTAGTTGATTTCAAAATGAATACTTTTATTTTCTTGTTGAAAATATTTATGATATTCAATAAGATCTCAAAGAAAATTGAACATTGACAATAATATTGTCAGTTTCATGAAAACGTAAAATTGATAAAAAATAAACTACCCAAAAATTGAAAAATATATACAGTGAAACCTCGCTAAAAACAACCCTAAGGGACGGCAGAAATGTTGTTTTTACAGAGGAGTTGCCTTTATCGAGGGGTTTACTAGGGGAAAATCCACAGTAGGGGTCGGAACCGAGTTGTCTTTAAAGAGGATTTGCTCTTATCGAGGATGTTTATATCGAGGTTTCACTGTATTCTGTTTTGAAATCATTCTTAGTTCAAAGAATCTGACACATTTGTTTCCTTGGAATACTTTCAATTATTTCTGAATCCGTCGTCTCTTGTGAGTCGTTCGAATTCTGAATTGTCACATAAGGCTCAACTTCTTTGTTGAGAACTTGCAGAGCGTGTACAACAGCTCCAGTAGCTGTGATGATCTCTAGTTGTCCGTCTATGATGATTTTCGCATTAGGAAACGACCTTGAAATCCACTTTTGGATAAATGGGATTCTGCACGTACCTCCAGCTAAAAACACAATATTGATATCGTATCGTGAAGAATGTGTTTCGTTCTCCTCTGTTCGTCTACATCGCAATGCTCTTTGAGTTGGCAGCGAGTATTGTTCCAATGTATAGTAGTCTTTTTTATATTCAAAACACGACTTTAATTCCCCTTCAAACCATTCTCTTGTGAACTCAACAGTTCCTTCAAGTCGTCGGTAGATTTCTGACAAATCAAATCTGAAATATATAATTTTTTTTGTTTATTAAAATAATTATCTTACTTTATTTCCTCTTCAAAAGAAAGATCATACTTGATTTTCTTCGCTGCTTCCAATGTTCTTTGTTTTAGATAACTTCTTAAACTTTCTGGAATTGATTTTTCTAATTCTTTAATAATTATACTGTCAATAGCTCTTCCAGAACATTTGGCATCATATTTTGAATATAATTCTCCGAAACAAGTTGCGTACATCTTTTCTTTATGATATGAAATTTCATAATCTCTACGAACATAAGTACCGCCTCCAATATCGTAGATTACTATTTTCATTCCAGGTTTGATCATTTTAGAATACTTTTCGTGGGATAAATAATAAAGGAGATCTGCATGGGTTTCTTCAATGATGTCAATGATTTCAATATTAGCCAACTTTGCCGCTTCAATAACACTGGAAATAAAAGGAGCCACCGAAGTACGGTATTCGAAATATCTTGGAACCGTAATGACCGCCTTTGTGACAGAATTTCCATTATTAAATACATCCTGATATCCACTCGCCGCTTTTGCCATTCGTTCCAGAAAAATTGCGTTGATTTCTGCAAGAGTGAATTCTTTTAAGCTCTCAGAAGTCATTGATTCCAAGTGTGGTTCTTCATCTTCTTTGATATAGAACTTGAATGGCCATATTGATTGTTTTGAGACATTTTTTCGATGATTTTTACTACACAAAAGTTTGGCGTCGAAAATAACATAATCAGGTTTTGTTTTGAGTCTCCTCATTGCCGCTTTCCCAATAATCGGTGTGTCTTCGTCGAATGATACTACAAACTCCGTCCAAAGATCCCCAGGAGAGGATTTATCAACAGGAATAACATGAATATCTTTATTCCTTGAAACAGCTAAAACAGTTCTAGTTGATCCGAGATCGATTCCCATGATGTCCGTTTTTGATTGATATTCTTTGACTAGTTTCGGGACGTGGATGAAACCCCAATCTTGAATGGTATAAGTTTTGAAAGTACTTATTTTAAAAGATTTATCGATTTTAACTAAGACGGAAACTTCTGAATCAGAAATTAAATATCTGGCGAGGTCGGATTCACTAAATGGCCAACCTGTCTTTGTAATAAAATGAATACTTTTGAAGTTGTATTCATCCAATTCAGAACGGTGCAATGAATTGATATTACTTTGACTACTTTCAAAAACTGCATGAATTTGATCCATTTTAAGACGAAACATCCTTTCGACAAATTCGAAATCAAAGTTCACAGTGAATCCGTGGTCTCTACTGTCCAGTTCTTTCCACGTTACTTTCTCACCGGTAACTTCTGTACATTCATATAAATTGATCGTTATCGAATCAAACTTAATAATCAAGTCTCCAATGGAGTATTTAACTTTTGAAGTCAAATAATATTGGAAATCCAGCTCCTCTTTTGTAGCATGATAAATCAAACTACCATATTTCTTGAGATAATCTTGTTTGGAGTTTTCAAATTCATCTGAGGTTAAATAAGAAGAATTTCCAACAACAATAATCCCAATGTCATTCCCATATTGCGCAATTAGTTCATCAATAGTTTCGTGAATAGATTTACCCATGACTTTAAAATAATCAGGCTGCTTTGTTGTGACATTGTAAATTCTGATTTCAATTCCAGTAAAATCTTTGGTAATACCACAAGCAATGGACATTTTGTTGGAGTGAAAAACAATGTACTAATAACCCTCCTATTGAATACCAATGAAAACCATATCTATTGATTGCACACTAATCACTCAATTTTTCTAGATGCTTTAAATTTTTTCTATTCCTCTTATCATTCTTGGTGGTTATATTTACTTGCCGTTGAATTCTACTTAAAATCCAGGAATTATGACATAAAATCTCGTACTAGTTGTAATTTCCCAAATTGAATCTCACAAGACGAAATTGTCAGAAACAATCCATTAAGTAAATTTTTATCAACAATAGTATGTTTTCTAGAACATCTTTCAAGAAAATTCATTCATGATTCTTTGTAGTACAAGCTCCTGACATTGGTATTGAAGTTGAAGTTCATTACATTTCTGCTTTGAATTTGTTTTTTCGTTTTCATCTTCTTGAATAAAACAAGAATGCTGTTCTTTAAGGTTTCTTGAAGGTTTAAGTGCGATTCTGCACAAATCATCTGGATGTATACAAAGTTTTTTTGCAATGTCTTTTAATCAGCTTTTTGTTCTGCTCACCTTGGATTTTGTTGGATACTAGAGTTCATTCTCTGAAGATCTATTCAATTTTGTTTTGTTCCCTAAGATCGAAATAATTGCAGAGAACAGCTCAGAAACAAAACTTGAGATATCTATTTCCAGTTTCTTTACTATTGTACTTAATAATAAAAATAAATATTTTGATTCTGAGGAATAAGTTTCAACAGTAGTTAAATTATTCGATAAACTCATTTTTATATCTTAGTTATAAAATAATAATTATCTATTTAGTGTTATTGGATTTAAATCACAATAACTTCGATTTGGTATTAAATTTGAATTCAAAGTTATTATAAAAATCATATTTAGATTTTCAATAAACAAGTTTTCACAAAAGTTTATCTCCATTAATCGATATTAATTAAAAATAATTAAAATCCATCGATTTATAGAGTAGTTTTTAATTTATTTAACAAATTACAACCGATCATTACAAGGTAAATTCAATGCTTTTCTAGTCAACTTGTCGAGAATTGGTCTGAATCTTCTCAGCCCGAGGATATTTATGTGACCATAATCCCTCAATAGTGGAAGTCCTGTATCTACATCAATCGGATTACAATAATTATCGTCGCAAAGAGCGTCTTGATAATCCCAAAAGAGGCATTTTGAACAGTTAATCGCCTCCATCCGTTGATAGGCCAAATTGATTGGAGCAGAAGGGTTTCGGATAGACTAAATAGATAGGATAACTATACGATAAAATCATTATTGCTGTAACATTGTAACAAACGCGAACATAATCATTGCTTATGATTTCGTAGTAATTATAACTGTGATAGATATGTAGTACAATTGCTACGGTTTTCGTGAAAATTTAACACTTATTATGAAAAATCATAACATTTGACAAAAGTGACACTGAGTATCAAACATTATTATATCTTTTGTAGTGAAAATGTAGCGTATTTGTTACATCACTTATAAGTTACGATTTTTTGTGTGTATATATGTAAAACAATTACCTTTCTCTGAATTCTGAAATCAATAGGTTTTCTCATTTTCTTACTTCTCTCGTAAGCTGGTCCAACCTGCATTGGATACCGGAAATTGGGCAAGTTCATGATTATAGCCTTAGTATGTGGAGAAATAGACTTTATCATATTGTCCATCATCATGAAAGCGTGATCTTTTTCTATCGGACCAACTATAGGTCTGAAGAACTCATCTCCGTTGTAACTGCTGATAAAAAAGACCAAATCCGGCTTGAAGTTCTTAATTATATCTATCAGAGCGTTGTTCGATCGAATCGTATTCAAATCCGAATTAGCCTGAATCGGAACCCTCTGAGCGTGGGCAGATGCCGTGAGAACTGTTTTGAACAATGGATTCAGATGGATGGCCCCAGATCCGCATTGACTGTGTGAGTTCCCGATTATAACTGCCGTGTAGTTTCCATTAGGGAAAAGTGAGGATTCACAGAACGTGAATCTCCAATAACGCTTGATGTTTGTCCACTTACTATACGTGTC
Source organism: Halicephalobus mephisto (assembly GCA_009193035.1). Taxonomy (NCBI): domain Eukaryota; kingdom Metazoa; phylum Nematoda; class Chromadorea; order Rhabditida; family Panagrolaimidae; genus Halicephalobus; species Halicephalobus mephisto. Next base: position 132,663 of record SWDT01000111.1, on the reverse strand, counting down.
GTGACAATTGAAGTTCCACATACCACACATATCTTTGACGGATTTTCTCGCAAATTCAATTTCATTTTGTGTTGACCAACCTTCAGGAACGATTAAAGGATCATCAAATTTGAGTATTCTTCTTAGCATTTCGAAAGTTAAGTTTGATACACGACTTCCAGAAAAGGAAGGAATAGGATCAGAACCATTGACAGCGACGAAAGTCTTCCCGACGGTAGGTATTGATGTAAAATTCGAAGAAAATTCTGTTGTAGATGGTTTCAATCCGGCAGGAAAACGACACGTCAAAGGAACCAAAGTAAAGGAATACAGTAAGGAAGTTACTATCAGCAATTTTTTGAAAGAATCGCAATAATTGATCAGTGGATTTTCAATCAGATGATGGGCAACGATGGCCAGCATGAAACATGCCAAGATTATCATTGAGCCTTCTAAAATCAACAGTGTTTATGAACAAAGTAGAATGATTTGTAACTAACCGAAAGTAGAAAACTGCGGATCATTTTTGATGAATCTACAGTAAGTAATCAACGGCCAATGAACGAGATAGAGGATGTAACTGAAGTCTCCACAGTAAACCAATCCCTTTTTAACCAAGTTCTTCATCAAGTAGATGTTGAAAGGAGAGTTGTCTCCACTCGAACTGACAGCGATCAGGAATCCAGAGGAGATCACACACATGATGGAGATGATTTCTCTATCCATGGCCACCGAGCGAAATTCCAAAAAAAGACAGAAGAAGAATATTACCTGAACAAAAATATTGTGAATAATTGACGAGAAGTTCACAAATTTCAGTTTATAACTTTGAGCTGCGATCCCGACTATGAACTGCCAAATCCTTAAAATCATCGACTCGTATCTCATTATCTCCGATGTCGCAATTACTTGAAGAGTTAATGAAGTAACGAAAACAAGTATCAGGATGAAAAACTTTCCGGAAGTCCAGAAGTTGAGCCACAACATGAACAAAACAGGAACAATCAAGTAAAACTGCATCTCCACTGCCAGGGACCAGCAGTGTTTAAAGTACTTGAATTTGTTCTCGATATCAAAGTAGTCCAGTTGTTCAAAGAGATCTTCTTCGTTGGAAACAAAGCCCAAAGCCCAGTAAGCATCCTTCCTGACTTTGTCGAACTCTTCTTCCCAGAGGGAAAAGAATAATAAAAGGAGAACGATTAAAAGAACAAAGAGGTAAACAGGAACGATTCTTTTAACCCGTCGGAAATAGAAATCTTTAGTAATTTCTAAATTAATTCTAGAATCGTGTCTGTGGATGATGGTAGCCATCAGGAATCCGGAGAGGACGAAGAAGATGTCAACACCCACGAATCCATTCGGGAACCACGTTGGCCAGACATGGAAGACCACAACTCCGAAGATGGCCACGGTTCTCCAACATTGGAGGTCATCTCTCTTCTTTTTTCGAGGATTGACTGAGGGAGTTGGGGTATTTTCATCTGGAATTTCATTCACGAGTGGGGTGTATTTCGCTGAAAACCCCATGGACCAATGCAGACGGTTAATAGATTCCTACCCTGAAGGTTATTTTTCAGTCTTGAATAATTCAATTTTTCGAATAAAATCTACTTTCAAAAAATCACGCATAAAATTAAAAAAGTACATTTTTAAAGTTTAATAAAAAATAATCAATTTTTAATTATATAAATTAATTTTTCGACAATAAAAATAAAATTAAGTTTTTGACAGAAATAGATTATAACAGATTTAATGGTTGTTCCCTAAAAATAATTGTTCCCCAATTTTTTTTGATTCTTACTAATTTCGAAATTTTTTTAAATCAATGTTTTTTAATTGAAATGTTAAGTTGATCCAACTACTAAAAACTTAATCTCAAAAACAAAGAAAATAATGTAAATTTTACAAAATAAAAGAAAAAAATTCCTGGAGAATACCTGTCTGATCGGAACGGCGATAACGTTGCTGATCCGAAGAGACTGTTAACAGGCTTAACAAAGATTTATAAATCGTGTTGCTTTTGTATTTTATAACTTATTTATAATATTTAATTACCCAAGTTTGAGATTTGTATTCGAGATAAAGTAACAAAGAAACATTTCGAAAAATGTCATAAAATCATATTAATTTACATTTATGAATTTCAAGCAATAAAATTTTAACAAAAAATAATGTGAAATAAATTGAATTTTTTTCAAATTTAATCGATAAAAAAATCTTTTTTTAAATTTTTTATTTTTTCACTTTTTAAAAACACGTCATATTTTTTGTGAATATTCGATATTTGTGACGAAAACTGTAACGAAATAAAAATGGTTTATATTTCTTATAAGATCGAAAGTTACGCTTCTTTTTGTGTGAAAAGAAAAAAATTTACAAGAGATTTATGTCGAAAAATTTCGAAATCGGCATTTATTTTTCACATTTATGAAAAAATCAATAAAGAAAATAGAAATTTATAAACGCAACCAAGGTGATGGAAATGTAAATTCTACGAATGTCTTTATGGAAGTTCTTTAGTGAAAATTTTAATAAAAATTAATTAAAAATGGTCAAAAATAGTATTTTAATTAAAAAAATTAATACTGTTCGAAAAATTAAAAATCATTCAAATTTACATACCGTATTTGCTCTAATTGTGGCACATCTCTATTTGTGGCACATCTCTATTTGTGGCACATTTCTATTTGTGGCACATCCTGAAGGTTTGAATGAAAGGAAGCTGATATGTGCAACAATAAAGTTAGATAACATACAAGTTCCTGATAGATCGATCGAAAAATAGTGGCACATGTGCCACAAATAGAGCAAATACGGTAAATATCAAAGCATATTTCAACATTTGAATAAATAAACACGAATATTCTGAAATTCTAGAAAATTCTAAACCTACTTTATGATATTTTTTAATTTTATTCAAAATTGATGAATAACAAAATTCGTCAAAGATGAACGAATTTTTTTGTTTTAGTCTAATATTCGTGATTCATATATTTTTTCTACAAAAAATTTTAAAAACTTTCTAAAAATGTATCAAAATTTGAAAAATTACAGTTATTAATCAATCGAATTTTTTCATTTTAAAAATCATTTACATTATTTAAAATCCAAAATTTAACAATTAATGCTGGTCTTCCAAAAAAGAATAAAAATTTGTTTTACAAAAAACAAATAAATGAAAAATACGTCAAACATTATCCTGATAATTTTAAACTGAACCACTGTGAAAGCTGAATAAAAAAACATTGTTGAAAAAAGCAGCTAAATAAACCTTTTTGGAATTTCTTTTTTAATTTCCTAAATCATAGATTAAACGACAGAAACAACTCAATAACAAATTTTTGTAAATCAAACTATCAGACAACTAGTGTTTTCAGAATCCAGTAAAATTTTTAGAGTTGAATTCTGAAGTCAAAAATGTTAAAAATCATCAAGACTAGAAATTCACATTACAGAAGTTTTGTAATAATAATAATAATAATAATAGTGATAATAGTAATAATAGTGATAATAGTAATAATAGTGATAATAATAATAATAATAGTAATAATAGTAATAATAATAATAATAGTAATAATAATAGTAATAATAATAATAGTAATAGTAACAGTAATAGTAATAGTAATAGTGATAATAATAATAGTAATAATAATAATAATGATAATAATTTACTTACAATAGTATCATATGTTAAATAAAGTTCCAGAAACTTATGAACAATAATTTTAGTTGATTAATTTTTAAAAACTTTTTAATAAAATATAAAACAAGGGAAAATATAAAGAGACTAAAATAGTTTTTTCAAAACAAGTTTGTTACTTTTTTTGAATGACAAAACTAGTTGAAGCAATGTGGTCTATATCTTTAATTTGATCTTCCAGCCATTTATCTGAACCCAATGTCGCAACACTTAATTGAACTCAGATATTTTTATTTTCAAATCCCAAATTTGAGCAATTACATCTTTTACAATAAAAACAAACACTGATGACTCTGGCAAGAAATTGATCTTTTTATTATTTAAAAAGTGTGTTTTGTTACTTACTTTTGAGTGTATTCAATGTTTCTAACAATAAATAAAACTATATTAAATTTATTACTGAAAACATAAAACATGCACTTTTTATTTTTTCTCTTATACAAATTCTCCAAATATGACAATAAATATTTTTTAATAGGCAATTCTGAGATAATTTTGGAATAGTTTTCTCAGAATAGTTGATGTTTGAAACAAAAAAGGTTGTAATTGTATTTGATTGTAAAATTTCTGCTACCATTGAAAAAATTATTTATATCATCATCTTCATCAAAGTACTGAACCAAGAAATTTATTTTCAATTAATATTATTAAGTTACAACTTCTTTTTCCCACATGTGAATTATTATTTATGCTATTACTTACTTCTGTCAGTTCCTTATCGGATTCGCTGCTTTGATCTTGAACGGACTTAATGCAAGGCTCGACTTCTCCACTAAAGATCTGAAGAGCATGTACAACAGCTCCAGTAGCTGTGATGATCTCTAGTTGTCCGTCATGGATTATTCTTGCATTAGGGAACTGTTTTCTAACCCATTCTCGAATCAATATGATTTTATATGTACCTCCAACTAAGAAAATAATGATGACATTATCAAATGAAGGATATAAACATCCTTTTCTTTGTCGTTTCGATCAAAATTCTGAATAAAAAGTGGCAATTGTTGGAATTTCCAGTAGACTGATTTCCAATGTTTAAAATGAGCTTCTACTCCCTCTTCAAACCATTCTTTTGTGAATTCAATAGTCTCTTCAAGACGAATAGATTTATAATAAACCAAATATGAAAGATGATTTTTTCATTTATTAAAATAATTACCTTTAATTTGTTCAAAACGAAACAATTGTTTCGAAATAATGTAACATGAAATTTAGAAGGCTAATTAAAACCACTGATCGCTCGTTTAGAAGAGATCATCCAAGTTAAATTTGAAGAAATTGGACCTTTTTCTTCTTCTCAATTCATTGAATTAACTTTTTCTATGAAATATGTTTAACCTTGATCAACTAGTGCTCAGTAAGGAAACTCTCAAGACGTTGATGTAGTGAACTATGGTGTGATTCACGCAGTTCTATCGTAACCTGACAAGGAGATAGTCCTTCCTCTTTAGTTTAATACAGCAAGATTACAGTACAATACATGTCCTAAACCTAAGGGAGCAGTAGGTTAATATAGAAAATAAACAATAATAAAGCATAAAAAATTAAGCAATAATGATCTATCATATAATGGTGAAAGGAATTGGTGACTTCCTTAAATATTGAAATTTCGAACTTCACTCATCTTCAAGGACAAAAGAACTTCAGGAGCTCTCGCATCGATACCAGATGTATGTTTCGCGATAGTTGATTCTGGTTGTAATTCAAACATGAATCGAGTGATATTTTACTGAAAGTTATAAAATTCTAAGGGATGTAACTTGCACATATAAATAATTTGAGTCAAACTTTAAACATCATTCTCAAATGCTTTAAATTATTTTTGAATTCGAAAACATTTTTTTGAGAAACAAGTCCCAATCAATATAGCTTTGGAATTGGGTCCAAAGACTTATTAGTAAAACGTTCATGTTTCCTAATTTACAACAAACGATAAAGATTGTTTTGAATAACAAAGTCCTGTATTTGTAATAGCACTTTAAGTCATTAGAATGTCATCTGACTTGTTTTGTTCCATGTTATACTACAAATTAAGTATTTAAGTGGTCGAATGTCTCATGAATACGTTCAGTGTGAATTTGATTGTTTTCAACTTTTGAGTCTAAAGGTCATTCTTTTATTTTATGTTTCCTTGTCCTCAATTTGTGTAGTTTAAAGACCCAGAATTTCTTCTTGAATTAATCAAACTAATTTGGACATTCGCTGTCTCATAGGAGACTGTAGGAGTTACTACATTCACAAGTCGTAATCACGTTTATTGACTTTAATACTAGCTACAAAGGAGACTCCGTCCTTCGTGCCTATATTTACATTTTAATAATCCAATTTTACAGAAAATGTTTCGTCTGAAGTATCCGGATATAGTAAAACCTGAATATATGGGATGTTGTGGAATCCATGTTAGGGTGAGTTATCCGACAATTTAGTGATTTTTTAAAATATTTTTCAGAAATTAGCCAGTATCATCGCTGTTGTCAGATTAGTTTTGGATACATTCAATTTTATTATCTTTATTCCTCTTCATGCATGGGGTCTAATTGGAGTAAGTTTATTTTTTTTTGTTGTCCATGGCACCGTTCTTCTGGCTGATAAATTTGAAAAACCGCGTCTCTATGTTCCATATATCATCATTACGGTGAGCAATATGATAAATGAATAGTTGTTTTTATAAAAATAAACATTCTTAGGGAATCATACTTTGTTTTTTAATACTTTACATCATTCTATGTATACCTGGGGTCATTCTTACTCCAATGCACTCCAAAAATGCTGTCTATATTAATGGAACTCAATTGAATCTCGAAACTGCAACAATTTTGCCACATAGTTCAATTACAGAATCAGGTTGGTGAATGTGTTTTTAAAAATTAAATTACCCTTTATTTTTCAGATATTAAAGCCATCTTTATCATTATGTTGATTATTCTGATTGCCCTTGTTGTCGTTGAATACTATTGCCTCAAAGTTGTCTACAGAGCCCGAGCTTATATGATCAACGAAGTCGTTTCTGGAAATGTTCAGAAAAATTGTGCCCCCATCGGATTTAAGGATCTTCCATCTGCTTAATTAGATTCAACTAGAAAAAAGCTAAAAATATACCAGACAACTTTGTTGTTAAAGATAAAATTAAGCATTATTTGTGATAGAACTAGTGGAATTTTATTCATTAATTTCTTTGTTTTTGTTTTATAAAAATATATTTTAAACAATAATATTGTTGCAAATAATATTTTTAAAAATTTTTTTCTGTTAGCTTGAATGGTGATCCTATAAGCGTTGACTGCGAAAAAACCAATTTTTAATGATTTTTTTGTTTTCTAAAAATAAATCTTGAGTGATGGTTTTGACACAAATGGTGATTGATTCTTTTTTGAATCACAAACTTTGTACTTCTTTAAAATTGCTAAATTCCTAACTATTTTTCTTTTTGTCAATTAATACTGTTTTTAAGTAAAACCGGATGATTCAATTTCACCTTTGCCGGAATATATTTTTTTGCTTTTCTATGGGAAGATGGTGAGGAAATCTGATATCTCGAAATCTTTGAATTTTAATAAAAGTAAAGAATAGAGATTTGATAATTATTAATTAATAAACTTTTTTCAAACTTTAATGAATATTGTTGTTTTCAGATTGATTTTCTTCTATTTCGTTCTTCCTACTGACTTCAGTTAATTATTTTATTTCACTTTTTTGTTTTCTAAAATATAGTAGTTGACATTGACAGATTTAAAATCTTGAAGTTATTTAGGATATTTGATTATCGACATAAAGTATATATATCAATCTTTCGTAATCATTTTTGAATTTTAAAGACTTTTTTCAAATTTTTGGTGTTGTTTTGATCTTTGTCTTTTTTACATCGTTTTTAAGTTTTCGTAATTTATCATCAATTTTCTTTTTGTAATCTTATCGCTTCGGAAAACTTTTCAATAAAAATGTATAATGAACGTTGAATAAATATCCAATGAGCTTCGAAATTATAAATAATCTATTTAAAAAGTAATTGCGCCAAAAGTAACGATAGGTTATACAAAAGTAATTTTCTACAAATCTCAATCAAATGTGTCAACAACAGAATCAACTTGCAGATACAGTAATTTTTACATCAGGATTATAGTTCTAATTTTGAATTAAAAATTATTGCCAACGTCGGAAGAGGATATCTTGGTCTTTTCGGATACTCAATTTTGTTGCAAAGAATTTTTATAAATAAATATTTACGTCATCAAAGACCAAACGTATTCTTTATCAGTTATTTGAAGTCATTTAGTCAAAATTTCTCACGAGAAGCGAACAATGACATCTATATGCTTTTTGAACAGATAATTTTTTTCGATCTTTCGTCACACAATGATTCATTGATAACGCAAATTTTTCATACATAGAAACCGCAAGTAATTTTGTATGACTAATTCGGTGTTTGCTGACGAAAAGTGAAACTGTAGAGAAAATTTCTGGTGAATATTTTTTATAAAAAAGTTTAATTTGTCTTGAGCCGGAATTATTATTAAGAAATACCGTCTGATACTAAAAATTATCTAATGTTTCATTAGTTTCTGTTAAATTACCGTGGACCCAAGGATATAGATGCGAACAACTAACAAAAGTATGTTTAATTTTTAATGAATTTTGATCATTATCAATTATTAAAAATTAAAAGATCATTTGATTTGATATTTTTAATCTTTTATAATCTTTGTGATATTTTAAAATTCGAGATAGTAAAATATAGAACAAAAACTAACAATTGTGAGCCTCCTAACTCATACATAGGATACATAGGAGATCCATCCTCAAGCGGGTTTGCCGCGTGGATCACTTCGCTTCCATTCACTTCGGTTTTGTGTCCTCGTCGACCAGTGGGTGAATGGGGTTCTTGTCGGGCGAGTGGTGGCGGTACGGGGCAGTGTGATGGGCTGGAGGGATAGGGGGCGAAGAGAGTCGCTCCAGCGAGTGGGTGGTCTTCCGCGTGGTCTTGTCTTGTCTCGCACTGTCCATTCTGTTATTCTCCATGTCCAACGATCGTCTTTTCTCCTCATGACGTGACCAGCCCATCGGTGCTTTCCTCGGTAGATGTAATCGGCGACGTCGGTAACTCCTGATAGCTGCCTTATGTGTTCATTATTCCATCTCTGCGTCCACTGTTGATGGCGACTGACTCGGACGAGCGCTCTTTCAAGTCCACGGCAAGTTCTTTCTCTCCTAACTCAATACTCCACTTATTTCGTTGCCAGTACAAAAGATGGAGATCAACCCATCTGACAGTTTGCACATCACTCCAAACACTACCTAGTCAGAAAAAATTCAAGAATTTTAACCAACAACTCATAAATAGCCCTTTTTTGTCTTAACTATGTTAGAGAAGATATAAAGATTAGTTAGTACTTGGTAGTACAGTAGGAACCTACAATCTTCGTACCAATAAGGAATACTATTCCACACTGAATCTACTTTACTACAAATTTACAAAATTAATTACTGCCATTTTGAGTTATTTCTAGAAATCAGTACTCATGTAATATCTCATAGAAGATTGCTAAAAATCCAATAACCAAGATTGTGGTTGAGTAGGAATCAAGCATTTCTGATAGTAAACCTAACATCGTTTTATTCAGCTGTTTTCAATATTAGTTTTTAAAAAGACAAGTTCCAAGTGGTAGTTCTGGCATCAATGATGCTTTATTCTTCAACCACAACTTTGATTAATAACATTTTAGAAGTTTCATTTCTCCCTTCATCCTATTAATCTTTGATACTTAAGCTCTTACTTTGTGGTAACAATATCTATTGTTATTATCATTTCAAAAATCTAAAAAATATATAGCTAATTTTAGTGTAAATAAATAAAAAACAAAATTACAAAAGTACTGATGTTTGATCATTTTAGTCATCTGAAATGGATCTGCACTCGTTCGGGATGCATATTGGAACTGAGAAATTCGTTATTGTTCAACTCGGTTTTGGGATTTTAAACAACAAGAGTGAAAGTAAGTTACATTTTTTTCCTATACAATCCAAACCCAATTTCCAGTCGTTATCCCTGCTTATACTCATTATCGAGGCCAAGTTGTTGACAAATGTGGTAAAAAAGCTAAAGATAATGTTACATCTAATTACGAGTATCTTTTCTTCGACACTAAGCGAATGATTGGTCAAGATATAAATTCCCAATTAATTAAAGATTATGTGAATCACTGGCCGTTCTCCATTGACTGCAAACCTGATGATCAATTTAGAAAAGTGTACTACAGAAACAGCGATGGAGAACCGATCTGTCCGATAAAAGTTATTGGAGATTTGTTGGAACCAGCCCTCAAAGACAAATCCGAAAATCCAACTACCATTGCCTATCCTTCGAATTTCACTCTTACCCAAAAGCTGGCTCTAATGAAAGCTGTAGAAAAAGCAAGCATTAAAATTGATAAGCTAATACTAGTTCCAAGAGCAATTGCTGGGATGATGTCCTATCACGATGCTGTGAAACCCATCAAAGATACAACCAAGTTTGTTTTTATTTTTGGAGCAGGAGCTGTAGAAACCGCTGTCATCAAATATTTTCATTCTTCAAAAACTTATCAAGTTTTGGTTTCAAATGGAGATTCTACGCTAGGTGGGAGAGATTTTGATCTTGTTATCGCCAAGATCATACAGGAAAAACTAATCAGTCAACTAGGTTCTGAAGATTTTCAAAAGATAAGGCAAAAGTCAAAAGTCCGATTCAAGATTCTCAAAGTAGCTTCAGAAATCAAAGAAGCATTGAGTACAACAGAAACCGAGACTCTTCCATTGAGTGACATTGATGAAAATTTTGAAGATGATGAAATTACGAGCTTAGAATTCGATCAAAGGAGCGAAAATCTTGTTCAACGGATTCGAGAAATTTGCCAACTTACAGTAAGCGAAGCTAATAACGCTAAAATAACAATCAATGAAGGTGTTTTGTTTGGAATGGCTTCGAACATGACATTTGTTAAGAATATGATACAAGATATCCTTGGAACTAAGATCGATATCCATAAATCAACAAGCATGAGACAAGATTTCGCAAGAGGAGCTGCGCTTTCCCCCTTATTCAACACAAACAACATAATTTACTATTCTATTGGAATCGAGCTTCCCAATAAGGAGATTCAGGTTATCTTTGGAAGAAATCTTCCATTGCCGAGTAAAATTTCCGTTGAATGTGAAGTCATCGACAACGATCACCTTGTCATTCCGGTACTTTAGTTTTAAACGAAGTTACTTACAATTCATTTTAGATCTATGAAGGCATATTACCAGCAATGTCGGACAATACGCCTATCGCCGATCTTGTGATAGAAATTCCAAAAGGACAAATGGGGATCGTTATAATTAACTTTTCGCTGGATGAAAGTGGGATCTTACACGTCAAGGCAGAAATGGAAGAAAAACAGGAACTGACAAGCCGAATCAATTACAGATATCAGTTTGACTAGCGGTAATGAAAATACAAAGAGAAACAATAGCAAGGAATTATAGGTGTGTTCGATAATGCTGCCAGTGTGTATTAGCCATAAAATATCGATTGAACTGATAAGTGAAATGTTTAAACTCATTTGTTGACTTACAATTCTAAATAGGGGAAAACATCGGCATTTAGCTCGTCATGATTAGTTTCGCCATTACGATTTAGTGTTTTCGACGAATTCCAATACTGGAGAGAAGCGTTTCAAATTTTCCATTAAGAAATGCATGTCTAATTCCAATTGCTGATTGATTTTCTACTTTCATAACACAGCTTTTATCACTGCCTCACCTGAATTGATATACAACAGTTCCCTGCAAGCCAGTGCATGCATTTCATAGTTATTTTTAATTCTCAATGTCAGAAGCTATTTACCAATTATCCGTGGGGATCGATTTAGGTACCACTAATTCAGTTATAGCAGTAACTACTTCTAAATTTTTGGAATTGACTGAAAACAGAGAAGGTAAGCAAATTGCTTAGTCTAAAGTTTCTACTTTTTGAGTTCAGGGCATCGAATCAACCCGAGTTATGCTTACTATGAAAATGCTGAATTAATTGGGCGAATGGCACGGGCAAAAGGAGGAACTGATCCTGCAAACGTGTTTTTCGATTCTAAGCGATTGCTTGCTGAAACTATGAATTCAAACAAAGTTAAGGAGTTTAGACAATTTTGGCCATTTGAGGTATCTGGGAAAGAAGGTGATATCTTTATCGAAAAAGCGTTCTACCGTACTTACAAAGCAGACAGTAAAGAATACAATCTGATTCCTCCAGAAAAAGTCTCCAGTGATATATTAAAATCTATGCTGGAGGATGTCTGTAGAAAGTTCAGCATTCCAAGTGAGAAGATACAAGCCGTGATCACTGTGCCTGCTTACTTCAATATGAACCAGAAAAGAGCGACGATTGAAGCTGCAAGAAATGCCGGGATTCAGGTTAAACGGCTTCTTTCTGAGCCTGTAGCTGCTGCCATAGCCTATCAGCATGAAATGGAGGCTGAGAACAATCAAATCAAAGAAAATCAGACTAATCAGAATCAAAGTGAAAATGAAAAGGACAAATTGAAAGAAGGAGATATTGTTTTCGTTTTTGATCTTGGTGGAGGGACCTTCGATGTCACAATCATGAAAGTTGGGAAGAATTCATACGATGTAATTGCTCTTGGAGGGGATTCTCATTTGGGAGGTAGAGATTTCGATAACGTAATTTCCAAAATGATTGTGGAATTACTGAAACAAAAACTTGACCCAGCTGTAGTTGATAAAAAGATGCAACAAGCAAAGTATCGCCACCGACTGACAGAAGTCTCCCAAGGAACGAAAGAAACTCTCAGTCAAGCCGATGAAGAAACTGTCATATTAAGTGACATCATTCCCGAAGCAACCACGGGACAGATGCTACGAGAGGATTTCGAGAATAATTCGAAAGATTTGTGGGACAAAATATCCAAATGTTGCGTTGACACAGTAAGAGATGCGAAGCTAAAGCCCGATCAAATTAACCACGTTATTCTCGTCGGTGGTTCTTCCAAGATGAGGAAAGTAACCACACTCATGAATGAAATATTCGGGAAAGACAAAAAGCTCTCCAAGGCACTGAGTGCAGACGAAGCCATTGCCAAAGGTGCTGCGCTGCTTTCTTTCAAACTTCTGGAATCTGGTGAAAGGACTTTCCAAGATGCTCTTCCATTATCCATCGGGATAGAAGCTGCTGGGAACAGATTTGAAGTTCTTTTAGAACACAACACACCTATTCCGTGTAAAAAGATGAAGGAATTAAAGACAACGGAGAATAGACAGACAGAAGCACGAATTCCGGTTGTGATTACATGATTATACTGTAATAATTAAGTATTTTCAGATCTACGAAGGCCTTTCAGAAAATTTGAAGGAAAACACCTTCATCGGAACACTCGAGATTAGTGAAATTCCTCCTATGAAGGCTGGAGAAGTCACTTTGGAAATAACAATGATGATTGATGATAACTGTGCTCTACAATCTGAAACACTTGCCATAATCGAAGGGGTTCCATATAAAGTAATAACGCAGATTGATTTTCAACTAGAATACAGCTTTGGGATCATAAAAGTGACGGAATATTGAATTAATGAGTGTTTAAAGAACTTTCATGGACAAATAGCTTTCACTTAACTTTAATCCAACCCGATTCAAACAAAAATTTATCTAGAATTTGGTTTGTTTAGTAAATTCTTATGAGTTTTATTTATTATCAAATATTCTTGAAAATGCTTTTGTTATAAAATAGATTCTCAAGTTGTCAACACATTGCAACAAAGTCCAAAACAAGTAGAAGCATAATTAACTCGGATTCTCTCACAGATCCACCAGCCGTTCTAAAAGCCATAATTATTACAAACTAATGTCTTAATGCTTGATAAAATTCAGGTTTATTACTGCCGAAAGCAATTTAGATTTGTTGAAGGTAAACTATGAAGGTTTCGACGATGTTACAGTGTTTGTTGGGTTGTTGTTGATGTTAGTCAAGAATGTGGTTGTGCAATTTGTTCTTTATTGAGTATTGTATACTTTCATAAAGTCGGCATATGAAAAAGCACAATTGGAAAATCTACATTACGGATAAAATTGAATTTCTGCAGCACTACTTTGGAAGTGTTGGACTAGATTGACTTGTCCTGGAGGAAAAATATCGTGCAAGCAAGAGAACGGTTGTGCAGTCGGAGTAAATCACTTATTGCACTAGAAAACACCTTACGGCTTTTGGAACAAGCCGTGCTCGAATTAGGAGTTATCTTGGTTGAACTTGTTAGAAATGCTGATATGTCTATTCGTGATCCGGACAGTAATTTGGTTTAAAGCTTACGATGCGATAGTGTCGTTTTGTTATGTGATAGAGAGCCTCGATTTGACAACTATCAGCGGTATCTGTAGCCTTGTAAGGACAGAAATAAATATTGAATGCCATTTTACTGGTCTCAAAAAACCACAATATCGTTCAGTTGGTAACGAACAGGTCTCGGATAGTTGACCTCTGTTTTAATTGTACTTGAAACATCAAATGTTGCTCATATAGTAGCAATCTGCCATCCTCACACATGTGAAGCACTTATCTGTTTCACTACAAATTCAATATTGATCAAATCCATTTTACTTTTGTTGTTGCTGTTGCCGTAATCGGAAATAAAAAAACTCAAAAGTAAAAACGAGAGCATGTACACAGTTTTAAAATTATTACTACAAAACCGGGAATACGAAGTTTTCGTCATTGTTTGTTTGTTATTTTGAGTCATTACTACTCTCTGTAACTGCATATCGTTGTTATTATCAATTTTGTACTGAAAATACTTCACCCTAAAGCTTCTTTTTCTGTTGATACTTTGAATTATTATTTACTTTTGATGAGAGCCAATTTAAGATGTTTTTACGGGAAATGAACGTTCCAACAAATTTATGTTGAAACAATGATTGGATGTAGTTCCATGAGTTTGGAATATTTAAAGTTCTATTTATTTTAAAATCAGAGAACCAAATCAATTCTACAAAAATGTGATTTCTATTGCTTGAATTGTATTGTGCTGATAACATCTTAAGCAGAATTCAACGCTCTGTTGCACTAGTTAAATTCTCAATGATTATCTACAAAAAATCAATAAGGACTTTGATAAGAGAAATTGTTCGAATGTGCAAAGTGTTTAATCGTTGTTGAACTCTCATCAAATGAAACAGAAATTAGCTATTGGAATCGACCTCGGCACGACCAATTCTGCCGTTGGAATTGCTCCAAAAGTCGAATTCGCAGAAAATCAAGAAGGTGAGTGCTCATTAAATGATACAAAATACCATTTCTCAATATTTATTACAGGCAAACGCATTACCCCTTCCTGTATCTACTATTCCCCCACTGAAATTTTCATAGGAAGGATGGCAACTGTAAAATCTGGTACAGACCCCAAAAATGTTCTCTTCGATGCTAAACGGCTCTTAGCAGAGACAATTAATTCTGAAAATCTTGAAGAATTTAGAAATACTTGGCCCTTTACTATTATTGGTCATCCAGACCAGAAAGAAGGTAAGGTCCACTTTGTTAGTGTTCATGGAGAAGAGAGAACTCTGATCCCGCCTGAGAAAGTCTCGACTGACATTCTAAAATTTTTACTGAATGATGTTTGTCGACGGATGGAAGTAACAAAAGATAATATTGAAGCAGTGATTACGGTGCCCGCTTACTTCAATATGGATCAGAAGAGAGCGACATTGCAAGCAGCCAAGGCGGCAGGGATCACCGTTAAACAAATTCTGTCTGAGCCTGTGGCGGCTGCCATAGCCTATCAACAAGAGATAGAGGCTGAACAGAAAGGAGTCCAACTAAGAGAAGGGGACTCAGTTTTCATCTTCGATCTCGGTGGAGGAACTTTTGACGTCACCATTATGAAAATAGACAATGGGATCTACAAAGTCATTGCTTTAGGAGGTGACACTCATCTAGGAGGAAGGGACTTTGATCAAGTCGTTGCCAAATTGATTGAAAAACGCCTTCGAAAACAATTCGGAGATCCCCAAATTGATAAGTTAATGGCTCAACCGAAATATCGTTACAGATTAATTAAAGCAGCTCGTGAAGTTAAGGAATCATTCAGTGAAAGTGAAGCAGAAGTAGCAAACTTAGATGATATTTATGCTGAAGCTGTAAATGAAGAAATAACGAGAGAAGAATTTGAAAATAACACTCGAGATCTTCAGGAGAAAATCAAAAAGTGCTGCTTGGATACACTTCGTGATTCCAATATCAATGCTAACGACATCAACCATGTGATCCTCGTTGGTGGAGCTTCCAGAATGACCATGGTTCACAGTATTTTACGAAGCATCTTCTCTAATGAAACAACATTTTCAAACACAATTAGTGGAGATGAAGGTATTGCAAAAGGAGCCACAATGTACGCAGCCAGACTTTTGGAAGTCTCAGATTCCAATGTGATTAAGAATCTTAAGACTCAAGGTATTCTTTCGTCGTCTATTGGGATCGAAATAGCAAAAAACAAATATTTTCTTATGTTTAACCGGAATTCTACTATTCCAAGCTCTCATGGCATAACAATATTAGCATATAATGACGGTGAAAATGTTCTGAAAATCCCTGTACGACTTTTATTCAATATTCATTATAATATAAGTATTTCAGATATATGAAGGACTTCTGGAAAGCACAGAAGACAGATGTATTGGAGATATTGAGATAAGGGAAATTCCACCAGAGATAGGCAATCAATTTATCGTAATTTTGACCTTAAAACTGGATATAAACGGTATCCTAGAAATCACAACAGCAAAGATCTTTGGGTCAGACATTCCAGTGAAAGCTAAAATTGTTTATAAATTAGATTTTTGATCTGGGGTTGCAAAATAAACACCAATATAAGATGGAGAACAGAACCGAATCCAATCAACAACTGAGACAAAATCCGAATCACTTGTTAGTTGATTATGGTTTCACAAATTCAACCAACGAATCTCAAGAATAGCCATATTTTTTGTTTTTAATAAATATAATGGAGAAATAAAGAGCATTTCGAATATCCGATTACAAAAGGAAACTACAGTGTTAAATCGAGTACACAGAACATTTCCGTTAAAATACGGATCTTTTTACTACCAAACTAATCTTGAGCAAAATCATTTTACTTTTGTATCTTTATTATTTAATGTTAATAGGATGTGGGAAGCAATTTCTATAGAAAATTAATATTTCGGTAACAAATTTGTTCAGAACGATAGGACAAATCACTTAATGTTAATTAATGAATTTACAAATTCCTATCATTTTTATTTCCAAACAAATTCATCTAAGAAGTGATCTTTATAGCTGAAATTGAATTGCAATGCTAAATTCTGAAATAAAATTTCCCGCCTTATTCACTCAGTTTATGCACATGATTATCAATAAAAAAATCGATGAGTTAATTGTTCTGATAAGTGAAAAACACTCTTTTCCCTTGTATAACTTATTTGGCAGCTTAAAATTTATTTCCAAATGAAACAGAAATTAGCTATTGGAATCGACCTCGGTACGACCAATTCTGCCGTTGGAATTTGGCATAATGAGAAAGTTGAGTTAGTGGAAAATAATGAAGGTAAGTTATTATTAAACATAAAATATCATTTCTCAATATTTATTACAGGTAAACGCATTACCCCTTCCTGTATCTACTATTCTCCCTACGAAATTTTCGTAGGAAGGATGGCAGTTGCAAAATCTGGGGCAGACCCCAAAAATGTTCTCTTTGATGCTAAACGGCTCTTAGCAGAGACAAGTAATTCTGAAAAGCTTGAAGAATTTATAAATACTTGGCCCTTTACTATTATTGGTCATCCAGACCAGAAAGAAGGTAAGGTCCACTTTGTTAGTGCTCATGGAGAAGAGAGAACTCTGATCCCGCCTGAGAAAGTCTCGACTGACATTCTAAAATTTTTATTGAATGATGTTTGTCGACGGATGGAAGTAACGAAAGGTGATATGGAAGCGGTAATTACAGTACCCGCTTATTTCAATATGGATCAGAAGAGAGCGACATTACAAGCAGCCACAGCAGCAGGGATCACCGTTAAACAAATTCTATCCGAACCTGTGGCGGCTGCCATAGCATATCAACAAGAGATAGAAGCTGAGAAAAGAAATGACATGTTAAAAGACGGGGACTCAGTTTTCATCTTCGATCTCGGTGGAGGAACCTTTGACGTCACCATTATGAAAATAGACAAGGGGATCTACAAAGTCATTGCTTTAGGAGGTGACACTCATCTAGGAGGAAGGGACTTTGATCAAGTAGTTGCCAAATTGATTGAAAAACGCCTTCGAAGACAATTCGGAGATGCCAAAATGGATAAGTTAATGGCTCAACCGAAATATCGTTACAGATTAATTAAAGTAGCTCGTGATGTTAAAGAATCATTCAGTGAAACTGACAAAGAAGTAGCAAACTTAGATGATATTTATTCTGAAGCTGTAAATGAAGAAATAACAAGAGAAGAATTTGAAAACAACGCTCGAGATCTTCAGGAGAAAATCAAAAAATGCTGCGTAGACACGCTTCGTGATTCCAAAATTGAGGCAAAAGACATCAACCATGTGATCCTCGTTGGTGGAGCTTCCAGAATGAACATGGTCCAAAGTATTTTACGAAGCATCTTCTCTAATGAAACAACATTTTCAAACACAATTAGTGGAGATGAAGGTATTGCAAAAGGAGCCACCATGTACGCAGCCAGACTTTTAGAAGTCTCAGATTCCTATGCAATTAGAAATCTTAAGATTCAAGATGCCCTTCCGTTGTCTATAGGAATTGAAATTGCAGGAAACAAATTTAATGCAATTTTGAAGAACAATTCTGAAATCCCTGGTTATAATACTATGACATTCCAAACATCTGGGGATTATCAAACAGCAGCAATAATTCCGGTATTAATTTCAGTTTAAAATAATCATACTGTAATTGTTTTTAGATCTACGAGGGGCTTTCTGAGAACATCGAAGAAGATAAATATATTGGGGAAATTGAATTAAAAGGAATCCCCCTGAAGAAAGCTGGAGAAGTTTCTGTTACTGTGACCTTAGGGCTAGATATCAACGGTATTCTGGAAGTTCAGGCAGCAATACAAGGAACGAACAATGCTATTGAAGTAAAAATAGCTCATGCTACTATTTTCCAATGTAGTACTACAGATTAGACTGATGTGCACATTGATGGTGGGGTTTAACATATCCTATAGTTTATAAACAGCTGTGGTGTTTTGTAATTCAACAGGATCTTAAGAACCTCTGCCATCAATTCTAAAAAAGAGTTATCATATGTTTTTCTTAATTACTGTGCAGGTTATTATTACATTAACAATCATCAATTACTTTCAGTTCTTTTCCAATTTTAACATGAATGAAAGTTAACCTCGATCAAGGATGAAAATGTTTCTATTATAGTTTTGTGTAAAAACGTAAATCATTGTTTAATCAACTGGAATTTCGAAAAATCAAATATATGAATTTTAAAAAGAGGATTCTTTATGTCAATTACTGTAAAGGAGAAATAAATAATAATCAGAAGTTAACAATGCAATAAGAAACTGTAGTTTTTAAATTAGTAGAAAAACTTTCCACCAAAAAAGAAGCAATTTTATACACAGTTAATACAGTACAGATATACAACTTCCACATAGATGAAAAGATATATTTTGTCAAGGAAAATACTGTTTTACTGTAGTGGTATAGAATGTTTGTTCTTCAAGAAAATATGACCTTTTTGAATTTGCCTAGATATAACTTTGGAAAATCAACAGAAATGACAGTATAAAGTCAATAAACCTATGCAAAAAACGGTTGCAATGTATCGGTACATAAGCTGAGCACAATATATAGGTACATTGTTTCAATGTACCAGTGCATAAAATGTAACACTTCCGATACATCAGATCCGTTTCAATATTCGCTACATTGTATGTCACGTACCTTTTTGTGTGTACATGCTCTAAACTAATAAAAAATCTTTTAAATGAAATTTTACATCCTTCCAGTAGAATTCTTTACTTATTTTTATATTTTTTGGATTGAATAACTTCAATTTCATCATTAAAATAATCGAAGTTACGACTTCAAAAATAACAAAAGCAAACATTGATTTTGTAAGTTGAGGGTTTCATCGGATTGTGTCTTTAACTTCCATTGACTTCCCCAAGGGATTTGGGTATTTGAGCTCTGTCAAACCTTGTTGATGATGGATTATCTAAATAAAAAACCACCGGCTTATCCAGTTAAATACACCAATCTCACTAAGTTCACGGAAATCTATTCAACGTCAATTGGGATTTCCTATACTTTTGGATAGAGGAAATTTGTTCGAAATTCTTTTTCCATTTTCAGAATTCGTTTGGAACAGTAGACAAAGTTTCGATGGAAACTAAACTCTTAAACATTGTCTTCAAATAAGCTTTGGAATTTTTAAATAGTTCATCTACAATAGTGAGTCAGAAATTTGAATTCCGTCGATAGACAAAGATAACTTTGTGAGAGTCATGGTTACGGTAATAGAGAACAAGAAGATTTTTATTCCTTTCAACAGTAAAATCATGTTGAGTATCTTCGTTCTCATAAATTTGCTTGACGATAAAGTATTCAACATCTTCATCTAGTTAATTGTCACGAAGATTTCCTTAAATCTTAATAAAGAGATGAAAGATATAAACATACATATTAAAGAAATTATTTATTGTAATTAAAAAGTGTTATATCGGTGCGTCAAGTGGTCATAGAGTAAGCAAGCCATATCTCAGAAAGAAACACCCTATGTGCTACACAGTAGGCATACTGTCTATGTAATGGACTGAGTGCTGATTTGTTAAGTAATATATGTGATGATTGTGTTGAATCCTATTATTGTTTTGATAAACAAAAAACTTATTTTTCATCACTCACGCAACCACACTGGTTCGCCGAGTTCTTACAAATACAGTAGAACTTGGATATAAGATACCCCCGTTATAAAATATCTCTTATTATAGCATACGGTATGAGTGAGTGAACTTGGTTAATCTGCCTTCAAATTCATCCCGCTATGATATATCCTTTCTTATAACATACACTTTGATTGATCTCAAAAAGGTATCTTATATCCAAGTTCGACTGTAGTATATTTTAAATTTGAGTGATTAAACAAAATTATCAGGCATATTCTACTACAATATCGTACAAAAAATAAAATATCCATTAAAATGTATAAAAATCGAATGCTGAAACAGATTTTTGATTTTTTGTTTTTTATCATTTTTTTCAATAAGATATAATTTTCAATTAATTACAAAAATCCAAAATTTAATTTAAATAAAGTTCTAAAAAGTATATATTTTTTATTAATAAAAAGTATTTCTAAAATTTTTAAATTTGAATTTTATCAAATTTTTTCGCTGTTTTTAGATTTTTTAACAATTTTAGTTTCTATAAATTTCCTTTAGTTGGACTTAAACCCACCTGATGGGCTTCTTAGCGACAATCGTGACGAGTTATCCAAGGCGTTAGTTATCCCAATTCGACGAGAGAAGAAGCAAAGACAGAACAGACAGCCAGACAAGACAGCGGTCGCAATCCAGTAATTCTCAAAAGTGAATTCGAAGTGGATTCTTTAGAAATAAATCCTTTAATTTCCAACTAAATAAAAAATATACTTAAAACAGGAAATTAATTACTGGAAAATTAAATGTTTTTGGCGTTTTGTTCTGAGGGAAAATTTTTGGCGTTTCGTTCCGAGAAAAAATTTAAGATGAGTCATTGACTTTAACGACTTTTAGCTTCGTTTTGCTTCTAAATTTTTTACTTTTTATTTCACTTTTAAGTTAGTTTTTTTCAGACCATGGCATGTAGGGCTTTCCTGCGGGTTGTGACAAATGTCGGGAAATGGATACCAGTAATCTTCGTTTTGGCAATAAGTGTTTTTTCTTTTTATGCTTATAATGTAATTTTCCTACTAGGTATTTGGTTATTTTATACTAATTTCATATATGAATTTTGCTTTCTAGGTTACAAAGATGACTTATCAACGAGGATAATTTTTGGAGTTTTCTTTAATTTGATTTTTATATTGTTTTTGTGGTCGTATTTGAAGACAGTTTTCACGCCCCGAAGAAGACCTCCGGACCAGTTCAAGTTGCCGAATGAGTTGAGGAACGTCATCGAGAGCCAAGGAATAGATGGACCTTTCGCGGTTGATCAATTGCGGAAATTCGCTCATGAAAACGGTCTTCCAGTCAAAACCTGCGATTACAGAACTGGATGTCGGTTTTATTTTTATCTTGTAAACCTTGATTATTGTCTTTTCAGATGTCCGATACTGCCAGAAATGCGGATCTGTGAAGCCAGACCGAGCTTCTCATTGTTCTGTTTGCGATCAGTGTATCTTGTAAGTCAAATTTTGCACAATGTAGTCCGTAGTTTTGGAACTATTGATTGCAATTAGGCTTATTATATAGTAATAGGGAAGTAATTTGTGCTCCTTAGATCTTTAGGATAAGTTCTGTGGCTTGATCTATTGGTGACATGTGTAAAATTTCTGCTTCTGAAGTTGGGACGTCTGAAATGCATTCAATAATTCTAAAATTATGGATTATATGAAATCCTAAAAAATGAGCAATATGAAACATAGCTTAAAGATCCATTTAACTAGGACATATGGTATTACTTTGCTTTGATAGTACTTTGTCAAACGACGAAGTAGTTGGTAATTTCCGAATTATTGATTTACTTTGCTTTGTTACACAGTAATAGCCGAGTACTGTAGACTACTGCAATCCTTGTAATATCATCTGTAATTTAACCTATCGCTGATATCCCTAAAGTTTCTAATTCGGAAATTACCACATCTGAAACAAATTACAATCACTAGTTTCGAAATTCTGGCCCATGTTGTGTATTTATGGTTTTATATTATTCAATTACAGAAAATATGACCATCACTGTATATGGGTCAACAATTGCGTCAATTATTGTAATTACAAGTTTTTTGTTTTGTTTTTACTTTACGGGTTCCTCCTATGTCTCTACGGATCCTTGACAATTTTGCCGAATTTCATCGACTTGATTAACCATCGGAATGTCAGAAGAGGAGAAATCCAAATTATAATAATCTTCTTCTTTGCCGGAATGTTTGGAATATCCCTAGTGGCGTTATTAGGCTTCCATATATATTTACTAGGAACTAATCAGTCTACCGTTGGTGAGTTTTGGGATTTTTTAACATGAAAAATTACTACTTTTTGTACATAAAAATTATTTCTTATATAAAGTTTGTTTTTAATATAAAAAAGCTATTAGTTTTTATTTATAGAAATTGGTTTTTATATATAAAGTTGTTTTTAAAATGTCATTTTTTACTTAAAAAGTTGCTTTTTATAAAAATCATTATTTTTAGAATTCGCAAGACCTCCGATATTGGAATGTGGTCCATTCAAGAAGGCTTATGATTTGGGGATTAAGAAGAATTTCAAACAAGTTTTCGGAAACGACATATGGAAATGGCCGTTACCTGTTGAATCAAGGTTTGTTTTTTATTTTCTTACTGTATGTTGTTTTTGTTTAAGCCTTGGCACTGGGTTTGAATTCTGCTTCTCTCCTTATTGCTATACAGCTTGTTATTCTGGTGAAAGAATGGCAATGACGTCGAACAATCCAGTATCTAATGGGCACAGCAGAGATGATCCTAGATTGAAGATAGATGTCTAATTTTTTTGCACTTGGTACTAGTTAGTTTTCCTTTGGTTGCAAAATAGATGGTGATTTTTATTAATTTTATTTTTTCAGCTTAGGTAACGGATACGCGTTCCCGATACACAGACGGAATGAACGGTATTCCTTGTTGTCTTCTGCAGATCCGCCGGATTTGCCGTCTGAAGAAGATGGAGATGATACCTCAAGGCCTTTGTTAGTGTAAAAGTGAATCGGGTATTTTGTATTTCGTATTTTTGATATTTTGTAATTATGAAAGATGGATTCATTGGATTTTTGGAAAGACTAAATTTTACCGTACCGGAGGATCGAAGGTTCAAAAAGTCACTACGAAGATTGATTTGAAAATCAGGACCTGATGGAATGTTAGAGATTTAAAATAGGAGATGTTTTCGGACAGGATTATGGTAAAATGGAAAAGTTGAAAAAAAACGAAATATTGGGTTTTGAAATGCAAAAAGGAATTGCAACGACCGGGAATCGAACCCGGGCCGACCGCGTGGCAGGCGGCCATTCTACCACTGAACCATCGTTGCTTGGGGGCGCCTGAGAGTGGAGCAAGGATAATCGTGATCTTTTTTATTTTATTTGAAGCTTTGTTCTAATGTATCTAAATTGTTCCTTTGTGGAATAAAAAATCAGTCGTGTATAGCTGAGTAAATAAGAAGAAAATTCTGAAAATATTTATTGGAATTTCTGTGCATCTATAGTTTGAACGATCGGAAGTCAGAAATCTAAACAAATTTCATTGAATACGACATAGTTGACAATGAAAAATTTTAAAATATTTTTAAAATGGCAAATAATTCTTGTTCTAGTGGGCAGTGAACAGTTAATCTCGTTGTTAAAAAAAGAGCGTCACCGTTTTGTCAAAAAAATAGAGTCCATTTTTTTTTGGCAAAGTGAGACAAGAACGCCAAACGGATTGTACAACAGTTGCTTCATATTTTTCTTTTTAATTCTTACTGATTTCGAAATTCTTTTTAGGTTAATTTTTTTACTTAACTGAAATACAGTGGACTTGTGATAAGTGGAAAAACGCGTTAAATAGAACTCATCAATGGCATTTGATCTTTACGTTCCCTAAGTTGAACATTCGATAACTGAAAAATCGCCGTAAATGGAACGTTTTCCTGGTCCTTTGAATTTCCCCTTAGGGAACTTGCCTAAAATATGTAAGGTTTATAAGGGGGAGAAGGTCCCAGAAAAGCGCCATATTGAACCTTACATATTTTAGGCAAACTTCCTAATCAGTGTTGTTGCTACATTTAATACTTTCCCTTATATTCACTTCATTATCATAGAATTGTCTTCATAATTCAGTCTAATAAAGGTTAAACTGCTGTCATCTCACTGAATTTTGGTTTATTGATATATGGAATACTTTAGGAAGTTATGAATTGGTCGAGAATAACCAGAAGTGAAGAGTGTTTCCATCAAACTCATTAAATTACTCGCAAAATTTAAAACATCATATCAATCTGTATTGTGAAGAAGAAATACGAAATTTTATGGTTTTTAATAAAAAATCAAAAAACGTCTTTTGATTTGGATCTCACTTTGCCGAAAAGAGAATAAGCTATCTATTTTTTTCAGCAGAGGACGTTTCAAATATTTGTTAGAAAGAAAATAATATGAAAGTCAAGTCTTAACACGAAAAGGCTAGATTGTAGATCCCAATTATCACTTTGAAAAATTGGCTTGCTCGTTCACTCGGTCAAGTTTGTTTCTTTCATTGAAGTGCTCTCGCAGCGAAACAATTTCCCTCGTTCGACTTCTCCTCGTTTTGTTTCTGCTTCAGAATCCTATTTTTTGCGTTATTTACGTGTTGTTTTTCAGGTTTAATGTCATTCCGAGGTAGAGGAGGTAATAGAGGTGGCCGTGGAGGCGGTGGTGGAGGCAGAGGCGGAAGAGGAGGTTTCAATAGAGCCGATCAGGGTCCTCCCTCCCACGTCGTTGGTGAGCTTTTTATTTTTTTTTCATATATAAATTACTTTCCAGAAGTTGGTGTTTTTTCTCATCCGTGCGAAAATGACTTGGTTGTGAACAATAGCTCCGGGAAAGTTCCATTTTTCAATGCCGTCATCTACTTTGAAAACATCGAGCCTCTCGGAAAAGTTGATGAGATCTTTGGAAATCCTCATGATAGTGTAAGTTTGCTCTATTATTAATTTCTGAAGGATGTTGATATATGAAACACTTTAGGGATTCACAGTAAAGCTCAATGAAGGTCTGAAACCGAGTTCATTCAAGAAGGACCAGAAGGTTTACATCGATCCAGCCAAATTGATGCCTATCGAAAGGTTTACTAATCCTGGTCCTGGAGGTCGTGGTCGTGGACGTGGTGGAGACAGAGGTAAGGGCTTCATGGATGATTCGGAGTTTACAAATGAGTTTCCAGGTGGCCGAGGACGAGGCGGTGACCGTGGAGGCCGAGGCGGTGATCGTGGAGGACGAGGTGGTGGATTCGGTGATCGTGGAGGCCGAGGCGGAAGAGGAGGTGGATTCGGCGATCGCGGAGGCCGTGGTGGTCGAGGCGGTGATCGAGGAGGCCGTGGTGGCAGAGGAGGATTTGATCGAGGAGGTCGAGGTGGCCGCGGAGATCGTGGAAACAACAAGCGTCCCTTCGACGGAGGTTCAGCAAACCAGGGCAAGCGAATCAAGTTTGACGATTGAACAGTCTCCTGCCTCATTGTTGATTTTGTTATTGCTTGTTATCTAATATTTCGATGAATTTAGTTTTTCAATTACCTTAGAAAGTTGTCCTGAAGTTTTATCAAAGAAGATTCTCTGGGATTTTTCTTTTGGATAAGTTTGAAATCGAATTTCTACTTTTATTAATCTTCCAACAAATTGTTATGAGTTAAATTCCAAAACGATTGACAGTGAATAGTACAAAACTACTGATTATCATCACCACACGAGGTAGCAAGTTCTCAGTTGCAGTTGTGGTTGTGGCTGCTGTTGTAGTCGTAGTTGTGGCTGCTGTTGTAGTCGTAGTTGTAGTTGTAGTTGTGGTTTGTTGATCAACATAGCTAGCGATGATTCTAACTGCTCCAAGATCACTATCGGATCCACCGTATACCGCAATGAAACATTCTGAATTGTTTGCAAATTGAGATCCAATTAAATCTCCAACGTTTTTGGGACATCCATTTGGATCTTTTATCATTCCTGAAATTTAATTCTAAAAAAATTAAGATAATGATAATTACCTTCAAGAAACACAACATTGGGAGTCAAATAGTTGGTGCTTTTGTCGTTTCCGATTTCCCATGATGTTGCTGGACTTAGTATCGGATTATTGGATCTTTGGATGACATTAGTGGGATCGGATTTGTTTAAAATAGCATAGCCGACATTGTACTGAAGATTCCAATTTGGTTTGACACTTGGGAATCCCCTCTGGGCACTGTTGTAGATGAACAAAAAATCCCCTGTTTTCAGTTGGATCGGGGATGGACCGGATTCCACAAGATCAGAATCGAAAAATGGATTAGTTCCATTTCTGATTTTTAAGAGATATTCTCCCGTGTCATTCCAGGTTTTTCCATCGGAAGAAACGCAGATTCCGATTCCTCCGTTTGGAGTAGAAGAATCTCCCCAAAAAAGATAATGCTGAGATAATCCGTTATCTTTGGTTTTGAATAGCACAGCTCCTGATTTTGACCAGTTTCTTCCTGGGAGTACGAAACCCCCTCTGGTCCAACTAGAAGGGTCTGAGGGGGTCTTGGTGGTCATGACGGACAACATTGCCCGTTTGCAGTCGTAAGCTGTGTAAAAAAGATAATAAGTGTCGTCAAGTAAGGATATCCGGGGATCTTCTGTTCCGCATGATTCTCCATTTTCGTTTTTTGTTGGAATAGCTTTGGAAATTTTTGGAGGAGTTGAAATCGATGATCCATTGGGATTAATGATCAAATTTGAGTAAACTATGTAAGATTGGCCGACATCGAAAGGAATTCCTGCATTTTTGAGGTTTTGACATCGAACTAAAAGTCCGAAATTTCCGTTTTTTTCTTGATAAATTGCAGCGTTGTAATTGTAATCATAATCAGATCCTTGAAATTTCGAAACTACAGTATCGTTAGACAGCCTCAGGGCGATTACTTTGTAAAGCGGTACTCCTTGACAGAAAAGTGGAAAAAATACAAAAAATAACAACCAAATTAGAAACATTTTCTGAGAAAATCAATGAAAATTAATTTTGTTCAAGTTTTATAACGCCTTATCAGCAATAATGAGGAAAATAAAAGCATTTTTTTGAACGAAATCAATTAAGATTATTCTCATTATTTTAATAGATTAAAAATCACCTTAATTATTATTGTAAAAATAAACAGAAATATTACTGTAAAACTCTCTTAATAGGAATTTATAGAAATCACGCTATTATGAAAATCGAAATAAAATTTTACGAAAATGTTTCAATATGAATTTTTAGAATTTCTTAGAAACTACAGTAACTTATATGAAAATTTCGATTTTGCATAAATTTCGTAAACAGCGTTTTGAAACTACATTCTGTTTAGATAGATTTCAAAACTTCAGAATCACTGAAGAAGGAACTGGACGATGGCAGAAATCGAATCGGATTCTTCTTCACAAATGAAGGTTATTTTTTAAACAAATTTAAAACTGCACTTATAGTGAATTCTGTCATCGAGATTTTGAAAAGGAAATAGAATTTAAAAAGTTGAAACATCACTGTTCAGGGTCATAAGACGTACTGAACCCCAATAAACAAGCAATTTTTTCTGAAATAAAACAAATTATTATTTGATTTCCGAGAGCGGACATCAAGCTGATCAAATATGGAAAGCAATTTGCTACGTGTCCAAAGGTTTCCTTTCATTTGGACAATAGAGTGGAAATTGACCTGAGGACTATAAAAGCGGAATTGAAATTGAGGAAGATATGACTTGAACAATCTTGTTCTCAAGGATGAAGCTGATTATTATTGGACTGGTCTTGTTTGTGGCTGTGGCCTATGCTCAATTCGAGAATACTGAACTCCCACCACCTGATGGAACCCAGCCTCCACTACCCCCTGATGGAAGTCGTCCTCCACCACCTCCCGATGGAACTCAACCCCCACCACCCCCTGATGGAGGTCGTCCTCCATGTGACAATGGAGACCGCCCTCCACCACCTCCTGATGGAGATCGTCCCCCACCACCCCCTGGTGGAAACCGCCCCCCACCACCACGTGACGGACAACGTCCTCCCCCACCTTCTGGAGGAAGACAACCTTCATCATCTTCTGGCGGAAGACGCTCCCCACCACGTCGCGGTTAAACTGGATCTTCTTCCTTAATGATCCTGAATTTGGTTCATTTGTATAAATGGTGGTAAAATAAAGTAAAATTAGCAAACTTGTTTGATAACATACGAGTTGAGAAAACTAAGAACGAAAAAATTCACTTTGAATGAAAATTTTTCACTATTGAACCAAGTGAACTCGTTTATTTATAATTGTGATCGTCCATCTTTTGATTTGTTCAAAATTAACGTTGAATTGGCCATAGTAATTTCATAATTTCATTCTTACTTTCTTCGCCACTATAAAATGACAAAAAAATTATTCTATTTAAAATATTCTTTTAGAATAATATAATTTTTTAGCTTATTGGATATTTACTCTGTTACGTCTTTAACAATAAGACACAAATATAAGAATAGGAACAATATTATTAAACATCAGAGCTACACTCAGGGAGGACTCCTGATACACCGAAGTGTTCTTTTTTATACTTTTCCTTGAAGAGAAGGGACTGTTAAGACTTCGGTATTCTGAATATCTCTGGTCATGGGGACTATGTGTCCCCAACATATTCAAAATCGATTATTGAGTTTTCTTTGAGATCTTTCCGAAATGAGAACATCAAATAAACATGTGAAGTTGTGCAAATCATATCCTGAAAAAAGACAAATGTGTTTATTTATCTAGGAACGAACTTCCGAGGATCTTTTTGTAACGTTCGTATTGTATTTTAATCGACTTTAATATTTCTTATAATTAGATATATTTTCTACATAGATTACATATTTCTATTTTTTTGAAAATAATGATTAAAAACATAAAAAAGAAATCTATATTCATGGACCTTCCAAATTACCTCGTATCAAAAAGATATTTAATGAAACTTGATGGTCGAATCCGAATTCACTTGTAACGGTTTCGATGTGATATGTGATATATCCAGATAAACTACTCCGAGTAAAACTTCTTCTATTTTATATCTTGTGACGAAAAAATAAGAACAAAAACTAACATAACAAGCTCATTACAATCAGCGTAATCTTAATATCAATGAAGTAAGTTAAATTTCAATTATGAACAAATGAATCACCGTGATTCAACCATGACAAAGCATAATTCTCAGACAAAGTGAAGTTTTTTGATTTTTCAATTTACAAGTTATCAAACATAACTTTTAGCACCAATTTATTCCAGAATCAATTACCAGTTATAAAATAAAACAAAATTCGGGATCATTGGGCAAGAAGATCCAATTTAATGGCGTGGTGGAGAAAGACGTCTTCCTCCACGAGGTGGTGAGGGGCGCTGTCCACCACGTGGTGGAGGACGTTGTCCATCACGTGGTGGTGGGGGACGGTCTCCATCGTCACATGGAGGACGACCTCCATCAGGAGGTGGAGGACGAGTTCCATCGGGAGGTGGAGGACGGCTTCCATCAGGGGGTGGTGGAGGACGAGTTCCATCAGGTGGTGGGAGTTCAGTATTCTCGAATTGAGCATAGGCCACAGCCACAAACAAGACCAGTCCAATAATAACCAGCTTCATCTTTGAGAACAAATTTGTTCAAGTCACATCTTCCTCAATTTCAATTCCGCTTTTATATTCTTCGAATCAATTCCACTCTATTGTTCTATTAAGGATTAACCTTCAGACACCTAGCAAATTGCTTTCCCATGTTTGATCAGTCTCATATCCGCCCTCGTAGATCAAATAATAATTCTGTTTTACTCGAAAAATGTTTAGGATTACTAATGTTTAATACTTCTTTTGAACCAGAACTATGATGTTTTAATGATCAAAAATGTATTTATAACAATAGAATTGTACTTCCTCGTTAGCATCTCTTCAGTAAAATCTGTCATCAATTTGACTCTGAATTTGCTTACAAAATGACCTTTATTTGTGGAAAATGTAGAATATTTTTTAAAAGCACATTTTTACTGCGGGAATTACCAGATCAATTTTGTGCATTTGACTAGAAGTTTCAAAAACCATCTGGCATTTTCGGAATGTCCTTCGAAGATCCGAGATATGAAAACGAAAATGACTTGTGTAAAATCCCTAATACATAATTACCCAAGTTTGTGACACGAATTTCTCTTTATAAAATTATTTTAAAAATGCTTTTGATTTTTAGAAAGTATTCAGCAAGATTTACATAAATAAGAAACAAATATCGGATATTTCCACGAAATACCGTTAGCTGAATTTAATATTATATGGTTATAGTGTAACATTTTAAGAACTCCTAGTGTATATCTTCAATGAGAAACTATACATACTTCTCTAGTACTGTTTTAGTAACTCCACTGGACTTTTTTACTTTTGCAGTATAATTCCATACAATTGTTGTCTTTGTAAGGGAATCTGACCTATTCCCTTAATTGACGGTTGTTAACTGGTCGCTATATTCCAGCAGTCAACAATACAAAATAGTTAAGAACAACTCTTCGCAGCTTGGTCTTGTTCCCTGTTGTCGCTTCTGAATTCCTCCGCTTCCAAATTCCTTCGCTTCTGAATTCCTTCGCTTCTGCCAGCTGATTGATACGCAAGTTGAATTCCTGATTCTCAAGGGTTTTCGTGCTAAGAGTCTTCTCGCTTTCTGCGACAGTCTTTATCCAAGAATCAGGCGCAAATAGATGGCATAATAAGTTTTTACTTTTATTAAAAGTCGCTTTTCCTAACTATATCATAATCGTTTTAAGTTTGTAGTTGAAATTTGATATTACTTTCTTGATAATCTAATACTATC
Source organism: Halicephalobus mephisto (assembly GCA_009193035.1). Taxonomy (NCBI): domain Eukaryota; kingdom Metazoa; phylum Nematoda; class Chromadorea; order Rhabditida; family Panagrolaimidae; genus Halicephalobus; species Halicephalobus mephisto. Next base: position 101,242 of record SWDT01000111.1, on the reverse strand, counting down.
TGAATCAACATATTTCTGCTAATATGGAACTAATTCGTCAATCCCAGTTCTGTAAAAATCTAGACTTCTAGAATTGATAGATTTTTTGAGGGTATTTTCAGTAACTTTTTGATTGCTGAATCCTTTCTCTTATAGGAAGTTATCCAGATTCTTAAAAATAGGAACCAGCCGGTGATAGGTTAGATGAGTATGATGGATGAAGTAAACTTTCATATTTTAGCTCATTTAATTTTTGCATTGTAACTTATGAAATATATGGACATGTGTTGCTGCGTAGGAGAACTAGTATTTTTCCATCTATCAATGATAGTTGTATTTTGCCTAACTTTTGGTACAGTTTTTCTAATTCCTTGCAATACTTTGCTGCCGTAATTGTTTCACCAAGCTTTATGAAATTATTATAAATAATCCCCGCAACAAACACCAAACAGTGATTAAAACCTTCTAGTTTATTTTTGACTTCGGAATCTCATCATCACCGACTCATTATAGAGAGCTTCAACGATCGACATATAAGGTCTACTTTCCATCACATGGTATGACTCGCTCCAGAAAACGATCGTTTTTACTGTCTAACAGTAACGTATAACAGACTTCGTAGTGTTGTGTGTAGTTGCGATCCGACAGTTCATGAGGAATTCATTTATTTGACTTTTTTCTTTCCGATTATATTCAAGTGGTCAGCAATGATCTGATAGCTTACTCCCAGTTCTTCTGTAAATTCTCTTATTGATGTGTGAGAATCAGCTTCCACTAGTTTCCGGAATATCATCATCAACAACGGAGGATTGTTCTTAGTATGTTCCATCTTCTAGATTCTTATCTTCATTATGACATTTTCTGAACCAGCGTTGAATTTTGTGTTCGTTAACTGATATTTGACTAAATGTTTCGTTAATTTTCTTTGCTTTGTTAATGGTATTCCGTTCCAATCTGATTTCGTAAAAAAATCAGTCTAGAATCTCATTTTTGCATTTCGAATTTCAAAGTTTGTAAAATAATCAAATTTATCGAACGATAAAAACGAACAAAACAAATAGAACAGAGTTCCAGCACTACAGTGATATATAACATTTACATGCTTTTAAGTATAATACAAGTGCTCTGATAAAAAACAACCATCCATTACAAAAACCGACATCACTTTTTTGACAGATGACCGAAGTCAAAAAAACCGTATCTTGCTTCATAAGGATATTTTTCTGATAGATAATCTTGAGTGGAGACAATTTTCAATTTTTCTAAACTGCCGGAGCCATGTTGATTAATTTCACAAAGTCAATTCTTTAATAAATTACTTATGCTTATTCAAATCCCATTTTTATTGTAAATAATGGTTTTTAGATTTTTCGGTAATGTGTATAATTATTTTGTGTATAAAATTAGATCGAAATAAAGAAATAGGAAAACATAATATTTGCGCACAGCATTTTTGCTCAGAGCTTGGGCAGATAACACATCTAAATGTAGACAAAGGATATAGAGGAAAGTACTCGTAGATTCACTGACCAATGTTCTCTCTAATTTTTGAAAATTGAAGTTTCATGGATATTAAACTGCATACAATGTTAAAAATAAAAATTAGATGTGCATCTGTACGAGATTATTTCTTATAAATTAAGGTAATTTTTTAAGCATATTCAGAACGAACTTGATCATGATTCTCCTGTGAAAATGTTAAAAAATAGAATTCTAATGTTATAAATGCACTTTTAGTGAATCCAATTGACATAATTTTGATCCACAGGAAGTATCAAAAATCCGAAAACAAAGGGTAATATAATTTTCTAATAAAACAGAATTATTATTTGACTTACGAGGGCGGATATGAGACTGATCAAACATGAGAAACAATTTTTCATGTGTCTGAAGGTTAATCCTTAATAGAACAATAGAGTGGAATTGATTCGAAGAATATAAAAGCGGAATTGAAATTGAGGAAGATGTGACTTGAACAAATTTGTTCTCAAAGATGAAGTTGATCATCATTGGACTGGCTTTGCTTGTGGTTGTGGCTTATGCTCAATTCGAGACTAGTGAGCTTCCACCACCTGATGGAACTCGTCCTCCACCACCCCCTGATGGAAGTCGTCCTCCACCACCTCCTGATGGAACTCGTCCTCCTCCACCCCCTGATGGAACTCGCCCTCCTCCACCTCCTGATGGAACTCGCCCTCCTCCACCTCCTGATGGAGGTCGTCCTCCTTGTGACAATGGAGATCATCCTCGACCACCACATGATGGAAACCGTCCCCCACCACGTGACGGAGATCGTCCCCCACCACCACGTGACGGACAACGTCCCCCACCACCTTTCGGAGGAAGACACCCTCCACCACCTTTTGGCGGAAGACGCTCTCCACCACGTCGCGGCTAAACTGGATCTTCTTCCTTAATGATCCTGAATTTGGTCCAATTTTATAAGCTGTGATTGGTGTTGGAATAAAATGAACTCAAAAATTACTTGGTAGTTTGTGCATTGAGAAAATTGAAGACTTGGAACGGGAAAAATTTATTTTGAAAGAGAAACATCTCTTTCCACAATTGAAACAAGTCGATTGAGTCGTTGAAAATTAATCTAAAACCACCTATATCGACTTTATACCATCAACATATTGAAAATTTTTTAAATTCTATGAAATTCTGGAGATCCGTGTTGAGAAACTTTCGCAAAAATATTAAGTTTTATAATAATAAAATTTTTTATCGATTTTGGAAGATTCTAGGAAATTACAAAAAAGTACAATTTTAAGTCTTCCAAGAACTGTTTAAAAATTTCCAAATTCCTCTGAAATTATTATTTTAGTTTATTCTTGAAATTTTTGAAGCTAGTATTGCAGATGACTACACACAAAAAAGTAATTTTCGGTTTTGTAACAATTGCGAAATGTAACAAAAATGTAATACAATCGTCACTTTTTTAATATTCGACATTTGTGACGAAAATTAAAAAATAATAGTGACGATTTATATCTGTTACTGAGCTGAAAGTTACTTTTTTGTGTAGTTACTGATTGAGATTCATCCATCTTTATTACTGTAACTTTAAACACTTGGTGTTGTGACCACTAATGCCAATTTTATTTTAAATGTCAAACGTCTTGTGATCAGAATACGAAAAAACTTCTTAAAGCACTATTGTCGTTCGCCGAGTGTTGTTTTTTAGGATAAAGTTGATATATAACGACGATTGATTACAATTCTTGGATTTCTTCGGGAATCCAGATGGATATCCACGACTGAAAGTTTCGAAAATATTGAAACATCTGATGTAATCTCAACAGACAATTTCGTTCTTGTAAAGAAATCTGACCTTTTTTTTAATTGACAGTTGTTAACTGGTCGCTTTATTCCAGCAGTCAACAATACAAAGTAATTAACAACAACTCTTCTCGACCTAATCTGGTGCCGTGGTGTCGCTCCTGTATTCCTCTGCTTCTGTCTGTCCTTTGGCGTGCAAATTGAGTTCCTGGATTTTAAGGGTTTTCATGCTAGGGGTCTTCTCGCTTTCTGCGACAGTTCTGTTGACATTTGTTTTATGAAGCTTTTGTTTGTAGTTTTTTGAAGGTTCTTTTGTCATCATTTCCCACAAATTCACCATTAGTTAAAATCATTAAAAACAGAATTTCGTTCTTCAAAAAACATTAAATCTATCATAAAATTAATCATCATTCATGTCTATCAGGATAGAAATCAAAAGTATATTAATAATCTTTACTAGAACAATAAGAATATAATTTATAACGTAATTCGAACACAAGACAACCGAGATTCTCACTCGTGCCCTACAGTATTCCAAGTTTCCTGATATCCAAATTATTTTTCAAATGTTCTCTAGCCTACTCATTCATACCCTACAGTGTTCCAAGTTCCCTGATATCCAGGTTATTTTTTAAATGCTCTTTAGCCTAGTTTCTGTCCTAACATCTACATAACAAGTTCCAAAATAAGACAACCAGGTCTCACTCATCCCATACAGTATTCTATATTTTTTGACATTCAGGTTATCTCCTCAGATGCTCTCTACTCCAGTCTAATTTCCATCCCAACAATATCAAATTTATAATTCAAATATTTTCAAAACTTTTAAAAAACAATTCCATTATGAAAAATTATTTTTAAACTATAATGTTATGGATTAATTATTAACTTTATATGAAATTACACCTCGCTTGCATAACTGTCGTTTTTGATTTTTGTATTATTAAAATTAAACTGTAATTTAAAAAGCATATACTAGTGATAACTGCCGCTTAAACAGTATTTTCCAAAATAAACTTCATTTAAAAATTGAAATAAAATAAAATTCTTCAAACCCCCATCATTTCCCAGAGTACCCCTATCATATCACAATCACCATAAAAATCCAAAACTTCCAGAAGATCGAAACAAAGATCTTCTACCTGCTTCATTCTATAAAAATCTCCAGGACCACTATTATCCGCCTCATAAACAAAGCTCAAATCTTCAACGATGTTCTCCGAAGATACTTCTCTAGCAAAAAGTAGTTTTTGAAGGATATTTATCCCAAATTTGCATAACAACAAACTTAAAATTTCCTATATTCAACTAACGCCTCTTCCAGATCCATTTAGCACGAGCTCCAGGTTGATTGACCTTACTTCTTTCTTTCCTCCTTGGCTCCATCGTCAGCATGTTCACTGAAAGTATTTTCCAAAAAATCGCTAAATTTATAACTTACATTCTCTCAATTTTTCTACAGTCTCAGGGAACAATGCTGCAATTCCAAGCGAAGCTCCATGTCTAACGGCTCTGGGAACAATGGACAATCCATAAGGACCTTCTACGACTTTGGCCTCAATGTCTATCCTTCCGTACATGTCCGTTACTAATAACGGAGCAATCAAATTCTCCCTGTAAATGGAATTAGTTAATTTTTGAAATTAACACACAACACACCTAGCCATGAGTGATCTGAAAACATCGTAATGATGACCATCGACAGTGTATTTCCCTGTTCCGGCATCTCGTACTGTTACCTCGACCCAGACAGCTTTGCACCTAGTTTTGACAGTCGCCATTCTTCTATTTGTAACAGGATCGATCTCAACAGATGGGATTTCGGGACCAAAGAGAACTGCCTTTCCACTTCCAACAAGGATAGGAACTCTGTACTCCATGATGAAATCCTTCTCCCTCGAGGCCATGGGGAGGCTGATCAGGTACTCAAAGGCAATGACAAGTTGAGCATACTGAAAAGGAGGAATAGAACAGTTTTATGGTCCTTAGTTTCAAAACTATTGAATGTAATCTGTTACTATACAAAGACAGAGAAATACTGCATATTAGTAAAGTTCTCAGAATATGTCCCACAACTTGAGCTGTACATGATATCCTTAAAGTCTGCCTCACAAATTACAACCAATAGTTCCAAAATTACAAAGTCATGTCACTTTTAGGTAAACCAACCATTTCATCGGAAATTTTCTCTCCAAATTTCTTCTGCAAATCCACAGCACTCATCCAAGTAGATCCAGTCAAGTTTAGCTCCTCGACGTCTGGTTTGAGTCCTTTGCTAATCTGGTGATCGTAATCTCGGACCAAGAACTGGGTTTTTCTCCCAATATCCTGAAAATTGAAGTTTATGGATTTGAAACTGAAATCCTCGCTTTACCGATAACAATCCGAAAAATTTAGGTTTCAAAGTGAAGAACAATGAATTTTTCGGTCTTCCCTCTTTGTCGAATTCATACTTGTGGAATTTTGGAAGAATTTCTTCTGGAGGCTTCATCACAGGTCTGGCTTTCTTGTCCGTCAATCCGGAAGGGAAAAGATACTCGATAGCCTTGTCAATATCATCTTGAGTGAGGGTTGTGGGATCCCATCCCATGATATTAGCCAGATATCGCTTGCCGAGTTCAAATTCCGCCCGTTCCTTGGCCATCATCTTTTCGTATTCTCGAACATTTTTCAAATACCTTTCTAGAGCCCTACTGACGGACTTCAACTGAGTATGAGGCTGGATTGGAGAAGCAGACGAGGTCTCTTGAGCTGTTGATTGAGTTCCTGAAGAGAAAAAGGTAAATTTTGATATAAAAACGAATGATTTCTAAGACGCTACCTCTGATGACATTCTGCACGACGGAACTCGTCGGATTCAGGAGCCTCAACGTTGAAAACTGTTTCGAAAGGATGTTCCAGCTGGTGGTCATGGACATAGTAAGAAAGAAAAAAAATAAAATAAATTTAAAAGAAAAAAGACGAAGCAAAAAAGCAGGGATCACGACGGAAAAACTCAAAGAAGTCCAAGCCAGTGTCTCAACTGGAAAAATTTGGCCCGGTTTGTCTTCGTTTTAAAAAATACGCGGGAAATCCTGGCGCAAAATTCAGTCTTCTCTGACAATTTTCATATTTTACTTTTTATTTTTAAGGCTTTTTTAACATTTAAATTACTGAAAAAAGTAATTAAAAATTACCAAACCAGTATCCTGAGTGGAAACTTTGGACCTGTTTAGTTCAGTTTTAAAAACGCGGGAATTCGTGGCGCTGAATTTTCGATCTTCTTTGATAACGTGATGTTTTTATTTTATTCTTAATTTTTATAGTTATATTGTATTTCAGTCTAACCCCAATGGATCCTGTCCCTGCTGCACGTCAAGTGAAAGACGACGATGCTCTTCTTTTTCAGCAGAAATTCGAAGAGTTCTTGAGAACGTATGTTTTGAATTTTGTTTTTTTCCATACAGAAAATTGATCATTTTTGATAAAATACTTTGACATCAATTATGATTCTTTGAATGTCTGTTGAGGTTTTAATATATCATTAACTTGCGGAAATGGATGTTTTTAAATTTCCACATAACTGGTCCAGAAGTACCCCAGGTCCGTTCAGGTATAACATAGTTCTAACAATTGGTTAAAAAATCGTGTAAAAATTATAAAATTGAAGTATAAAAACATTTTCATTTATGTTTAATTTTTAATAAGTTCCAAATTCGTGCGACGTTAGTTTTGTAATTTTCTCAACAAAGGAGATATAACCTGTTGCGAAATCCTATAAGAGCACAAAACGGTCATTACATAGGCTGTTTTAACTTTTAAAAATTTCATTTTGAGGTTTTTAAACACAATGTGAGTTTCGTGAATTTTCAGCTACACCGAAGAAGGCGCCGTAGCTTACGAGGAAGAGATCCGCAACCTCGCTACCCCCGAACGGAACACCCTTCAAGTCAGTTTCCGTCACATTCACGAACACGACAACCTGCTTTCTCAAGCTCTGCTTGTCCAATTTTACCGTTTTTACCCTTACCTCTGCGAAGCCGTCCGTAACATCGCTTTGGAATTGGTCAACGACGCCGAAAGCCAAGGTCTCCTGAAGCAGAAGCAGCTGTTTGTCAATTTCTCCGACGTCCCGAACAAGGAAGCCGTTCGAGAACTGCAGTCCTACAAAGTCGGAACCTTGGTTAAGATCTCCGGACAAGTCGTCAGAACTCATCCCGTTCATCCCGAGTTGTGGAGAGGAACCTTCGTCTGTGACGAGTGCGGAGTCACGATCAGAGGTGTTGTTCAACACTTCCGATACACTGTGGTTGGTTTTTATTATTTCACAATAGAATAACGATTGATTTTTTACGGGATATCTGACCTTAGTTATGGTTTTTAAGTATTTCTCGATACTTTTATTCAGCAGCATTAATCTCAGAGAGTAGACAAGACTTTGTATTTGTACAATCCTGGTTTAAACCTCCAGATCCCTATGGATAGGATATATTTTTAGAAATTGATCAGGGAATAGCAGAATTAAACTATGTAAATTCAAAAAGATCACTTGGATCTACTTTGACCTGTAGATGTTTCTGGAAATTCCCGCCGAGATCATTTTTCAAAAATTTTAATTTTTAATATCATGCTTTTTTAAATTCTCTTTGCAGCCAAGTCAATGCAGCAACCCTCAATGTCAAAACAGAACTCGTTGGTCTTTGGATCTTTATGAATCCGAATTTGTCGACTTTCAACGTGTTCGGATCCAGGAAGTCCAAGAAGAGCTTCCGCGTGGTTGTATTCCCCGTAATGTGGACGTGATTCTTCGGGGAGAAGCAGTTGAGAAAGTTCAGCCTGGAGATCATTGTGATTTCACTGGCATGTTGATCACTATTCCTGATGTTTCTGTTCTTTCTGCTCCTGGACAACGGGCCAACAACAAATCGAAACAAAAAGGTCAAAGAGGAGGAGATGCTGGTGGTCTTCAGGGATTGAAGTCTCTTGGAGTTCGTGAATTGAACTACAAATTGGCTTTTCTCTGTACTGGTGTTACTCCAACTCTCCAGATGTTCGATGACATCAATTTCAAGATCATTGGTACCGATTTCGAGAGTCATTGGCAACTGTTGTCTTCTGCTGACCGTAATCTGCTGATGGAAATGGCTCAAGATAAGGAACTTTTCCGTCATATGAGAGAAGCTTTATTCCCGAATATTTACGGCAATGATGATGTTAAATTGGGAATATTGTTGATGCTTTGCGGTGGAGTCCAGAAATCATCTCCTGGAACTACTCTCAGAGGAGATATCAACGTGCTTCTCGTCGGTGATCCCTCGTGTGCGAAAAGTCAGTTTTTAAAAGCAGTTGAGAATTTTTCTCCAAGAGCTGTCTACACCTCCGGTAAAGCCTCATCTGCAGCTGGTTTGACTGCTGCTGTAGTTCGTGACGAAGAATCAATGGATTTTGTAATTGAAGCAGGAGCTCTGATGTTGGCAGATAATGTAAGTTTCGTAATTTTATAATTTGACACTAAAAAAGTTAAAAGGTTTTGAAGGTTATTTAAATTTTGTGATTTCCGAAACATGGATACTTTTGATATGTAAAAAACTTACGTAAGTGTAGGTGATTGTGTTCTGTAAAATCTCGATTTAAAATTTTTTTTTGAATATAGTTTTGAAAAATCAAAAATCACCGGAAAATTATAATTTTAACTTTTTTTTGAATTTAAAAATTTTCAGAAATGTGTATCAACTTAATTTTGTGAAAAAATTTCATGTGATTATTTTCAGGGTGTTTGTTGTATTGATGAATTTGATAAAATGGACCAAAAAGATCAAGTTGCTATTCATGAAGCTATGGAACAACAAACTATTTCGATCACTAAGGCTGGAGTTAAAGCGACTTTGAATGCCCGTGCTTCTATTCTTGCTGCAGCTAATCCTGTGGGTGGTCGGTACGATAAAGCAAGACCTCTTCGTCACAATATCCAATTGAGTGAACCAATCATGTCGCGTTTTGATTTATTTTTTGTTCTTACTGATGAATGTAACGATACTTTGGATTACGCCATTGCGAAGAGAATTATCGACAATGCTATGAATTCTTACGTTGCAGAAAAAAGAAAACCGAAATATACTGTAGATGACGTCAGAAAGTATATTTCTTTTGTCAAACATCTCATGCCTACGGTAAGTCAATTTTTGAAAATTTTTTTAATGTATTTTATTTGTTTTTAGATTTCTCCTCAAGCGGCAGATCGATTACGTGAGGAATATAAAAAACTTCGGATTGGAACAGGAAATTCGATGATTGAAATGAGTTCTCGTTCTACAGTACGTCAATTGGAGTCGTTGATTCGTCTCTCGGAAGCTCTGGCCAGACTTCAATGTGTTAATGAAATCACTCCTGAACATGTGGAATCTGCAACGAAACTTTTGACAAAGTGCTTTGTTCGACTGGATCAACCTGAAGTCGAACTTGATGAAGATGATTTCGGAAATGATTCTGCTTTTGGACAGGACATGGATGTTACGGATGAAAATATGCAACCTGAGAATGCTGATCCTGTTGTTGAAAAAGCTCAAGGTCAACAAACTCACGAACCGGTTAAAATTTCGTACGATGACTATGTGAAAATTCGTGAGCTTTTGGTTCTTCATATTAGACGTGATGACGAGAGGGAAACAAATGAGAACTGGACAGGAGTTAAGAAGAAGAACCTCATTGATTGGTACCTGAATCTCATTGAAGATGAACTCGAGAATGTTGATGACATTACGAAACAGACGAAAGTCCTGGAGTTGGTCATCAAGCGTCTGGTTGATGTGGAGAATGTCCTGATTACGATGGACAAAGATGAAAATGGAGAACCATTCCTGGTGGACAATCCTGACTTCGAAATCTGATCTGTGGATTCGACTAATTTTTCATGTTGTATGGGATTTTTTAACTGTATTTCTGTTTTAACTTTGTGGTAATGTTTGAAGATAAACTTGATTACGGTAAGCGAAGTTGTTTATTGAACAATTTTGAAAAACTAAAGCAACACAAGTGGTACCCGGTGCTTCGAGATTAGTCCTATAGTACAATGTTTGATTTTTCCCAGGAATTCCTAAATAGGGAAAGACTAAAATTTACAAACAAATTAAAGCTTTTAAAAAAGACCAATTTTTGAATATTGCACAAAAGAAAAATTATTAAAAATTGTAAAATAAAAAAAAGAAAAATGCAAGTACTGTAATATGAGCATTTTTCGACTAGAATTAGACTAAAATAAAATTTTTAAAATGCACATTATTATGGAATTGTCTCGAGACGAATTTTTAGAAATTAAAAAAAAATTTGAAATTAAAAAAAAAATCAAAAATTTAAAAAAAAAATTTAAAATTTAAAAAAATTTTGAGTTTAGATATGTTTGAAATTTTCCCGATTTAAAATTACAAAATTAAAAAAATGGAATTTTGGGAATTTTAGAATTCTTGATTCTGGAAGTTTTGGTGGATTCTGGTTTGGATTTTAATATTTGCCTTCGTCATCGAGTTCTGTAGCTCCAGTTTCTTCGCTGTCGAGACTTCTGGAGCCGGAAATATCGTCGTCTGTTTCGACTTCGTCTATGCTTTCTGCGTCGTTCAAAAACATCGTAAATTTTAGTCCGTTTGCGATACTGTAGTCGTCTTCTTTCGCAAGTCCTACGGTAAATTGTGGTTTTTCGATTGTTATTATTTTTTGGAAATTTTTTTTGGATTTTCTACTTTTTGATTTTTTCTGACTTGCCCATGGTTGTCTGTCGGCAGAACCCCAGATTGTGAAGAAGAAAACTGGCAAAACAGCGATCACTGCGCTGATTTCGAAAACCAAAGTCCATTCCTTGAGGCTTCCAGAAGTCAGAATCGTACTGGAGATAATCTTATTCAAGATCGAAAAAACAGCGACAAATCCGAAGGCGATTCCGGTGACGATCCCAGAGTACGCAGGAGCCAGCTGGAGGAGGGCCGTCTGGACCCCGGGGGTATGCATCCCTAAAACAAATTTTAAATTTCTAAAATTATTCTATTTCAATAATAATAATCTGATTCTTTACTAAAATAAGAAATTTAAATTTTCAAAATTACCCTATTTCAATAATAATAATTCGATTCCTTACTAAAATAATAAATTTTAAATTTTCAAAATTACCCTATTTCAACAATAGTAATCTGATTCTTTACTAAAATAAGAAATTTTAAATTTCTAAAATTATTCTATTTCAATAATAATAATCTGATTTTTTATTAAAATAATAAATTTTAAATTTCTAAAATTATTCTATTTCAATAATGATAATCTGATTCTTTAGTATAATGATAAATTTTAAAATTATTTTAGAAGTTTCTATGGAATTTTAACCTAGAATATATTTAAAGTATTTTTTGTAATTCAACTTACCGGCAAAAGCATTGGCTAAGCAGAGCAAAACGATGGCCAAAGTGCTGTGTCCGTCCCCGTTCATCAATGGAACCAGTCCGATGCAGATTCCCAGACCTAAGGAAGCAACGCCGTTGAAAATCTTCACCAAGGTCGTCCTGGAGACGAGGAATCTTCCTAAAAACCGAATTTTAGTAATTAATATTCATTTCTAGGTTTTACAATTGTACAAATTTGGTTAATTTAAACTATCTGAATTTAAGTTTTCACATTTATAAGAAGATAAAAAATATTTAAAAATAAACATTAAATTATTGATAAAGAACATCTAGTTGATTTCTCGACATGAATTTCTGTTTTTATATGAAAAGTTAAAAAAATAACGTGTTACCTAAGAATAGAGAGAAAAAATTCCTCTTAATAGTGAACATTTAGTTGATTTCTCGACATGAATTTTTGTTTTTATATGAAAAGTTAAAAAAAATAATGTGTTACCTAAGAATAGAAAGAAAAAATTCCTCTTAATAGTGAACATTTAGTTGATTTCTCGACGAAAATTTCTGTTTTTATATGAAAAGTTAAAAAAATAACGCGTTACTTAAGAATGAAATCAATTTTTTGAGTCTAGTTCAGGAGTATTCTATGGATTATTAATTATTGTTTCTAAGTTACGACCTACTATTTCTACATTATTATTGAAGAATAATACTGTAAATATATAACTAGTTTTCAATGGATTTCAACGAAATCAAAAATTTCGTATTCAAAAAAGAAATATTTCATCGACGAAGAAAATTGATATATGAATTCGAAACTGACGAACACTGATTCCCAGGTCGTCCACGATCAAGAAAAAAAACTACTTTTTTACCGAAGGTATGTTGATATTTTTAAACTTTTCTGATTTTAGGAATAATGGAAATTAAAAATCTCACCTCTTTTTCTGCTGTTGATGAGACTAGCCAACGACGAACTCAACGTTTTTGAGACAAACAAAACGACGACGGGAACGGCGGATATTACTCCGTTCATGGCGTTACTTAGATTCAGAACGTCGCTCATGTACTTTGGTAACAGTTGTAGCATGATTACTAGGGGGTACTCGTGACATATGAGGGCAGCAACCCCTGCGTAGAGCGGAACACAGGTGACGATGGACTTCCATGGGACGGATTTTCGTTCTTTTCTTTTCCCGATGTTTTCTTCTTGGATTTTCTCTTGGACGAAATTTTGTTCTTTTTTACTTATACAGTAATGTTTAGAAGGCTTATCTGCAGATAACAAAATCCACAACATCAATATTGTCGCCACAATGAAAGCAGAAACGTAGAATATCGATGGCCAGCCTCCAAGGAAATTCTTTTTTTCACACAGCACTCCTGCCGTCGGCAAAATTATCAATGTGCCTATCTGTCTGCCTCCAGTGATCAATCCTATCGCGAATGGTCTTTCCTTAGGGGGAAACCACCGGGTAATCATAGAATTCGTAGAAGGTTGAAGAAGAGCATCAGAGAACCCGGTGAAAACTCGTAGGATTATCACGAACCAAACTGAGATCGATGAAACGGCTGGGATTAAAGCATTCGAGATAATCAAGAGAGACAGGGAGATGATGATACACCATTTCGAATTCAGACGATCAGCAAAAGCCCCAGTAACCAACATGGCAAGAGAGCCGGCGTTTTGAGCAGCGAACACGATACCTAAAAATGCAAGTTTTAAATTCATATAAAAATTAGAAATATATATAAAAATTAAAGACATAAGTTTTAAATTTGTATAAAAATTAAAAATATTTTAAGTTTATATAAGAATTAAAGATGTAAGTTTTAAGTTTATATAAAAATCAAAGGTATTTTAAGTTTATATAAAAATTAAAAATGTTTCAAATTTATATGAAAATGAAAATTCTCAATTGTAGGTGATTATGATATAAAAATTAGAAATTTATATTATTACGATATTTCCTCAACACGAATTTCGAAATTCTAAAATGTTCCAAAAGTTGCATTTAAATCTGTGGAAATTTCAAGACTTACCTTGTTCAGTACTGGACCATTCCATCAACTCTGCCCCTGCTTGGCATTTCTTGATTTCGACATTCGTGTTTTCGTCTGTTTCTTGTTCGATAACATCGATTAATTCTGGATTTTTCTCCAACTCTATTGCCCTTCTCCGTAGTCTTGCCAATTCACAACTGGTCAAGGATTCAGATTCTGTCTCATTCATGTTTGTTGTGTTCACAAGGACCCCTAATTCTTGATCTAAGAACTCCTCTACTGTAGAGCTATTTGTGCTTCTTCTGATTCTGATCAAATCTTGAACAATGTTCTCCGGTTTGTCTGATTCCTTCCGGATCATACAGACCATACTGACGGATATGTTCGAAGTGGAGACGGCCAAGGCGACATAGCAGAACATCAACAACAAAGCCATGAAGAATCTCAAAGAAGGAAAAATTCTGGATTTTGGTTGTTTTGGATTATTTGGGATTTCAGGAATCGGAGCCAATGTTGTGAAAGAACCCCCTTCAAATTCAACAATGCATTTTTGCGACGAAGACGGGGGTATTTTTGATGAAGCTGGCGATATCCGTGGCATTCTGAAAAAAATTAATTTAATACAAAATTGATTTTAATTACATTTTAAAAAAAAATAAAAAATTGACCAAAAAAGATAAAAGTTGATTTTAATTACATTTTTGAAAAAAAATTAATTTAACACAAAATTGATAAAAAAGATAAAAATTGATTTTAATTACATTTTTGAAAAAAAATTAATTTAACACAAAATTGATAAAAAAAATTAATTTTAATTATATTTTTAAAAAAAATAAAAAATTGACCAAAAAAAATAAAAATTGATTTTAATTATATTTTTGAAAAAAAATTAATTTTAATTATATTTTGAAAAAAAAATAAAAAATTGATAAAAAAAAGATAAAGTTGATTTTAATTACATTTTTGAAAAAAAATAATTTAATAAAAATTTGATAAAAAAATAAAAATAAATTTTAATTACATTTTGGATGATGTACGATTAGAAGTAAAAATTATTTTAAAAATAATAATTTTGAAAAATTAAATTTTTTATGATTTTCGAAATTTTTATTGGATTCTGAAATTTTCTATAAAATTCCACAGAATCTCAATTTCAAAATGATTTTTAAAATTCCAAATTTCTTCCACATTCAGAATCCTTAAAAATAGAGGTCACAATTGCCGTTCTCGAAAAATCCCCAATGATCCAAGATTATCCTCCAGATCAGAAACCGTCAGAAATTTTAAAAAACAGACTTAATAGTATTTTTTATTTTCGATTTTTCGAAAATTAAAAATAGTCAAAATTATTTGGAGGTGTAATGGGGTCATTGAAACCACGCATCTTTAAAAATAAAAAATAAAAGGTATTTATGGGACACATTGACGAAAAAAGAACATTATTTGTCAATCCAATTACGGTAAAAAAAATGAATTTTAAAATAAAAATAAAAATAATTTTAAAATAAAAATTAATTTAAAAAATGAAATAATTTAAAAAATTAAATAATTTTAAAATAAAGGAATTTAAAAATTAAAATAATTTAAGAGTTGAAATTAATTTAAAAAATGAAATAATTTTAAAATAAAAATTAATTTTATAAATGAAATAATTTTAAAATAAAGTAATTTTAAAATTAACTTTATAAATGAATTAATTTAAAAAAAAACAAAAATGCACTAGTCCGATTTCCAGGAAACTTGTCCAAAATGGAGACGAACCAGGGACCTTCAGAACCAGAATAAAACGAGTCCTAAACAGTAAGCTTATCTCTATCCAAAAAAACGAAAAAAATTAAAACTTTCACTGATCCATTTTTATTAAAAAACAAAATTCATAGATGAGACTCTCTTGACCTAGTGAGATGTATCCTGAACTTTTTAAAGTTGTTCTTGTTTGATCAAGAAGGAATTAACCTTTTTGTGCAATTGTTTATTCAAATTCATGCGGAAATTCCGGGGTACTTGATCACGAATTTTCGTTTTGAGTTTTTTTCAAAAAATAACGGAAATCAAAATCACGATCGATGAATCAGATCCGACAAAATCGTAAAACTAAAAAAGTACGATAATATGTTTTTAGTTGTAATTTATGTCATAAGTTGTATCGCAAAAAATCAACTTTTGTCGAGACACTCTCGAGGGTCAAAACAAGTTCGTTTTTTCTCAAGCGCAAGTGAGAATTGATACCAAAAAACAAAATTAAAAAAAGCGAAATCGCTTATGACCATGTCGAATTCGCTTATTCCTCAGCGCAAAGTGACAATTAACATTAAAAAAATAAAATTTAAAAAAATAAAGTCGCTTATAACTATGTCGAATTCGCTTATTCCTCAGCGCAAGTGGAAATTAACATTAAAAAAAACAAAATTTAAAAAAATGAAGTTGCTTATTCCTCAGCGCAAGTAACAATTAACATTAAAAAAATAAAGTCACCTATAACTATGTCGGATTTGCTTATTTCCCAGCGCAAGTAACAATTAACATTAAAAAAACAAAATTTAAAAAAATAAAGTCGCTTATTTACCAGCGCACAAGGAATTTAAAAAAAATGAAATTAATTTCTGCCACGAAAACTCTGATGGTCACAACAATGTCGCTTATTCCCAAGCGTAAGTGAGAATTGGTACCAAAGCACAATCTGAAAGAAAAACAAAATTTGGCAAAAAATATGATTGGAATTCTTTACTTTAACTCCCCGTTTCTAAAACGCGTTTACTGTAAAATAAACAAATTTTTAAAACTATCAATAAAACCTAAAAAAAACGTGGAAGACGTTAAATCTACGAAAAACGAACAATTCGTAACCAATCCGAAATCCGCCAAAAATAAAAAACAGCCTCAGGACATTAACTTGATTTTTAAAAAAGTATAATTAAATTAACTTTCTTTTATAAAAAATTTTAATTGTTATTAAATCCAATGATGCAATAAACGAAAGTTGGAGATGTTTAAAGTGGCCTGAATGGTCGAAAGAAAGACCAAATCCGAAATTTACAAGATTCCAAACCAGTTCACTTCCAAGGAAACGTTTCCCTCCCAATGGATTATGTAATCCGCTGACAGGAAAAACTCCATGAAAGAGATCGGAGGAAGATATCGAAGCAAATTGGGGAAGTTACATCTGATTTAGGATCTCGTGAATAAAAGCTTGTTTTGGGTCAGGATTTTTATAAATTGCAACTAATCAAAAACTGCAAAATACGGAGATATTTCAATTTAAAAAAATTTAAAAATAAAAACTTTAAAAATAAAAAAATTTAAAAATAAAAAACTTTAAAAATCTAAAAATTCAGAAATCTAAAAATTTTAAAAATCTAAAAATTCAGAAATTTTAAAATTTTAAAAATCTAAAAATTCTAAAAAATAAAAATTTTAAAATTAAGAAATTTAAAAAAAATCTAAAAAGTAAAAAAAATTTAAAATAAAAAAATTAATTTTAAAAATAAAAAAACTTTAAACTTTAAAATTTTATTTATAAAATTTAACTACGTAAATCAAAAATCAAAATTAATTTTCTCTTTTATTTTATTTTGGTCAAAGAAGTTATTCAAACAGATTACGGTATTTAAAACTGATTTATTTACGTCATGCGTCATTAAATATTCGAAATACTTTAATAAAAAAATAAATCCAAATTTATAAACAATTTAATTCAGTAAATATTTTATAAATTTTTACTTTATTGTAAAATACGAAAAATTATTGAAAATGAATAAGTGTTTTTAAATTTATTTAATATTTACTGAACTACAGTAATCTAAGAATTTTTAAATTTAATATTGACTAAATTACAGTAATCTGAAAATTTTTAAATTTAATATTCCCTAAATTACAGTAATCTGAAAATTTTTAAGTTCAATATTCTCTAAATTACAGTAATCTGAAAATTTTTAAATTTAATATTCCCTAAATTACAATAATCTAAAAATTTTTAAATTTAATATTCCCTAAATTACAGTAATCTGAAAATTTTTAAGTTTAATATCGACTAAATTACAGTAATCTAAGAATTTTTAAGTTCAATATTGACTAAATTACAGTAATCTAAAAATTCTTAAATTTAATATTGACTAAATTACAGTAATCTAAAAATTTTTAAATTTAATATTCCCTAGATTACAGTAATCTAAGAATTTTTAAGTTCAATATTCCCTAAATTACAGTAATCTAAAAATTTTCTTACTTAATATTTACTGAATTAGAGCAATTTAGAATTTTTTGAAATATTGTAGAAAATTTTCCAACAATGATTATTCGGCAAAAACAACTGTGAATTTAACAGTAAATCGGTAACTAATTTTTGTCTTTTGTATTCCCACTGTTTACAATATGTCCAGCCTACATTCCTAAAACCCACACGGTCAACTTCTTGACAGCGTGGTTGATCAAAAATTGTTTACTCAAACTTTTCGGAAATTCCTCAAAATTTTATAAAAAAAAATCAAAAATTCGTTCTTGATCAATTGAAAATTAAAAAGTAAATTTTTAAAAATTTAAAGTTATTAAAAAATTGAAAAATAGCCAAAGGCAATCTTGCTGGACATTGCAAAAAACTTCTTTGTCCCTGAATTTCTACTTTTATAAAAAAAATAAATCCATTTATCCGTCAACGGACATGAGTGGTTATGATGTTCAAACAAAAAAGATCATGGAGTCGAAAAAACCAAAAATTAAAAAAATACGATTAATCAAATAAAAAATAAAAAATAAAAAATTTAATTTTTATAAATTAAAATTACTCAAAACTATATGAATACGGTAGGTCCTTATCTACAGTAAGACAGTCTTCAAAGTTGCGAATTTCGAAATTTTTAATTTATTTTAAAATTATTTAAATTCAGAAAATTTAAATTTAAACAAAACTAAATTAATTCAAAAATTTTAAAAATCAAAAAATTTAAATAAAATCGAAAAATTTGAATTTAAATAAAATTTAATCAAAAAATTTTAAACATCGAAAAATTTAAATAAAATTTAATTAAAAAATTTTAAAAAATTCGAATTTCAAATATTTTAAAATTTCGCAAAAAATAAAATTAATAATATTTAAAAATTTAATCATCTTAATTTACATAAATTTTGACTAATCTTTGAGTCATCAAAATCAGTCAAAAATAAATTTTAAAAATATTTGAAATTTTTTATAATTTTGAACTAAAAAAAGAATTTTATTTATTAGTTTTATTATTCATTAAGATTTAAATTTTTTTAGAACTGTTTACAAAAGAATTTTCAAATCTATTGTTTGTGTGTTTGATTAAAAATTTCAGGAATTTCGTACACGATTTTAATCAAAAATAAAATTTAAAAAAACTAACAAATTCACACACCATTAAATAAATTAAAAATCAACAATTATAATCACAATATGAAATTTTTTAAGTTTCTCAAATGATCAATAATTTTCGAGAATTTTGTAGATTTTAGAATTTTTAGGAATTTAATAAAAAATTTTCAAAAATATCAAAGATTTTAGAATCCTCCAAAATTTTGTAGGAAATTTTTGTATCTTCAAGAAATTTGTAGAACATTCTAGAATTTTTAAGAATTTTCAAAAATATTAAAGACTTTAAAATTTTTAAGAATTTTGTAAAACATTCTAGAATTTTCGAAAATATTAAAGATTTTAGAATTTTGTAGAATATTTTAGAATCTGGAATATTTGTAAAATTCCTTTAAGATTTCTGAAGCTTCTTTGAGATTCCGGAAGATTCTAAGAGGAATTTTCAGAATCTTCTACAATCGAATAAAAATTCTTAAAAACTTTCAGAATTCTTCAAAATCCGATGAAAACTCCAGAAATTTCCGAAAATCTTAATCAACTTCTGAATTCATCCAGAATTTCCTAAAAAATAATAGAATCCAAAAAAATTAAAAAACAAAAATCCAAATTTTTTAAAAAATAATTTAAAAAAAATTTTTTTTGAAATAATTAAAAAAAATTTTTTTTGAAATAATTTTTAAATAAAAAATATTTGATTTTATCTAAAAATTATTTTGAAAAATTTTTTCATGTTTTTTAAAATTAAAATTATTTAAATTTTTTAATATTACGACTTATAAAACGTCAAAATTTTGAAATAAATTTCACCCCCGCAATTTTTGTTTAAAAAATGCATTTTTTCGTCGCTCAAGTATCCATTTCCAAAAATCCATAATGTCAATCAAAATTCCACAAATGTCCTTTTAAGTACCTAAAATAAAACCAAAAAAAACTTACAGTAAAATCCATGCAGGAAACGGTAGAATTTTTTTCGTTTCAAGATTCATTTTTAAATTTTCCAAATTTATAATTAAAAATTTTTTTACTTTCGAAAATTAATTTTTCGGAAAAATTTTATTCTCGATTCAGAGTGGAGGAGGAGCGTCTGGCCAAAATTGTTTGATTGATCTGGTTTACCGATCGAGTGGATTCTATTCATCTCGAAGGATTTCAGGAAGATCGAAAAAATAATTCTAAAGATGTACTAGTTTGAGGCATTTGATGACGTCAATTGTCCAGATCCGTTAGTCACAATCACAACATTATAAATTTTAAAAAAAAATATATTTATGGAATTTTTTCGAGAATAATTTTTAGAATTTTTGAGGGATTTCCAAAATCCGAGTTTTACATCAATTTTAGAAGTTTCTTTGAAAGTAAAAAATTCCAAAAAATCATAAAAATTTCAAAAATAGATATAATTGTAAAATTATCTCAAAAATTTTTGAATTTAAAAAAATTTAAAATCAAATTTACACCGATTTTAAAAGTTTCTTTAAAATTACAAAATTATAAAAACTTAAAAAATTACGAAATTTACTCAATGTAAATTTTTAGAATATCCTAAAAATTTTCGATTTTAAATCTTTTTTCTATTAAGTTTTTGAAAATTCTACAGTATCCTGTTCATAATCTTACATTTTATTTTATAAAAGAACAGAAATGGGCATTGTAATGAAATTGTCTCGACACGGATATCAGGGATCTAATGAGAACTACAGTAACCTGCGCGTTGATTTTGTGACAGTTTACAAGTCTTCCACAACTACTTGTAATTGAACGTACTCGATTATATTCATTGAATATATGAAACTTAAAATCAACATGGGATCATAACTCTTCATTTTTGTTTTTAATTCCTATGTAGAAGAATGAGCACAATCGAGTACGTTCAATAACGCTTAGTTAAAAGCGATTGTGAGTCATCTGTATAGTAATACACTAGGATACCAGTGTTGGAATGAAATATCACAGATATTCCACAATTACTTGTAATTGAGCGCATTCGATCATATTCATTGGATATATGAAACTTAAAATGACCACAGAATCATATCTCTCCATTTTTGTTTTTAATTCCTATGTAGAAGAATGAGTATAATCGAGTACGTTCAATAACGCTTAGTTAAAAGCGATTATGAATCATCTGTGTTGTTTTATAATTGTTATTATACCATCCATCACTCGTATTATAAAATTTAAAAAATTACAAAATTTAAAAGTTTTTTTCTATTACATTTTGGAGAATTCTAAAAACAACAATATTCCATTTATAAAATTTTAAAAATTATAATTTTAAAAAATTTTTTTATTAGATTTTGGGGAATTCCAAAAACTACAGTATTCCATTTATAAAATTTAAAAAATTACAAAATTAAAAAATTTTTTTATTACATTTTGGGGAATTCTAAAAACTACAGTATTCCATTTATAAAATTTAAAAAATTACAAAATTTAAAAATTTTTTTATTAGATTTTGGGGAATTCTAAAAACAACAGTATTTCATTTATAAAATTTTACAATTTTCGAAAATATTAAATTATTTCGACACAAATTCTATAAAACTTTTTTTTTAATTTTCGTAAAATTTTTTAATATTCTAATTTAAAAAACATTTAAAAAATTTAAATATTTCTTACTTTTTAATTTTACAAAGTAATCGTCGAAGAAATATTCGAAAAAACCACAAAAAGTAAAATTCTGATTTCAAAAAATTGTATTAGATAATTTCCGATTTAAATTTTTTGTTTTTTACCGAGTAATCCTTTTCGTCGGGATAAAAAAATCGAAAAATCCGACTTTTGTTTCACACGTACTTGATTAACTTCCTTTAGGAAAAAAGTAAACAAATTTATTTTTTGAATTTTTTCCATAAAGTTACAAAATTTATTTTATTTACAGTATTTTTTAAAAAAAGTCACGTTAGCACTTAAGTCATGCTGGATTCCTTTTGTAAGTGTACTTTTCAAAAGTAATGTTGACAAAACCTGAATTCGAACTACTTATTTGTGCAGACACAATAAGAATCAAGGATCAGGAACGTATAATTTCCCGATAAAGGATTAGGGAGTTTGCTTAAAATATGTAAGGCTTACAGGGGAAGGGGGGGGGGTCCAGAAAAGCGCCATATAAGCCTTATATATTTTAGACAAGTTCCCTTAGGGGTTATTTTAGCTTTTTTAAAATTTAAGGAGTTTGCTTAAAATATGTAAGGTTTACAGGGGGAGGGGGGTCCAGAAAAGCGCCATATAAGCCTTATATATTTTAGACAAGCTCCCTTAGGGATGTCGATGAGCCAGGTATATAGCGGAATTCCCCGAAAAATCATTTTAAAACTTGCCAAATAACCAACTTTGATTATTGTAAAAAATCAAAAACAGAAATTAAAAGTAAATTAAAAAAAAAGAATTATGAAAATTTATACGAGATTCTGGAAGATTTAGAGGATTCTAAGATTTCAGAATTTTCTGAGATTCTAAGAAGTTCCGGAAATTTTTAATGGATTCTGGAACTTGTGAGATTCTAAAAATATCTAGAATTTCAGAGAATTCTAAAAACTTCCACAGGGTTCTGAAATGCTCTGAATATATCTACAGTATCCCGGAAGACTCCAGAACCTTCAACAAGATTTTTGATTTCAGAAACTGCCGGATACTTCTGAGAGTTAAAGTTGGAAGATTAAACTTTGGCAAAGTGAAAATACTGTCAATTGAGATTCCCAAACTATTGCAAAAATAATAAATTAAAATTATTACAAATTTTTTCGATTATAAATTTCCAAATTTTCAGAACTTTGGATTGCAGATATTGATTCCGAAAATTCCTCATTGAAATACAAAAATCTCTAATTCAAAGAATTTACAAATACAAAATTCATCCATGTTCAAAGTTAAATGTTAAAAATCATTTTTTATAAAATTAAAATTTTTTAATTTCACTCACTTTTTTAACCAGAATTTAATAATCTCCAGAAAATTAAGGATTATTTTTAAATAAAAAACATTCGAATTGCATTCGGAATTTTTTGATTTATCCTGAAAAATATTTTATTTTTTATAAAAATTAAAAACTGACCAAGTCTCGAATGGGAATTTCGGGATTAATCAGGGACTTGGCAATCGAGAGCACTTGACGACGAGCCATCGACCGTCATCACGAGCCTTGTACTTAAATATTTCTGAAAATAGAAATTACGACAATATTTATTTTCGTTTCACGTTCGGAATGGTATCACATTCATCATTGATACCTAAGACATCAAATTCCTGAAGGACCATTTGGCGACGATCCGTCTGACAATCAGATAACGGAACAAACAGGTGATCTACGTATTTGTCACATTGGTAGGGAATTTAAAAATGTAGATCAGAGAAAAATTAAAATCTCGAAGTAGGAAATTCTTCAAAAATTAGGGACAAAAATAAACGACTTTTTTCGAGGTTGTTGGAAATTAAAAATAAAAATTTTAAATCAGAAAAATTATATAAACATTTATAAAATTTAAATCAGAAAAATTATATAAACATTTATAAAATTTAAATCAGAAAATTAAAGAAATTTAAATCAGAAAAATTTTATAAAAATCGGTAATCTATGACTAAATGTCCAAAGTTAATTTTTGGAAACTATATTTTCGTGATTTTAGCTGTCTTAAGATCGCCACAATTTGTAATAAATGAGAAAACCAAAAATCACTGTTTCACAAATATGAAAATGATCGTTTTCATAGAACTTCTAAAATCATACCTTTAAGAAATAAAAATAGAAACATTTCTGAAGGTATCCCGACGCGAATTTGGAGTATTTTTTAGAAAATATCAGAATTTTCGAATTTAGATGGTTTTGAAAATTTGTAAATTTTAAGATTTCGAAAATCATCGTAAAATTCTAAAATATTCTACTCATTCATGAAATTCTAAAAAATCCTTAAAAAAATTCGCAAAATTTTAATTTTAAAAAAATTCATAAATTAATAAAGGCGATACTTAAACCGGCAGTAACGAAACCACCAACTATCTACCGTAATCGGTGCATGGGTCTCGACGCGATTTTCCCTGAATTCCACTCGCGTTTCTTTTCAAAGAAAAATCTTTAATTTTTTTTAATTTTTTTAAACTTTTTTAAACTTTTTTACTTTTTTTTAAACTTTTTTCGATTTTAAACCTACCTAGTTATTTTTTAAAATCCCGCCATACGTACGTAATTCATTTATCAACTTAAGTACAAAAATTAAAATTAATAAAAAAGTTTATCAAAACAGTTTTCCTGTTTTAACACAGTTAACGATGATAAATCACTTAATATACGTTCAGTGAACAGTTCCATACCATAACAAAACTTGACTGAATGTTCTAGTGTCTGATTTCTTCATTATCAACAACATATTAACGGTGGAATCGATCACGTTGAATCCATCGATTGCGCAGGAAAACAAAAAACAGACACACTTCCAAACTTAAATTTGGAAACCAAGAAAACACGTCATAAGATAACTATTAATTTTCAATATTCCAATATAAATTAAAAAATAATATGTTTGGAATTTTTTCAAACAAAAATTTAAAAAATTTAAGACTTCATATATGAAATCTTAAAAAGTAGAAAATCAAAAACTTGAAAAATTATATTCTACTTTAAAAAAGAACTTCATATGTGAAGTTTTTCAAAATCAAAATATTTAATATAAAATAGAACCTCATATATGAAGTTATTTTCAGAAATTAAAATATTTAAAAATAAAAATTAATTTTATTAAGAAGTTATTTCAAAAGAATTTTTAATTTTTAGGGATTTTAGGAATTTTTAGAAATTTTTAGGAATTTTTAGGAATTATTAATTTTTAGAAATTTTTAATTTTTAGAATTTTTAATTTTTAATTTTTTTAATTTTTAATTTTTAGAAATTTTAGAGACATCTAGAGTACTGTACATAAAATTCTGAAAACTTCTGTAAGATTAGTAAGAATTTTTGAATCTGCTGGGATTTTTCGGAATTTCCTAGAATTTTTATAAATTCTAGACCAGCCTAAGAAATTCTCAAAAAATCCAGAATCCTCTAAAACTTAAAACCTTCGAAATCATCTGAAAATTCAAAAGTCTACCATCCTAATCCAGAACTTCCAACTAGATTTTAAAAATTTTGATTTCTAAGAATTTTTAAATTTAAAAAATTTTTAGATTTTTAATGATTTTTAAATTTCTAAGAATTTTAAAATTTTTAATAATTTTTAAATTTCCAAATTTTTAAATTTCTAGGAGATTAGAAAACAAAACGTGATATATGAAATCCCCTTGAAAAAACACCGATAAAGAAATAAACTGAACTGGTTGAGAGAGACAGAAACAACCAGAAAACGATAGGGACCGTGAGGGATAAAACCAAAGAACCCAAACTTGAAGTGCGCAAAATCGGCTCAGCTCCATTTTCGGCTAATGTACATAACTTACTGAATTTCAAAAATGAATGAAACAATACCTTATAAAAAATAAAAATAAAAATAAAAATTAACAAGTGATCGAAAATCTGATTTTTTTTTGGCCTGTATTTTTTTATTTTTTTTTTGTTTTTTAATTTTTTTGTTTCTTTTGTCTCGAGGTATCATTGGCGCCAGAGGCAAAGAAGACAAATAAACGGATGTGTTATCAGTTGATTACCCAGATTTCTAAGCCAAACAAACACGGTTCAGACGGCGCCGATGATGTTGTTTCAATTTTGGAAAAACTGGTTTCTGTTTTTGAACAATCCTAAAGGTCAAGAAAGGTCATCATAAATTTTCTAAAAATTTAAATTTAAAAAAAATTATATTTAAAATTATTAATTTTTTAAAATTAAATTTAAAATCATTAATTTTTAAAATTTAATTTAAAAAAAATTATATTTAAAATTATTAATTTTTAAAATTTAACTTAAAAAAAAATTAAATTTAAAATCATAAATTTTCTAAAAATTTAAATTTAAAAAAAAGTTATATTTAAAATCATTAATTTTTAAAAATTAAAAAAATGTTTGTTTTACATGTTCGTTTAAATTTTTCACTAGATCCTGAAAATTCCGGAAAACTCTAAAAAATTTTATAAGATCCTAAAAAATTTCAGAAATGTCAACAAAGTTCAAATTTTTTCGGGATCTTCAACTAGATTTTTTATAAAATTTCAGAAAATTTTTTGAAATTCCGGAAAATTTTATTAAATTTTCGAAATCTTATTGAAAATTGGACTTCAGATGCCAGTTCGACAAGTTTCTACAGGATTCTGGAAAGTTTTAAAGAGCCTTCCATTGGATTCCAGAAGCTTCAAAGTTTTCAAATTTTTTAAAATTTTCCAGAATTGTTGATTCCAGATGTCGACTTCTGAACTTTAATGAATTTCGAAAAGCTCCAAAATAAGCCTTCTACAGGATTTCAGAGAACTCCAGAAGTTTCAATAAAGTTCTTCAAAAGTTTCAGAATCTTCTAAAATCTCTAAAATTTTTGACTCTACAACTTTCTAGTAAATTCTGGAGAATTCTAGAAACCTTTTTTTGGATTTTAGAAAATTCTAAAAGTTTCAACAAAATTCTCAGAATTTTCAAAATTTTCAGAATTTTCAGAATTCTCAGAAGTTTCGAAATTTTCAAAATTTTCAGAATTTTCTATAATTTCTGATTCCAGAGCCCTCTAGTAGATTCTGGAAGATTCTAGAAGCTTCAATGATACTCTCTAAAATTTCTCAAATTTTCTACAGTATCCAGAATCGTTCAAAACCTTTCCAAAGAAGTTTGCAAAAAAATAGATTAATTTTGATCAATGTAAAAGACGAACATCAATAAAGAACGGAAACTGATATCATTTGAAGCCAAAACTGGATTTCCAAAAATGAAAATTCTAAAACAAGTTCAAATCCATTTTTCCAAATAGACAAATTTCGAACAAAATTGAAATTTTTAAAAATAAATAATTTTAAAAAAATTTATTATTTTTGAATTTAAAAAAAAATTTATTATTTTTAAATTTAAAAAAAAAATTTATTATTTTTAAATTTAAAAAAAAAATTTATTATTTTTAAATTTTAAAAAAAATTTATTATTTTTAAATTTAAAAAAAAAAATTATTATTTTTAAATTTTAAAAAAAATTTATTATTTTTAAATTTTAAAAATCAAATTTTTAGAAATTTGAAATTTTTTGATTTTAAAAAAGCATTAATTAAATCAAATTTTTCAAGGGTGATCGGAAAATTCGGATTTCGGATTAAAGACAAGGACGAAAATGAACTTCTCGAAAAAATTAAAGAACATCAAATTAATGTAGGTTAATTTTAATTTTATAAAAAACCAGAAACATTTTCATCAAATTCCCGAAAAATTTGTTTTAAAAATGTTTTTTGAAATTTTCCATTTAAGACCAAAAATCGTAAAAATAAATTTTCATGATTCTAGAATTTTCTAATTTTTTATAAAAATTAAAAATAGTAATTTTGAAAAAATCTAAAAATTTCCATTTAAGACCAAAAATAATGAAAATTAATTTTCATAATTCTAAAAATTTTTAAATTTCAATTTCATAAAAATTAAAAATAGTAATTTTGAAAAAATTTAAAAATTTCTATTTAAGACCAAAAATAATAAAAATAAATTTTCATAATTCTAGAATTTTCTAAATTTTTAAAATTTTCAATAATAATCAAAAAATGGTTCTGAGAAGAATTTTTGAAATTTTCCAGTTGAGACTAAAAATTGTGGAATTCAACATTGATATACTTCTGGAATTTTCAAAATTGCAACATCGTAAAAAATAAAAAAAGTGATTAAAATTCTTAAATTTGGTCCTGAGAAGAATTTTAAAAATTTTCTTTTCAGGACCAGAAATTACAGAATTCGATTTTAATATTTTTAAAGTTCAAATATCTTTGAAAAAAATTCAAAAATGTTTACCGAAAAAAATCCAAAATGCTCTCGACAAGAATTTTCGGAATTTTCCAGTCGAGACCAAACTATACAGAAAGCTGTGTTTACACAATTCTAAAAACTTCCAAGTTACCGTAGGAAACAAAAATTTGGGTGATGAAAATTGAAAAAAATATCTTAACGAAAATTTTGAGAATTTTCCACTTGAGACCGAAAAAAACGAATTTTAATTTTTGTGCTTTTAAAAAGTTCAAAAACCTATCCGGTAGATTGTTGAATTACTGGCAAAAAAAGTTTAAAATTCCAAAAATAATTTCAAAATTTTCCAGTTAAAAAAATTTTAATTTAAAAGATTTTTAAAATTTTTTTAAAATACAAATTCGAAATTATATTTAAAAAAAAATAAAAATTTCTTGTCAGGACCAAAAAATGTAAAATTTACGTGATTTTAAAAAACTTTTAAAAGTACAAAATAAATTCGAAATTATATTTTTTTTTAGAAATAGAAATTTTACATAAAATTTCGAAAATTGATCTCGAAAAAAATTTTTAAAACTTTCCAGTCAGGACCAGAAATAATTAAAAATTAAAAATTAAACTGATTTTTAAATTTTTTAAATTACATTATTTAAAAAATAAAAATTTTATATAAAATTTTGAAAATTTATCTCGAAAAGAATTTTTAAAATTTTCCAGTCAGGACCAGAAATAATTAAAAATTAAAAATTAATCTCGTTTTCAAATTTTTCTAAATTACACTATTTAAAAAATAAAAATTTTACATAAAATTTCGAAAATTGATCTCGAAAAGAATTTTTAAAATTTTCCAGTCAGGACAAAAAATGCAAAATTTACGTGATTTTAGGAAATTTTTAAAATACAAAATAATTTCGAAATTATATTTTTTTAAAAAGTATAATTTCGAAATTATATTTTTTTAAAAAGTATAATTTTGAAATTTAAAAATTCAGAAAAATCAACAAAAATCTGTAAAATTTTTAGTTAGAATCCAAACTATAAAATTTCGTGTTTGCATACTTCTGAAAAGTCCGGAATCATGTTGTTACAAAAAAACAAATATTTCCAAAAATTAGTCTCAATATGATTTCTGAAAACTTCCTAGTTGAGACCGAAAATGTAACATTTAAAAGTTATCTAATTTTAGAAATTTTTAAATTACATTATTTTTAAAAATAAAATTTTTACATAAAATTCTAAAAAATAATCTCAAAACGAATTTTTTAAACTTTTCCAATCAGGACCGAAAAAAGTAAAATTTTATATTTTCTTCATTTTAGAAGTTTTTAAATTACATTATTTTATAAAATTAAAATTTTTACATAAAATTCTAAAAAATAATCTCAAAACGAATTTTCAAAATTTTCCAATCAGGACCGAAAAAAGTAAAATTTTATATTTTTTTGATTTTAGAAGACTCTAGAAGTTTAATCATCTGCAATCTAAAAATTATTGAAATCTAAAACTTTTTGGAAATGGAAATTATCACCATTTTGGATATCCGTCAGATCCTCTTTAATCCTTTTGGAAGATTGTAACAAATAAAATTACAAATCCGAAAATGAAAGTAGAGCAGATCCGTCGACCTTGACTTGAGTTGTCAAAACGGGTAAAATTTGTCCCATTTGATTGCGCAAGAATGCGTGAACAGTCAAGCAACAAACTAGATCAGATTTTCCCTTTTGCCAGGAATAACCGGAAACACCTAATCTGGAACGTTTTTCTGGAAAGGTTTTCCGGTTCTTCTTTAGGTACCTTTGATACGGAAACTATTTTTATTAATCTTGAGCGGAAAATTAAACACACAAAGTTCAAATGAATAAACATGTATATTTTTCTAGAAAAATAACTAAAAAAACTAAAAAATAATAATTATTCAAAAATTTCTCAAAAATAAAAAAATTAATTTTAAAAAATTTTAAAAAACAAATTTAAAAAAATTAATTTCTCAAAAATAAAAAAATTAATTTTAAAAAATTTTAAAAAACAAATTAAAAAAAATTAATTTTAAAAAATTTTAAAAAATCTAAAAAAAATTAATTTCTCAAAAATAAAAAAATTAATTTAAAAAATTTTAAAAAACAAATTTAAAAAAAATTAATTTTAAAAAATTTTAAAAAATCTAAAAAAAATTAATTTTTAAAATTATTTAAAATTTAAAAAAATTAATTTTTTTTAAAATAAAGTTTGAAAAAAACAAAAATTTTCAATTTAAGCTTCTTAAAAAAATTTAAAAACATTTAAAAAATCGAAAAACACGTGGGCAAAAGTAAACATGATTAAAAATTACTTTTTTAAAACAAAAAAATTAAATTAATATCATTTTAAAAAAATTAAAACTTATATTTTTTTAAATTCGAAATTTTGTATTTTAAATTTTAAAAAATGTCAAAAGTTAAACATAATCAACTTGTTCGTTTTTAACGAAAAAAAACGACGTTGATGACGACAAACATCATCTGCAGAACTCTTGCAGAATTCCACGTTTTAGTTTGACTTATATTATGCAGTTCAAAAGTCACAAAATCACCACTTAAATCTCGATTCTTTATTCAAAATTTCTTTACCTAAAAATAACCAACAAACAACAATATTCCTATCCACTTTCATCCGGTTTCCTAGTGTCCAAATTGCTCAAAATCATCGAAAATTCCCTTCCATGATGATCTAGGGCTTCCGTCAGTTGAACTGGGATCTGATCCAGGATATGAGCCGTCTGTGCCCTCAACATCTCGAAATCAGGTAACTTGGTCAATTCTTCCACTTCTTTCATCGAGAAAATCCTGTCGTCGAACGTGAAGGCTAAAGGAATAATAAAATTCAATTTATCTGTCTCAGTCACGATCGTCTTCAAAGATTCGATATCACGTCCAAATATGAGGGCATTATGTCCGACCCAGAGTGGTTCCAAAGAAGCAAATGCAGTGTTTTCAAAAAGTTTTTTTCCAATTCTGTTCTCGATAGGTTTTAGTTCTAGTCCTTTCAATCTAAGCCTAAAATTAAAAATTAGTTAAACAAGGACAGTAATCTGGTTTTTCCGATGTTTATTGGTATTTTTATAAATAATCTTTAATCTTCAGAAAGTAAACACAGAGTTACGTACTTTATGGAACTTTAATCCAGAAAGTTTTAACTCTACTTAAACAAAAATAGCTTCAAACACCGGTTTTTCGTGATTATTTCGTAATCAAAATCGTCACGTAGACCACCTTAGTTTCTAAAAGTTCATCTCAAAACAAGTTCGTAAAAATTTTAATTTTGAATTTTATATGTTAGTTACGAAATAATCACACGAAACAAAAATTTCAGGCTACTTTAGATTCTAACAATTTCCAAAAATTTACTTTGTAATAATGCTAATTTTGAATTTTTATGATATATTAGTTACGAAATAATCACACGAAATTAAAATTTTAGACTACTTCAAATTTTAAAAACTTCGGAAATGTTTCGTAAAAAACACTTTTGGAGTTTTTGTATGATAGTATGTATATCTAAAGATAACTCACTGATTACTCGTCAGCCACAGATTCCTACCATTGACAGAGAGGAATTGACATATGGCCATCGATCTGAACTCATTTTCCTTGATCCATCTTCTGATTTCTTTGACTTCAGCCAGTTCAATATCGGCGTATTCATTGAATTCTTTCTGGAATTGTTCAATAATCTGAGCTAAATTACATGATTTTTGTTCTTTCGGCATCACAGGAGCCACAGCGGCTTCGAAGAGACGACGACGATAGGACCGAGGATGGGGTTTGACGTACTTCGAGGAAACGGCTCTCACAGTCGTGCAACCCGCAAGTGCTGGAGATAGAAACCTCTGGGGCAGCATCTGGAAAATTATTCTTAATTTAATTATAAAAATAAACTATAAAGTAAAATTTAGGTTTTAAAAATAATAAAGTTCTTTAAAATTATATATATCGAATAATCTCGCCGTAAAATCAACAATTTATATATGAATGTGATCAATCTTCGAAATTTAGAATAATTTTGACAATTTATATAATAAAAGAAATAATAAAAAGTGAAATTTATTTAAAAAATACTTTAAAATTATATAAATAGATCAATATCAAACAAAGACCAAATTTAAATTGTTAAATTTCGGTTTTCGGAGGTAAATATTAAATCTTTCAAATAAGTAAAATTATCCTAAAAGAGATTTAAAAAATTAAACTGAAAATAGAAATAATGTTCATGGATCAATTTCAAGCGAACTCGTCGACCTTCAAATTTCACTTTTCGCCAAGAACTATTAATTTTTAAAGTAATTACTTAAAATAATACAAAAATAAATTTAAAAAAACAGAATATATAGAAAAAGAGAAAAATAATGTTGATATAACTTCAAGCGGACTCGTCCATTTTCAAGTTTCACTTTTCACCAAGAACTATTAATTTTTAAAGTAATTAATTAAAATAATACAAAAATAAATTTAAAAAAACAGAATATATAGGAAAAGAGAAAAATAATGTTGATATAACTTCAACCGAACTCGTCTATTTTCAAGTTTCACTTTTCGCCAAAAAAAATATTTTTTGAATAACCATTAAATTTTCAAATTTTATTTTTCTTTAAAAATCACTTTTTTAAAATAATTTTTAAATTTCCAAACTGGTTTGATTAATTATTATTTTATTTTCCAATAACCTCATTCATTTATTCAGTGCTGAAATCTACAAAGAAATCCACATAAAAATCAAAATCAAATCTATAGTTTGCTTGCGACATTTGGACAGATCAGTTGATATATTAATAGTTTCATATATGAATGTTTAAAACTTTGTGATGTATTTGCAACATTTGAACAATTTAGTTGATATATTAATAGTTTCATATATGAACGTTTAAAACTTTGTGATGTATTCGCGACATTTGGACAATTTAGTTGATATATTAATAGTTTCATATATGAGTATTTTAAAATGAGCAGTTTCTTTGTGATATTTGAACAATTTAGTTGGTATGTTGGTAGTTTCATATATGAATATTTCGAAATTTGTAATGTCCTCGCAAGATTTGGATAAATAAATTAATACATTAATAGTTTCATATATGGATATCTAAAAATTTGTAATGTACTTGCAAAATTGGATTTCGATGTTGATTCTTCATAGACTTCAGCACAGTTGCGTTTGTTAAATTCCAGCACAGAAGACGTCTTCCTTGCCTCCTTCCCCGGTCATGGCCTTGCAGACGAAGTCCTTCTTGCACGCCGCGTCGCAGTTCTGGAGCTGGACGTTGTTTCTGTAGAAGTAAGTGATGTACTTATCCAGTAAAGTCTCATCCTTCAGCATTCTCTGCAGAAGGTCGTTGAAGGACGCTGGAGACATATCTTTGAGTCCGAAAGTTGTCTGAAAAAAATTAAAAATTATTAAAAAAAATTTTTTTTTTACTTTTTTGTTATATTCTAGTTCGAATTTGAGTTTTCCACTCGCGTTCGCTTCAGTCAAGTTCACCCAGTAGTTTTCTTCATCGAGTACTGTAAAGCTGGATCCGTCGTAGTTCCCGTCAATGGTGTAGATTCTGTAAGCGGGATTGAGGTCGCTGTAGGTGGTCAAGGACGGAGCCACGAAAGCCACATGAGCGGGTCTGTTCTTCGGATCTTCGTTGTCATAGTACATCTGAAAATTACCGTATTACAAAATTTCGAAATTTCGGGAATCGTTTCGACAAAAATTCCCAAAAATCCTGAAAAATATGTTAATTCTGAAATTTTTCATCGAATTTTGAAAATTTCGAAATTTTCATGAGATTCTGAAAAATTTCAGAAGTTTTTATTGAAGTCAAAAAAGTTCCAAAAATTTTGAGTTTTTCGAAAACTAAAATTTTCTGCGAAATTCTGAAAAATTTTAGAGGTTTTTAGGATTTTTATTGGAATTCTGAAGGATTCAGAAGCCTTCATGAAAGTCCTTGAAAATTCCAAAACCTTCTACAGAATTTCGGAAGTTTCTATGAGATTTTTGGAATCTACGAAATTCTAAAAAATCCTACATTTCTACTAAATTTCAAAACAATTAGAAGTTTTTCCGTGATTTTAAAAATTTTCTACACGATTAAAAAAAAGTTGTGATGATTTTAAAAAATTTCTACGTGATTTTAAAAAAGTTCTCCGTGATTTTAAAAATCTTCTTTTTGATTTTAAAAAACTTTTACGGGATTTTAAAATTTCTACATAATTTTAAAAACTTTCTACACGATTTAAAAAAATTTCTACATAATTTTAAAAATCTTCTTTTTGATTTTAAAAAACTTTTACGTGATTTTAAAAATTTCTACATAATTTTAAAAAACTAATCAAGTTCTAAAAAATTCTAAAAATGTTTGTTTTCGTTAGATTCTGAAAGAATTTAGAATTTTCTAATAATTTTTAAGAATTTTACGGGATTTTAACTTTAAAAATTCCAAAAATCCTACGTAAAAATGATCGTAATGAGTGTGACCGAAGAATTGAGCAGCGATCGTGTTTTCGAATCTGTTGACTAACTTGTAGTAATTGGATCCCCAGCCCGAGAGGCAGTAGGAGTCGCCAGAGGGGATGTGAGATATGATGTGAACTTTTTCTGTTTTGTTTTCAGAATCCCAAAGTTCGTTTTTGAGCCATTCCAGAGTTTGATCAGGATCAGTGGCGTTGATGTAGAGATAACTTAAAACATGTTTTTATTACAGTATTCAGCAATGAATAAATAAAGAAAAATGGAGATTTTTATAAATAATAAATAAAATTTAAAAAATTTAAAACAACGTTGAATGATTGTGAAATTTGATTTTTAAATATTCTTAGACCAATATTTTAGTTTACAAAAGTTGGAAATTAAAATTTTAATTTTTTTCTTAAATTTATAATTTTTTAAATTTTAAAAACATTTTTTCTAAATTCATAGTTAAAATTTAAGTAATTTTTAAAATTCAAATATGATTCGTAAGTTGAATTTTAAAGTGAAAAATTTTAAATTTTAACTTTAATAATATAAAGTACAGTATTTTAGTTTACAAAAGTTGGAAATTAAAATTTCGATTTTTAAAAACGTTTTTTCGAAATTCATAATTAAAATTTAAGTAATTTTTTAAATTCAAATATGATTCGTAAGTTGAGTTTTAAAATGGAAAATTTTAAATTCCAACTTTGATCGTCAACTTTAATAAAACGAAGTACAAGTTTCGGAAAGTCCTAGTTTGGTTTGATGTCTTTTTAGAAAATTCTATCCAATTTGAATATTTTTAGAAAGTTTTATTTTAGATTTTTTGAAATTTTAAATCTAATTTGATAAAAATCATTCCAGAAAGTTTGAATTTCGATGAATTTCGTTAAAAAATCCGAATTAATCTGAATCTTTTTTTGAAAATTTTCAATCAAGGTATTTCAAGAAAATCCTATATCAAAAAAATTTTTATAAATTATAATTGAAAAATTTTGAATTAAAGTACATTATAATTTATACAGTAGAACTTGGATACAAGATACCCCTGCTATAACATATCTCTTATTATAGCATACAGTATGAGTGGGTAAATTTGGTTAGTCTGCTTTCAAATTTACCCCTGCTATAATATATCCTTTTTTATAACATATGCTTTGCCCAATCCCAAGAGGGTATCTTATATTAAAGTTCTACTGTATAATGGAACTTGGATATAAGATATCCCCGCTATAAGATATCTCGGGTTATAACATACAGTCTGAATGAGTTTAGTTAGTCTACTTTCAAATTTACCCTTTCTATGATATGTCCTTTTTTATAACATACACTTTGGCCGATCTCAAGAGGGTATTTGATATCCAAGTTCTACTGTATTTCGAAAATTTCAAAAAACTTACAAATTCCATTGGGAACAGTATACGGTATTGAGTGAAATTATCTTCAATCCTTTGAAAGGTCTGAAGGAGTAACTTCCTCGGCTGAAAACCATAAAATTACAAGATTAAAATTTGTGAACTTGCTATTGGATAGTTTCCTGGACTTGGGTCGGCAGCCAGTGACCCCATTGTTCTTTCAGGACGGTGTAGAGCCATTGGGGTCCTCGGGTGTCGTATTCCTTGATGTCATGAGGAGCGAAGGCGTCCATGGGGACTCCTTCGTGATTTCCTACAGCTTGATAGACAGGGGTGTTGGGAAAGTACTTCATAATCGTCTGCGTGATGTTGACGATGTTCGCAGATGTGGTTTCTTGGGTGTAATCCCAGATAGCATGGGGTTCCAGATCTCCTGTGATGATGATATAATCCAATTTTTCTTGTTGAGAAATTTGTTGCATTGCTTTATCAAAAGTTACAAAAGGAATATCACATCTCTTAGCTGTGCCAAATTGTCCAGCCGGAGTCGTGACGTCTCTTCCAGGAGGATAATCCCGACAACAGAAGGCATAAGTATTGACAGGTTCGTCGTTCGTACAATCTGCTTCACTTCCGACGGCATATTGTCGATCAACGTGGATATCTGCCAGATGCAAAACCCTCAATGTCGGTTTTCCAGGCTGTAATGAAAAACTTTACAAAAATTTTTTTTTTAAAATCATTTTCAAAAATTCTTTCTTTCACAATCCCCACTTCTCTTCCAAAATCCATTCTCTACTTTCAAATCCCTTCTCTTTTACGATCTTTTTCGTTATGAAACCTCTACTGTCTCCTGAAATCTTTCTTTTCGGGACCTTTGTTGTTTCTAAAACCCCCCTTTTTTGACCTTTGTTTTTTCTAGAATTTTTTCAAATCTCTTTTTCCTTTCTGAGACTTTATTCGTGTCTATTCAAAACACAGTCCCCCTACATTCTGGAAGATAAAGAATCATTTTTTATCTGATCAGCAGACTCTAGTTGATCAAAGTCCCTTTTGTTATCGAAGAAGGACCTACCTGTGGACTCGGCCAAGGCTGCACTGGGGGCTTGTCGTGTGGGATGTCCAGAGGCCAAGGCTGATGGAAGGGATTTATTGCTTGAGAACAGTTTTTGATTATAATGCCGCAGAATTCATGAGGTTCCAGGAAGGAATGTTCAAGGACGAAGTAAAGTTCATTTCCGAATTCTTCCACGATCATTTCACAGACATACGGCTGTTCAACTTTGAATCTAATACAGACATCACTGAAAAAATTAAAAAAAATAAAAATTTAAAAAAAAATAAAACTTAAAAATTCAAAAATTTAAAAATTTAGAAACTTAAAAATTAAAAAAAACAAAAGTTGTTAAAATTGCTTAATTTTGGTCCTGACACGAAAAATGACTTTATTGCGGTAATATCATTTTTCACAAATTTTTTGATTTTTATATTTTTAGCAAAAAAGTAATTTCAAAAATAATATTACCGTAATAAGGCTATTTTTGTGTCAGGACCAAAATTGAGCAACTTTTTTAAATTAAAAAATTATTAAATTTTTAATAACTTTAATTTTTTAGATTTTAACTTACATGACGTATTTGTCGATTTCCTCTTCCGTCTTATTTTGAGAAATCAGAAGCCGAATTCCTGCAACAAGGAGTTTACAGACGTCGCAACTCAAAGAAATCTCCGAATTCGTCGTCAAAGCTTCTCTAACCTAAATAATTAGATTTAAAACTTTTTAAATTAAAATTAAAATAAAACTTTTTCTAAAATAAAAATGTTTAAATTTAAATAAAAATTTTAAAATTTAAATTAGAATAAAAATAATTTTTCAAAATAAAATTTAAATAAAAGTAAAATTTATAAAATTTAAATAAAAATGTTTAAATTTAAATTAGAATAAAAACAATTTTTCAAAATTTAAATAAAAATAAAATTTATAAAATTTAAATTAAAATGTTTAAATTTAAATTAGAATAAAAACAATTTTTCAAAATTTTAATAAAAATAATTTTTCAAAATTTAAATTAAAATTTATAAAATTTAAATTTAAATTTTTAAATTTAAATAAAATTTTCTAACTTTTTTAATGTCTAATCTGCTTTCAGTCGACGGAAGACTGACGACAAATTGAACCATCAGAATCCCCAGAATCACGAATTTTAAAATATTCATCTCCATTTTCGGACAGAAACAAGACCGATTTTTCGGGACAAAAGTCAAAAAATGAAAGTTTTTGTTGCAAAAAAGACCCTTATCACGGTCTTAAATCCGGAATCTGAAAACAAAGCTGGTTATCATCGGTGAAGTTTAGCGGAACAAATCAATCTTTGATGAAATCAACAAAACATCGAAAATTACCGTATCGCAACTTCAGATGACGAGATTTTGAATAAAAATATTTTTGAAAAAAATTATTTCTTAATTTTTTAAATAATTTAATTTTTAATAAAATCACCCAGAGACGAATTTTTAAAAGTTCTTTAAAAATTTCAAAGTTTTTAAAAAAATTAAAAATTAAATTATTTTAAAAATTTCAAAATTAAATTATTTTAAAAATTTCAAAATTAAATTATTTTGAAAAATTTAAAATTATTTTCCTGAAGAAATTTTTCCAATGCAAATTTCTAAAATTTTTGTAGAAATCAGAATACGTAACAATTTCGATTTTCTACGATAGTTGTTTTGCGATTTTATGATTTTTGGAATCGACATTCTGGGTGGATAGATTTAGAAACTTCTCGATTAGAGTATACGAGTACATAACCCTCTATCTACTTTCGAGGATTAAGGGTCTGTGGGACGGAAACTAGACTAGAGAGGACTTGAAGAGACAGTCTGGATATCAAAGAATCTGGAGTACTGTAAGGCGTGAATGAAGTTCTCGATTGTCCTGTGAGTTGAAATTTGTTATGTGGATGTTGGGAGAGAAATTAGACTGAAGAGAACCTGAGGGGACAGTAGGGATATCAGGGAACCAGGGATACTGTAGGACATGAGTGAGATTCCCGGTTGTTTTGTGAGTTGAAACCTGTTACAGTGGACTTGCGGTAAGCGGAACTTGAAGGGACCAGGAAAACGTTCCATTTACGGCGATTTTTCAGTTGTCGAATGTTCAACTTAGGGAACGTTAAACATCAAATGGCATTTTTGAGTTTCATTTAACGCTTTTTTCGACTTATCGAGCTTCCACTTATCGCGAATCCACTGTATACAGATTTTTAAACAAAAACTATCTTAGAAAAAGAAAATTTGAAGAGATTGCCCGAATGCCAGGAAACCTGGGATACTGTAGGACATGAGTAAGACCCTCAGTGGTCTTGTGTAGGAGGATATGTAAATTTCATCTGTCTTCTTGTTCTAGTAAAGATTATTGAAATCCAGTTTCTATCCTAAAAAAGTCATATATGACAATGTCGATAAACATTGCAGAAATCACAACACCAAAATAATCCTCCAAAATCAAATTGTTCTGTCGTACTATCACAAAAAAAACTTCATTGCGAAATTTTCTCGACATCAATTTCCAGAATCTTAAATTTTCCAAAATTCAAATTTGTTAATTCCAAAATATTAAAAAACTTCAAAATTTGAATTCTAAAATGTTTCAAAAATTTCTACAATATTGTACAAAATTAAAAAATTTTCAAATTTTTTTAAATTCTCCAAATTTTAAAAATCTTCAAAAATTTTTTTACAAAACTTCAAATTTCAAAAATTTTCAAATTTTTAAATATTTAAAAATTATCTAAAAACCTATAAAATTATCTAAAATAAAACTTCCACAAAAATCCAGAATATTCTAAAAAATCATTAAAAACAATAAATTTTTATTTAAAAAATATCTAATTATAAATTTTTCAAAAATAGGGTTTTTTAAAGTTCATTGTAAAACTAAATTTCATTTATCCACTTTCAAAATTCGTTACAAAACTTTTATTAATCACAAAGCACTTCAAAAAAATCAAAAAAGCATGGTTAAAAATATTCAGCGTCGATTACAAGTGCTTGTATGAAAAAAATTGGACGGCGTAACTCTACATAAAAAATTAAAAACAATAAATAAAAATAAATTCGCTTCAGATTAATTCTGGAACAAGTCATGAACAAATGTTTCATAATCATATGCTCCTTGAATCGTTCTACCAGTCGCAGATTCTATATAAGGATTCATTCTCTTGATACAGTATTCCGCTTGTTCTGGTGTTAAATTTGCATACAATTCTTCTGCAGTCACATATGGTCGGAAATCCTTCGACAAAGCACGGAAAGCCATTTCGATATCTTCCGAAGATCTGACATTTTCAGTTTCCTTATTAATCATGAAGCTCATATATTCTTGTAGAGTTACATAACCATCGCTAAAATACCATCATTATTATAAATCCAAAAATCACACAAATCCAAAAAAAATTATTCAAAAAAAAAATATTCAAAAATTATTTTAAAAATTATTCAAAAAAAATATTTAAAAAAATTATTCAAAAAAATATTTTAAAAAATATTAAAAAACACATACCGGTTTGGATCAACAATGTCGAGAATTCTTTGAAATTCAGGTTCTGGTTGCCCTTCATCCACCATCGGCAAGTCATAACCAAGAGCTCTGAGACAGCTCTTGAACTGTTGATGATCAAGACGACCAATCTTCTCCTAAAAATTTTCTCAAACAAAACAAAAAAAAAATAAATCCAAACCTTATCAAAATGTTTAAACATCATGGAGAATTCTCTCAGAGCTTCTTCTGTTACACCACTTTGATTTCTTGCTTGAATTTGTTGTTCTAAATTATGTTGCATTCTCATACATAATTGATCTAATTGATCCCATGCTTGTGCAAGACCAACTGTTGAATGTTCTGTATATCTATTATCCAAAATAAGATGTTCTTCAAGTAAAGCTCCCAAATCTTCAACTTTTTTAAGTTGTTCTCTTTGATGTCTAATTTCAATTGCTTTACGTTTAAGATTATCCAATTGTTCTTCAAGTGATCCATTTGCTTCCATCATATCAGTTCTAATTCTCGTTAACCATTCATGAAAAGCATTTGCAAGTCTTGCAAATTCTCTTCTAAGTTTATCATTTTCTTCTTGACGAACATGTTCTTTCGCTAATTCACTTTCACGTTCTTTGATAATTTTCTGAAGATTATGCCATGTTTCTTCCAAAGCTGGCATTGTAAACCATGTATAAGGATTAGGTCCAACATTTTGAGCTTTAATTTTCCTATCCAATTCTTGAAGTTGTCTAAAATCTTGTTCAGCATTAACTAAAGATTTCTGAAAAGTAGCATGTGCTTCTCTCAATGCTCTTATTTCTTCCAAACTATTACATCTAACAGGATCTGTCAAATCTTCTTCAGCATTTTCAAACCATGAATTAAATGCAGATGCTTTTTTCGCAAATGTCAAAAACAAATCTTCTATTTGTTTAAAATGTTCTTGCATTCTGATTAATTTCTGTCTTCTTGCAAGACTATTATTCAACAATTCTTGCCATCTATGAATAACATTATCATGTCTTTTAGAAATCGCATCTGATTGAACATGTTGAGCTCTTAAAAGTTGATCTTTAAGTTCTGTAATTCTTTGAATACCTTCATGTTCAAATGCATTAAGACCAGCATCAAAAGCATCTTGTTTCGTCAATAACAATTGTACTGAACTTAAATCTCTTCCAAAATCATCACTTCTAGCTTGTGCTTCTTTTTCTTGAATCCATGATTCCACAACATCACATTTCCATTTAAATTGAAGATATGCTGAATTATCTCTTAATCTTTGTAGACGAATTCTTGCAAGATTTTGAATTTCAGCAAAATGATGTTCAAGTTGTTCCAATCTAGCTTTAATTGCTGGAGAATGATGATTACCATCATCTATTAATTTTTGTCCTGCTGTAATTAAATCTTTAATTCTTTGTTGATGAACATTTAAATCAACTTCAAAAGTATCATGTTTTTTCAATAAACCTTGTACAGCAGCCATATTATCACCAAAATTATTTGATGATAAAATTTGTTGTTTTTCATTTAACCATGCTTCTTCTTCTTCTAATCTTCCTAAGAAATTTTGGAATGCTTCTGATTCTTCTAATTTTTGTTTTCTATCACCTGCAAGTTGTCGTATATCTTCCCAATTTTTTTCCAAATCTTTCATTCTTTTATGAATTTCCGGTCCAGCAGCTTGACTAGCACTAACAAGTTCCAATCCTTTAGATTTAACAAGTTGAACTTGTGGTTCATGAGAAGCAACTTCATTATCCAATCTTCTGTGTTTTCTTTTCAGATTCTGAACTCCAGTCAAATCTCTACCATAATCATCTGAACTAACAAGAAGTTTTTTCTCTTTAATCCAACTTTCTTCTTCATCAATATCTCTTAAAAATTGATGAACAGTTAAAGATTTATTTAATTCTTCTCTTCTCTTATTAGCCATATCACGTACTCTTGTATATCTATCATTAATATTTTTTCTTCTTTTTTCAATTTGTTCTCTATCAAATTGATCTGCTTCAACAAGCGAATCCGCTTCTGCATTCATATCCTTAATCCTATCCGCATGTTGAGTAATATCCGCTTCTAATAATTGATGTTTCTTTAATAAATTTTCAACTGAAATCAAATCTCTACCATAATCATCAGATTGTAAAAGTGTTTCAACTTCTCCAAGCCAAAATTCCAAATCTTTAACAGAAGCCATAAAAGATTTTTGTTTATTTGCTTCTTTCAAACGATGAGATTTCTGTCTTGATGTTTTAACTAACATTTCCCATTGATCCGTTAACGTTTTTAATCTATCAGAAACAGCTTCTTCTTGTGGTCCTTGACATTTACTTGATTGAATCAAATTTTGTCCTGCATGTATCAATGTCGAAATTCTATCAGCATTTGCAGCTAATTCAGCTTCAAAAGCTTGTTGTTTTTGATGTTTTTGTGCAATATTTGTTGGATCTCTATAAGATTCTTCTTGTGCAATTTGAATTTTTTCAGCAATCCAATTTTCAATTTCATCTGCATCACGACTAAATTGTTGAAGAGTTTGATGTTCACCCAATTGTGATCTTTTTGCAACTAATGCTGCTTTTAATCTTTCCCATCTATCCTGAATTTGTTGTTGTTTTTCATTAACAGCTGGAGCATCATAATGATTATTTGCTATTAATCTATTAGCAAAATCAGTCAAATTATTAATTTTTTCTTGTTGTGAAGCTATAGCTTTATCAAAATCTTCATGTTTTTTAATCAAAGATTCTACATTATCTTCTGAATCATCTTGATTCAAAAATGCTTCTCTTGCTGTCATCCATGTATCAGCTTGTTCACAATCTCTATAAAACAATTGTAATTCCAAACATTGATCCAATATCTGTCTTCTTCCAATCCATGCTTCTTCAAGTTGTTTTCTTGCATTTTCCACATCTTGCAAATGTTTTGCAACATCATTTTTCGCATAATGATTAGAATTAATAAGTTGTCTTCCAAATTGATCAAAAGCTTGAAAAGTCGCTGATCTAGCATTAATTTCCGTTCTATATTCTTGATGTCTTTCAAGTAAAGCTTCTGCTCCATTTGCATCATTAGCTAATTCCTTACTTGAAATAAGTTGATTCATTCCATGAATCCATTGCATTAAATCATTATATTCACTCAAAAATCTTTGATAATCATAACTTTCTAAAAGTTTTTCTTTTCTACTATTAGCTTTAGCAGTAAGAAGATTCCATTGTTCATTAATTTGTCTTTGAAGATCATAAATCTGTTCAGCAGCTTCAGGATGAGTTTGTCTAAGTTTATTAGCTTTATCATCAAGTCTTTTAATTTGTTCCGATAAAGCTGCTAAATCTCTTTCAACACCTTCATGTTTTCTTTGAAGAGCTTGAACAGATCTTAAATCTCTTCCAAAATCATCTGAATCCAACGCATCATTTTTTTCTTGAATCCAGTCTTTAGTTTCATCAATATCTCTGTGAAATCTTTGAACTTCATGAGCAGATCCAAGTTGTTGTTCTCTTTCTTCTGCCTGTTTTTCTAATGCTCTCCAACGTGCATTTAAATCTTCTATTTGTTGTCGAATTCTAACTGCTGTTTCTGTTTGTCCAACAGCTGTTAAAGCAGTTGCAATTTGATTCATTTCTTGAAGTCGAACTTCATTAGCTTTTAAATCTCCTTTAAAATCATCAAATTTCTTTTGTAAAACTTCTACTTCTTCCAAATCAGTTCCAATTTCTGATTGACTAGCTACTGTTTCACGTGATCTAATCCATTCAGCCAAATCATTTGCTTCACGTAATAATTGATATCCTTTACATGATTCTTCAAGTTTTCTTTTTCTTTGTTCTCCAAGCATTAATAATTTTTGATATTGATCTTCTAACTGATTTTGTCTAGCATTTATAGATGATGGTTGTTGTGAAGCCAAAGCAGCATGATAATGTTGACTACCTGGTTCAATTCTTTTAACATATGCAGCAGGAACAAAACCTTGACGATCATTAACTTCAACTTTCCACCAATCCTTATTACTACTGTTTAAAAGTGTCAAAACATCACCTTTTTTCATAGATACTTCTCTCGGACTTTTTTCAACGTAATCATACAAAGCAACAACACATTCTTTTCCAAGTTGACCTCCAGGTTGTTCTTGATATTTACATTGACTTGCTTGTTGACGTAATTCATCAATTTTCGTTTTATATCCTTCTAAATCACTCATCAAAGCTCTATGTTTTTTCATCAAACTTTCTGCTGAATCTTCATCTTTACCATAATCCATATTTCCAACAATAGGTTCTTTTTCTCTCATCCATGATTCAGCATCATGAGCATCAGCCAAATATTTATGTGCTTGTTCTGAATCACCTAATTCTTGAAGTC
Source organism: Halicephalobus mephisto (assembly GCA_009193035.1). NCBI lineage: Eukaryota > Metazoa > Nematoda > Chromadorea > Rhabditida > Panagrolaimidae > Halicephalobus > Halicephalobus mephisto. The sequence continues at coordinate 56,710 of SWDT01000111.1, read as the reverse complement.
TTTTTTCTGCTTTAATTTTCAAATTTCTCCAATTATCTTTTAATTGTGCCATTTTTTCTCTAATATCAGGTGCTAAAAAGTGTCCACTTGCAATCATTGCATCCGCATTTTCAGCAACTTTATCTATTGCTGGTTCATGATTATTTATTTCTGTAATTAATCCTTTTTGTTTTTTAATTAAATTTTGAACACCTGTCAAATCTTTTCCTCTATTATTTGATGCTGCAATTTGTTCTTTTTCTCTAATCCAACTTAATTCATCTTCAATATCTCTAAATAATTGATTTCCTTTCAATGATTCAGCAAGTTTTCCTTTTCTTCTTTCAAGTGGATCTCTTAATGATTGAAATCTTCCATTTAATCCTTCTTGTTTTTTCAATATCAAAGGAGCATTAAAGTGATTTCTATCTTGAAATTGATTTGCTTGTTGTCTAATAGCATCTACTCTTTCTGCATGAGCATTATAATCACTTTCAAGATGAGCCAATTTTTTCTGAAGATTTTGAACAGAAACTAAATCTTTTCCAAAATCTTCACTTGCTAATTGTCCTTCAAGTTCACTTAACCATAATTCCACATCTTCAATATTTCTATTAAATAATTGTTCTTCATTTGCTTCTTGAAGTTTCGCTCCTTTAACATTTGTAGCTTTGGCCAATTCATCCCAAAGTTGATCAACTTCACCAAGTCTATTTCTAATATGATCACTTGCATAATGTCCTGAATCGATCAAATTCTGTCCTGTTCCATTGATTTCATCTAATCTATTTTTATTAGCTTTTAATTCTTGTTCAAAATTATGATGTTTTTGAAGTTTTCCTCTGATATTTGTCGGATCCATATATGATTCATCTTTAGCAGTTTTAAGCTTTTCATTAATCCATCCGAGCATTTCATCACAATCTCTATCAAATTGTTGTAATCTATAACTTGCTTTCAAGGCTTCTCGTCTTCTTGCAGCTTTATCCATCAAAGCTCTTCTTCTAGCAAGTAAACTTTCACGTCTTTTCGCTACATCCGTCGCTGCATAATGTTGTCCTTCAATAAGTTTCGTTGCAAATTCATCAAGAGCATTAATTTTTTCTTCTTGTGCAGCTAAACTTTTTTCAAAATTTTCATGATTTTTCAATAACGATTCAACTGAATCCAATGAATCACCCAATTCATCATTTGCCAAAAATGCTTCTTGTTTCGTCATCCATGTTTCTGCTTGATCTGTATCTCTATAAAACAATTGCAAATCCATACATTGTTCATATAAAATTCTTCTTTCTTCCCATAAATTATCTAAACTTGCTTTTTCTTCTGCTAATTGATTCATAAAAGTTCTAACTTCATTAGATTCTCTAACACCATCATCAAGTAATCTTTGTCCTGCTTCTGCTGTTTGTGCAAAACTATCTGATCTTGCATCTATTTCACTTTTATGTTCTTGATGAGATTCCAATAAAGCTTCTGCTCCAGCCACATCTTTCGCTAATTCATTTGCCGAAATTAATGCTTTCATTCCTTTAACCCAATCAGATAATTCTCTATAATCAGCCAAAAATCTATGAAGATTATAACTTCTATTTAAATTATCTTTTCTTTTTTGGGCTTGTTTCAAAAGTTCATTCCAACGATTTTTAGCTTCGTTAAGTTTATCTTTAATTTGATCAGATTTCTCTGGATATTGATGTCCAAGTTGATCCGCATCTCTCTCCAAACCATCCATTTTACCTTTCAAAGCTTCTAGATCTCTTTCAACACCTTCATGTTTCCTTTGCAAAGCTTGAACATTATTCAAATCTCTTCCAAAATCATCACTTGACAAATTTGTTTCTTTTTCCGCAATCCAACTCAAAAGTTCATCTGTATCTCTGTTAAATCTTTGAATTTGTTGAGCTCCAAATAATCCTTCTCTTCTCGTCGTTGTCAAAGTAGACAATCTATGCCAAGCATTATTCACTTCTTCTCTTTTGTTGTTTATTGCATCATGATCCGGATGTCCTTCTTTAACCAAGTTATTTGCAACTTCATTAATATCATTAATACGGTAACTATGATTTTCCAATTCTTTCAAAAAATCATCAAATTTTCTCTGCATAACTTCCACATGTTCCAAATCCGTCCCAAAGTCATCAGAAGTCACAAAAGCTTCTTTATCCTTGATCCAGTAAAGCATTTCATCACATTGTCGATTGAATTGTAAAAGTTTCAAGGCTTGTTGAAGTCTAATCCCCTTCTCACGGAGTTTTCCAAAAAGTCTATCCCAAAGTTCATGAAGATGTTCCAAACGTCTCTAAAAATTTCCAATTTTCGTCGCTCAAATCCCAATTATTTCAATTTTAAAAAGTAATATTTTCAAAGATATCCCACAACAAAACAAATGACTTTAAAAAGTGATATTTTTAACTACTTTACAAAAATCTACTTTTTAAACTTTTAACTAATTCCCTAACTTTCATAATAATGCAATTTTTATAATTTCTAAACCCCTAAGGCAAACTAAATGACCATAAAGAATAATTTCAACTAGTTTCTTTATAAAAACTTAATTTTTAAAATGAATTTCTCTATAAAAATTTACTTTTTAAAATTAATTTCTTTATAAAAAATTACTTTTTAAAATTAATTTCTTAATAAAAACTTAATTTTTAAAATTAACTTCTTTATAAAAATCTACTTTTTAAAATTTCCTACATTAATTTCTAAAAATTCCATAAAATTTTTCACTTTTACATTATTGTGATTCTTATAATTTTCAAATCTTCAGGACAAAATAATTGAGAGTAATAAAAAACAAAAACTCTGATAATTAACTATCTAATTGACCCATTTTATCATATTTTCCTTTTTCTTTTACGACCTAAATAATCTTAAAATTTTTTTTAGCATTTTCCTAAAAACACTCATTTTTTATAATAGTATGATTTTAAAATTTCTATCGTGTCAAAATGCTTATTGACAAAGTCATCGAAAGTCAATTAGCAATTTTGACAGTAAGTAAACAAAGTACTGTAAATAAAAAACTTACACGAATCGTTTCTTTTTCAAAATGATTTTGTTGAATCATATCATTTCCAGTTTTATCCAACTTCGTGATGGTATTTGCATGAGCTTGAACTTCAGTAACAAAAGCTTCATGTTTTTGGATTTTAGACTAAAAATCAAAAAATTAATAATTTTAAAAATATAAAAACCGTTATTTTTTAGAAATTAATAATTTTCAGAAATTGTTTTAAATAAAAAGTAATTCTAAAAACTTTTAAAATTAACATTTTAAAAATCAAAAAATTAATGATTTTAAAAATACGAAAATTTTTAACTTTTTTAAATAAAAAGTAATTCTAAAAACTTTTAAAATTAACATTTTAGAAATTAAAAAATTAATGATTTTAAAAATACGAAAATTTTTAACTTTTTTAAATAAAAAGTATTTCTAAAAATTTTTTAAATTGCTTACTTGAAGGTTAGTTGGATCTCTGTATGATTCTTCAGAAGCCGTTTGTAATTTCTCCAGAATCCAGATTTCAAGCTCGTCAGCATCACGTTTGAAATATTGATACTGTCTAGCTTCTTCCAGATGATGTCTTTTGTCTCTTGCAAAATCCTTAAATTGAGAGTAATGTCCAAGAACTTCAGATCTTCTGTTCTGGATATCGTCTGCCGTTTCCAAAACTTGGATTTCTTTCGGTGGTGGCACTTCGAGCACTGGCTCTGGAGCGGCCCCTGAGTCGTCCATTGTGGTCTTAGATGGCAGTGGTTTTTTTCGCTGAAAAAAATTATAAATTAAATTCCAATATCAAAATCGTAAGACAAAACCGATAAATAAAACATGTAAGGAAAATTCACGAGAAATTAATTGAAAATTTGCGAAAAATCGATATATCGAAAATTCAGAATAAATGCACACATAAAATTTTTAAGAAAAACGAAACACTGAACACGTAGGAAAAATCGATATAAAAAACAAATAAGCAGAAACCAATATATCAAACTCGTAAGAAAAGCAGTATGTCAAACAAGTAGGAGATGCATTTATCAAATATGCAAAAATCGATATATAAAATATCTAGGACAGAACAATATATTCAATTTTCTTCAAAAATGACATATGAGACTTGTAGAAGACACGGATGTATAAAATTAGTAAAAAAATCGATATATAAAATATTCAAGACGAAACAATATATTCAGTTTTCTTCAAAAATGATATATGAGACTTGTAGAAGAAATGAATATATGACATTTATTAGAAAAATCGATATATAAAATATTTAGGACAAAACCAAACGTCGAACACGCAGGAGTGGACGGTGCATCATCAGCAACATTCAAAAAATCAAATAAAACATTCTTGCTGAGTCACCAGTTCCTGATAATTGAGGAAAAAAGAATATTCCGCAGTTAAGGTTGTAAAAAATCAAAAACTGCAAAGGATCAAATTCCACTAAGCCGAGGCAAACGTTATCAGTTTTGTCCGTTAATGCTCTCAAAAATGCAAAAGTGTACAAATGGAATTCGGGGAACATCGAGAAATCAACAAATAGACATTCTTAACGTTCTAGAGATCTCATTCAAATAGATCCGATCACTACTGACCTTGGAACGGAGATGGGACAAAAAATAAAATCGTTCCGCTCGAACGACTTGAATACGAAAATCGATAACTGTAAACAAATACGAATATCCACTGGGATATACAAAATCGCCAACGAGGAATTTGAGATCTCATATATCGACATATACTAAGTTATAAAAAATAAAAATCTTCGAAAATTTCAAAAATAATTTCGATATATCGAAATCCGCATTGAATCTCCAAAAATAAATATTTGTAAACAAATAAATATTTACAAGGGTATAAAAATCATCAACAAGGGATGTAGAAGTAATTTCGATATATCAAAACCTAGATTGAGCCTTCAAAAATAAATATTTGTAAACAAATAAATATTCAAAATTATATAAAAACCACCAACAAAGGATTTAGAAGTAATTTCGATATATCGAAACCCGCGTTAATGCGATTTTTATACTGTAGAAAATAATATTGCATTGTTTTTAAAAAATTAAAAATACATCTGCGAGATTGTCTCGACGCGAAATTTCAAATTTAATTTCAGAAATTTCTCCAACTTCTTAAAAAATTTCGAAATTGTCACAAAACGCTGATTTAAAAAAAAAATAAACATTTTTGTGAAATTGTCTCGACGCGAAAGTTTATATTTAGTTTTATAAATTTTGGAAGTTTAAACTTCTTGAAAAATTTCGAAATTTATTGGATTCTGGAAATTTCAGAGGGATTATATTAAACAAAATCCAAGACTCATCTGCAGTGACTAGAGCGGCCCAGCTGCGCTTCCGGGAATTGAATCAGTACTGTCCCTGGCAGTTGTCCTCGGAATATTCTTACACTCCCGAAAAAAGCCTTGCCAGCGGTCGATATGTTTGGGTTGCAAGAGGAAAGAATGGTAGACAAACCGACTAGCCTTGAACTTAATGGAGTTCGTCCGTCGTTCCGCGAGGAGGGGTGCGTGTTGAAGGAGTGGCGGCGTCGGGCTTTGCTTTCTCGCGACCCTTGGCCCTCGTTATTCCATTTTAGGGAAACCAATGAGAGGATTTAAAATTGCTCTCGAATTTAGAAAACTCAACAGCAACAGTTGTTATAAAAATCGATCATATGGGGTCAAAAAACAAACTACTTACTATCACGGAAATTTCATATATGAAATGTTTTTAATTTAATTCTCTCATATATCAAAAACCTTCAAAAATGTTCATAAATTAATCCTAAGTACTTTGATTTATCTGATGACCATGATACTAATGCAATAAGATGATTTTTGAGATTAAAGATATTTCACATGAAATTTTCAAAAATCAAATTTTTTCATATATCAAAAACCTTCCAAAATGCTCATAACTCAGTCCTAAGGACTCTGATTTATCCTACTGTCAAGTAACTCAACTAATAAGATGATTTTCGAAATTATAAATTTCTGGAGATTTTATTTGTGAAATATTTTAATTTTTCCATATATCAAAAACCTTCCAAAATACTCGTAACTTTCCACTAGGTAGTCTAACTATTAAGTAAGTTATTTAATAAAGTGGTTTTTCAAACATTTTATATAAAATATCTTTATTTTAATTTTTTTTTTGATATATCAACAACTTTGAAAAAATACTCGTAAATCAGTATTGCGTAATCTGATTTGTTTGACTATCAAATGACACGTGTGGCAAGATAAATTTTCAAATTCTAGATTGATCATTGGCTGCTGGACATTCATCTTTGAATCTTGTTGTTGATTTTACAGAACTTGGTTCAAATTTAGGTTTCTGAATCCCTGACCAGTTACTGTAATGACCTTCAAAATTTGATCCATCTTTGTTCTGACATTGAACTGACAACTTTGAATTCGAATAAAATTCAACCAAAGAAAGCAGAGTAGAATTGTCCAATTTTTTATTTTCTTTATTTTCTTTAATTTTTTCGAATTTTTGTGAATTAGGAATAGAACTATCCGAAATCCCTCTGAAAATTTTAAAATTATTATTTCCATTTTTATAACATTTACATTCGAATTTTAATAATTTTAATTAAAAAAAATTCTAAATTTTCTATAAAATTCAAAAAATTAAAACTTTTTATAAAATTCAAAAAAATTAAGATTTTCTATAAAATTCAAAAAATTAAAACTTTTTATAAAATTCAAAAAAATTAAAATTTTTCCTAAAATTCAAAAAACTCTAAATTTTTTATAAAATTCAAAATTTTCATTTTTCAGAGTCCCAAAATAGAATTTTAAATATTTTAAAAGTTGAAGAAAAAATACTAAAAACAAGGTAATCGGATCTTTAGATTCTGAATCTGAAGTCAAAATAACCAATTGACCATCAGAATCCCGATTTCTAAGAAAATCGAAAATTTTAGGATTTCGTAAAAAATAAAAAATTTATTTTAAATAATTTTTAAAATTATTAAATTATTAAAATTCGGAAATAAATATTTGGGACACAAGTGTCAAAGTGCAATTTTCGATTAATTTTAATATTTTTACCTTGAAATAAACCAATTTTTTAAATCATCTGGATCGACGGAGCTCTGGCATACAGTAACCCCAGAGGCAGGGTAGTAGTAAAGGTAGTTGGTACACATTTCATTTTCTGCCCTGTCTCCGATCTGAATTTCGAAATCGATTAAAAATTTAATTTAATTATCGAAGTAAATTGATTTTAAATTTTTCCAAAAATGACAAATCTATTTCGACAAATTTTATCCAAAAAATATCCGATGTTTTAGTGACGTAAAAATGACACAGACTCCTACCACGAAAGTCCCTGAGGATTAGGATAAACATGTTTATTTATTAATAAAGATTAAATTTGGTTTAAAAAACAAAAAAAAATAAAATTGACTCTCACAACGAAAGTCTTTAAAAACCGTGTTTATTTATTTTTTTATTAATATTAATAAAAATAAAGACTAAAAATAAAAAAGTGAATTGAACTCTTGCCACGAAAGTCCCTGAAGATTAAGATAAACATGTTTATTTATTAATAAAGATTAAATTTGGTTTAAAAAATAAAAAAATAAAGTTAGTTCTCACAACGAAAGTTCTTGAGGATAATGATTTACTTATTTATTAATTAATATTAACGAAATTAAAGACTAAAACTAAAAAAGTGAATTGAACTCTTGCCACGAAAGTTCCTGAGGATAATGATTTACTTATTTATTTATTAATATTCATAAAATTAAAGACTAAAAATAAAAAAGTGAATTGAACTCTTGCCACGAAAGTTCCTGAGGATAATGATAAGTGTTTTTTTTTGTCAATGTGAATGCAGCTTAGCATTAAAAGCAACCTAAGAAGATAAAAAATGCGACTCGTCGTGAAAATCCTTGATAATCATGATTAACCTAATCGTTATCAGTATGAATGAAACTTGGTTCTATTATTCTTTCTTTTTGGCGCCAATTCCCCCACAAAGGTCCTTGATGATGACGATAATCATCTTCGTTTACCAGAGAAAATTGAATTCGGCGCTAAAAAGAAACTAAAAAATAATAAATTTCGCTCTTACCAAGAAAGTTTGACAATTCTAATAAATTCTTTTTTACCGACGAAAATCGAACATAACGCCAAAAAGAAATTTTAAAAATAATAAATTTCACTCTCATCACGAAAGTTGGACTATCATAATAAATTCTTTTTTTACCGAAGAAAATGGAACATAATGTTAAAAAAAAGCTAAAATAATAGTGAACTTCACTCTCATCACGATAGTTTAACAATCATAAGAAGCTCTTTTTTACCGAAGAAAATCGAACATAACTTATAAAATTATAAATTTCACTCTCATCACGAAAATCCAACAATTCTAATAAATTCTTTTTTTAGCAGCAGAAGTTTGAAAAAAAGTAAATGTCCTAAAGGATTAAATATATTACAACTTATTTTTTGTTTTTTAAACAATTTTTTTTGGTTTTCGAAATAATTTAAAATGACTATCAAGTAATCAAAAATACTAATTTAAAACAAAAAATCCAAAACTAACACGACTCCAGAGATCAAATATTTCAAAAAAACAACAGTCGTACAATTCAAATTTTTAAATTCTTAAATTTTGTGAATTTCAGATTTTTAAAATTTTGTGAATTTCTAAATTTTAAAATTCTGTAAATTTCAGATTTTTAAATTTCTAAATTTTGCAAGTTTCTAAATTTCTAAAATTTTAAATTTTGTGAATTTCAGATTTTTTAATTTTGTAGATTTTAAATGCCAGATTTCTTAATTTTATGAATTTGAAAACCCACCATGACCCAAGATTCGTTTTTACTTGTGTCGTAATTACAGGTAGTAAACAGTACATCCCCTCGTTTCATCTCCACTGGATCGATTCTTTCAATGCCCTGATTATCAATTTGAAAATTTTCTTCGTTGATTACTGTCTGGATCCGTTTTCCGTTTCTATAAAGACTTGTTTTGATTTTCCTTCCAGAAAAATGGGCATGACTGAAAAATCCGAATATCTTGATTCCGTCGAGGGATAGCTTCTCGCTGCATTCGGATATACAGTATCCATTCAAAATAAAGTTTTTTTCTTCCGGAGGAATGGCCATTGTGCCTGAGGGTGCTATGCCGACTTGGATGATTTCAGAATCGTATTGCCTCAGGGTGTCGGTCAAGATAAATCTCAATCCAGAATTGTCTAATTTTGTTTTTTTTTGAAAATTTCGAAAATAAATTTTAATCAAAATCGAAATCGGAGAATCTTCGCCTCCGATGGGAAATCCGGTCTCGGACGGAAATTCGAATCCTTTTTGGCCAAATGACCATAACGCCAAAAATTTCTTGCAATTTTTCTTTTCAGAACATCCTTCAGTGAAGTTGATTTTTTCTTCATTACCGTAATTACATAAAAATACTTCTATCCGTCTTACAGTATCCTCATTACCGTAAGTAATCAGTGGTTCCCATTTTACAAGATGTTTTTTCACCGGAATCGGATCCAATTTAACAACCGAACAAATTTCGGAAAATTCTTCTTCAGATACAGTAACGTTAGATACCGTAATATTCAGTTCGTGAAATTCTTCAGAATCGAAATTTCCTTGAGGAAAATTCTTGTTGAAAAATCTGACATAATGAACTTTAAAATCATCTTCGGGAAGTTTATCCGGATTTCCTATGGCTGAAGAAAAGAGGATTTTTGTTGTTCCTTCCTGAAAATAATTGTAGATACCGTAGTTATCAAAATTTCAAATTTTTGAGAGTTTTTAAAGTTAGTTATTTTTTTCAAATTTCAATTCCTTCAAAATTGAAAATTTTATATTTAATGTTTTAGTTTTGTCGAAGTTGAAAATTAGAATTGAAAGTCAAAGTTCGACTTCAAAAGTAGAAGATCAGAAGTTGACTTCAAAATTCGACTTTAAAGTTAAAAATTAAAAATCGATTTCAAAATTCGACTTCAAAAGTAGAAGATCACAATTAAAAGTCAAAATTCGACTTCAAAAGTTGAAAATTATAGTTAAAAGTCAAAATATGACTTTAAATTTAAAAATTAAAAATTGATTTCAAAATTCGACTTCAAAAGTTGAAGATCACAATTAAAAGTAAAAATTCGACTTTAAATTTAAAAATTAAAAATCAATTTTAAAATTTAATCATCGACTTTAACATCAACCTTCGACCCTTAACTTTAAAGTCGAATTTTAACTTCGAAGTTGACTAACAGAGTTTGAAATTGGAATTTAGATTTTTCTTTTTAAAACACAAATCTGGATTAGGGAAATTTAACCAAGATATAATCCAGTTTTTTTCAAAACAGAAAAAATTTAAAGTTGTGTTCTGACGCGAAAAATCTAAAATTCATATTACCAAAATTGACAATCACAGTTCGAAGTCGAAATTTGGAATGTTCTTGATAGGACATTATTGACGGATTTTTTGTATTTAAAAAATCTGTCGTTTTTGTCTGAATTGATAAAATTTGAATTTCGATAAAAAATTAATACAGAAATTAAAGTCAAAATCTGGATTTTTCGTACAAAAACAACATTCGTAATTTTTTTTCAAAAAAATACTTTAATTAAATTAATAATCCGAATTTTTTTGGATTTTTTGAAAAAAAATTATGAATTTTATTTTAGTACGAAAAATCCGAATTTTGAAGTTAAATTTTGATTGTTAATTTTGACAAAGTTAAAATTTGGAAATTGTTGAGTCCACTTGACCTTTACTGACCTCAAAAGCATAGTCTCTGGGATCGCAAGTGGTCCATTTTCGTTTTAGTTTGATCTCCTGATCGGAGTGGCTGACCAGTTCGCAGTCTTGACTGGAATCCGTTTTCAGAATGTTGTCAGATTCGATATATCCGTCCTGAAAAAAAATTAGGGAAATAATAATAATATAAAAATTATAAAAAATAGTTACAAAACTTGATTTTTCAGAATTTTCTAAAAAGTTTTATAAAAATCAAAAAAATTTTAGATTTTTCAAAAATTTCGAAAATTTTTAAAATATTTAAAAATTTTTAAAAATATTTATTTTTTTTCAAATTTCAAAATTTTTATTAAATTCGAAAAATTCTAAAATTTCGAAATTTTTCAAAAAATTTTATAAAATTTCAAAATCAACATACAGTAGAATTTCCATTTTGATAAAGACAATAATCAGCTCCAAATACGGTATCTCTATCCGGAAATGCCATCAAAAACCATCTGTCTTTTTCTATAGAAATATTATAGTTAAAAATAAACGTTATTTCTTCATTTTTAAAATCCGTTATCCATGAAAAAGTAAATTCCAATTCTGAAAAAATTAAAATTAAACAAATTTAAGAAAATTTAAATAATAAAATTAAAAAAATTAAAATTATAGATTTTTAAAAATATTTAAAATTAAAATTATACATTTTTAAAAATATTTAAAATTTAAAAAATTTCAAGTTATAACTTTTTTAAATATTTAAAATTATATAAATTGTAACTTTTTTGAAATATTTAAATTATATAAATTTTAACTATTTTAAATATTTAAATATTTAAATTATATAAATTATAACTTTTTTAAATGTTTAAAATAATATAAATTTTAACTTGTTTAAATATTTAAAATTGTATAAATTTTTTAAATCTTAAAAAATTTCAAGTTATAACTTTTTTAAAATATTTAAATTATATAAATTGTAACTTTTTTGAAATATTTAAAATAATATAAATTTTAACTTTTTTAAATGTTTAAAATTATATAAACTTTAACTTTTTTAAATATTTAAAATTTAAAAAATTTCAAGTTATAACTATTTTAAATATTTAAATTATATAAATTTTAAGACTTACCATTAAGTTTAATCCCCATTACTGTACTGTTGTCGTACACGGGACTCGTCGGGGTGGTTGGTGGGTCACTTGATGAATGTCTGACCCAACTCGGAATTCCAGTGAAAATATTAAAAAAAATTAAAACAAAAACTCCAGTAGTTAATAAAAATAAAATTGTTTTTAAAGTAAATTTTTTCTTTTTTTGGTCATTGATCATTGTTGTTTTGTCGAAGAGGATCTGGACATCACCCCCGTCGGCGTTATTTTCGAATTGGGTAAATTCTCTGAGCATTTCGAAATAAACAAAATAAATCACATTTATAAAATGAAAAATAAATTTCAAAAATTTTCTTTTCTCTTTGCCCTTGGCAACGAGAACAAATCCAGAAAGGAAAAACTGGTCTTGTAAAACCTTGGAGAAAGTTGAATTTCCTTTTTTGACGGGAGAATTGTCGGTGAATCGATAAGATTCGTCGGTCACCTGCAAGCTTCGTTTCGTTTGCCTCTCCACTCTCAAAATCAATCAATTCAAAGTGAACAAACACGGAATGAAATTTACGTCGAATCCGAAAGTTTGTATTTTTACTTATAACATGGTTCTGAAGGTTAGTTGTTCTTATATAAGATGTTAAAAGTATTAAAATGGTTATAGAAATCTCAATCATTCTGTATTTTGTGAAATTATATTTAAAAATAAATTAAAAATTAAAAATTAAGATTATATTGAATTCGGAAATTTTGTATTTTTACTTATAACATGGTTCTGAAGGTTAGTTGTTCTTATATAAGATGTTAAAACTATTAAAATGGTTACAGAAATCTCAATCATTCTGTATTTTGTGAAATTATATTTAAAAATAAATTAAAAATTAAAAATTAAGATTATATTGAATTCAGAAATTTATATTTTTACTTATAACATAATTTTGAAAATTAATTGTTCTTATATAAGATGTTAAAAGTATTAAAATGGTTATAGAAGTATCAATCATTCTGAATTTTGTGAAATTATCTTTAAAAATAAATTCAAAATGAAAAATTAAGATTATATTGAATTCGAAAATTTGTATTTATATACAAAGTACATTTCGAAAAGTTAGTTGTTCTCATAAAAATTTATAAACGTATTACGGTAATTACAGAAGTATCAATCATTCTGTATTTTATAAAATTATCTTTAAAAATAAATTCAAAATAAAAAATTTTATTTTTTAAGGTAATTTTTAAAGTTTATTTTTCCATCTACCTTCTGAAAACCATTAATATAATCAAAAAAAATCTACAACTTAGTGTTTTTAAAGTGAATTATATCTAAAAATCAATTAAAAACAAAATTTGCAAAGAAATTTTAAATTTTTATATTCAAATAAAATTCCGAAAATTAATTATTCCAATTTTTTATAAATTTACAATAAAAAATATAAAAAATCACGATTGAAAATCGATTAAAAATTAAATAAAAAAAATGGAAAAAATTTACATTGAAACAAAAACTTTATTTTCGTTTTTTGAAATTATTTTGAAAGTCAATTTTTTTTAATTTTCGCGAATTTATTACAATGGATAAAAAGCATATATTATCTCGTATTAGGAAGTTTTGCTCTGAAATAAATTCACATTAAAACATTATTGAATTTGATTTACATCAAAATCGGGATTTTTAAATTTCATATATAACATTTTTGCGGAAATTTGTTATTTTTAAACAAATTCATCAAAATATCAAGGTGATTAAAAAAATATCGATAATTTTATATTTTTTATAAAGTTGTCGTTTATTATTATTTTAAAATAAAACATTATTGAATTTGATTTACATCAAAATCGGGATTTTTAAATTTCATATATAACATAGTTTCGAAAATTTGTTATTTTTAAACAAATTTATCAAAATATTAGAGTGATTAAAAAAATATCGATAATTCTGTATTTTTTATAAAGTTGTCGTTTATGATTATTTTAAAACAAAAAATTATTGAATTTGATTTACATCAAAATCGGGATTTTTAAATTTCATATATAACATTTTTGCAAAAATTTGTTATTTTTAAGCAAATTCATTAAAATATTATTCTTCGATAGTACATTGATCGGAGTACGTGATTGTAAAGTTACGAGGCTCGGGTAAGATTCTTGGCTGAAAATTCGAAGCTTCGTTAACCGAAGAGAACCAACTGAAGAAGAAATGTCACAAAACAAGTCAAGGACTCGAATCAACCCTGATGTCAGAATCTTTACAACAGGCCGATCGCTAGAAAAGAAGTTATATCAAAGCATATCTAAACTCAAAATAGAAAATTTAAGCGTTTATTTTTTCTAAATGTCTTGTTTTTGCATCGTATCGCAGAAAACGAGAAAATTCTCAGGATGAACATCCCTGAAGCACAGAAACCCAATTTGTGCACCGATTTGAGCAGGTGTGACGTCGTTCAGAAGTTGGAAGAAAGAAAGACGACACTGAATTTTCCGAAGTTGTAGGTAATTAATTTTGTATTTTTTGGTACTCAAATAAATCAAGGAGTTAAGAGTCAAACAGGATTAATCATCTAAGTTAATATTTCATATTCTCACACCAAAAAGTAACTTTTAATTTGTATTAATTCCAAAATATAATAAAAATATAAAAATTGTCACATTTTTTCTTAAATATTTGACATTTGTGACGAAAATTAAAACATAATAATGATGATTTATGTTTATTACTGAACCAAAAGTTACGTTTTTTGTATATTATAATCTATCTAAAAAGAAAGAATCAACTTTTTATTGAAAAATTGCTAACTTCACACACAAAAAAGTAACTTTTAATTTATAATAATTCCAAAATATAATAAAAACACAAAAATCATCACATTTTTCTTAAATATTTGACATTTGTGACGAAAATTAAAACATAATAATAATTTATATTTATTACTGAACCAAAAGTTACACTTTTTTGTGTTTACATATCGTATGATATTATGTTAAAAAACGGACTCTGCACAATCTGGAAAAAAGTCTAAAATAAATAATTATGAAATTTTCAAGAATTTAATCAAATTTTCAAACTTTTTAGAATATTATAGAAATTTTTAAAATTAATGAAACTTCGAAATTGAAAAAATTACGGAATTTTTCAAATAAGAATTTTCAGAAACCTTAATTTTAAAGTTTTAAAACAATAAAAATTAAGATCGAAACTTACTTTCAAAATCGTTATTTCTGATTACTGTATCTAGTCGAAAAATATTGGATGTAACAGATTCGTGAATTTAATTGACTTAGTCATGGTGGTTTTTTGGTAAAAAAATAAAATTGTTGAATATCCAAAAATAAGGAATTAAGTTAATAATCCCCTTTTCTGAGAAGTCAATGACGAGATCTAAAATCATCCAGATGAAAGAATTTGTATTTTTAATTTTTTACATTTTAATTATTAAAAATAAAATTTTTTTGGAGAAAATGTTCAAAAATCAATAAAAATAATAATTAAAAAATAAAACTTTTCTTGTTTGGACAATTTTGTGATATCTTTAATTTCTGATTTCGTAATTTTATATTTTGATCGAAATAAAAATAGTATTGACTGTTGAAAAAAAAAACTTGAATTCAGTGGGAGAAAATAATTGTTTAAATTTGTATTGTTTTTTTTCATAAAAATAATTATTTAAATTTACATTGTTTTTTTTCATAAGCATTACAAACGTCAAATTCGAAATGGATGTTTATTCATCTGTTAAAAAATAAAATTTTGTGGCAAATTTTTTCTGAGGTTAGCTGTACTCAGATTTAGAATCAACAATTAATTCAATGATACTGTAATATTAAAAACGTAAATGAATTTCGAAAAGATGAATTTGTTCACTTTGATGTAATGAGGAAAATAAAATAAAATTTTTTATTTAAAAATCGAAAGTTTAGTCTGAAAATAGAATTTTAAAATAATTACATTACTGTATACGCTGCAATTAGAATAAACTGTCAATTTAAAATACCGAAAATTAACTGCAAATTTTTATCTTCACGAACATGTGTCTTTCAAGTGCACATATCCCTAAACGACACTAAAAACCGATTAAAAATGTCTCAAGACATTAATTTTCAGAAAGCATTAGAAATCCTAAGAAGAGTCAGAAGATGAAAAATATGAATTTTATCGGTAATTTTCTCGTTGCATTTAGTTATTTTCGAAAACTAACTTGAGAAATATTCAGAGCAATATTATATCTTAAAAAAGGTAGATCTTGAGCTGAGTAATGTAAATCTGCAGTAATGATCTCAACCTCCCATATAGGATGAATTTTGAATTTTCTCAAAAATTAATCTGTTATTCAAATAACACAAATTTATGACAGTACACATTTATTGCTATTCATAGAAGAAGTCGAATTCAGAAGCCACTCACAATGTAACTGAATCCTATATAAAGCAACGATATGTACCGTAAAATATCATTTTCAAGATGTTCATCAAGAGCGTTTTCTTCCTTTATTCCTTGTCAATAGAAAGCTATATTGACAACAGTGGAAACATTGTTCCTTGTCCTTTAGTTTGTCAATCTACCACTGATGGAACTTTCTTGCCAAGTGCTCAAGTTTGTAACAACAAGTATGCTGATATTAGCTGTACTTATATATTTCCCTGTACTGGAGATTGTCAGCAACCCCCATTACCCGTTACAGGAATGGTGTCTCTAACTCAATCAAACGCAAAAAACAAAAAGCGCTCATCCGGAATTTAGAAGCACAGTTTTACAGTAAGTTAATTTGTTACTAAAACATCTTAGAAATAGATTCAACATTCCAGTAAAAAATTCTAAAGAAATATCCGAAACCTTGAATTTTAAAAGATTATTGAAAATCCGAAATATGGATATAAGATAATTTCATAGTAAGGATTATTTGTCATTTTAAAAATATTATTTTTGTTATTTATCGGTTTCAGATGTACAGAACAATGTGCAATGTGTTGTGAAACTCCAGAATACAGCTGTCAAGATGATCCTAATAGTCCTATTGACTGTTCACGAATCCGTTCCAGTTGCACAGATCCCAATTGGGAGGTTCCTTTGACCAAACATTGTCCTCACACTTGTGGTCTTTGTCATTTCCTAACTTGCACCAATGCTTTCAATGATTGTGATGATTCGAAAGGTTTATGTACATATCCGAGTTGGGGAGCTTCCATCAAAAAGCGTCGTCCTCGTACTTGTGGTGTTTGTTGAAAAAGATTTCGATAAATATCACCAATTTCACAATTAATTATGTTTTAATTATAGAACTTTTCGACATTCATTTGAGAGAACAATTCAACACCATTAAAGATATGAATAAAAGTTGAGCAATCGGATTTCAAAGACTTTAGCCATTTTTCGAAATTCTAGAAAATATTGAGTGCAGGACTACAGGCCGAGAGTTCCACGAGGAAATAAATTACTCATTTTTTGCGTCGGAAGCACCATCTGGAATATTATTTCAGACTGTAGGAACCGAGGACGGGATTTAACTCATTCGAAAACTTACATAGTAATCTAAAGAACCGCTCAACCAACTGTAGTACCAGTAATCCTATAAAAGGTCAGGATAGTAAATCCTAAAATCATAGTTGTTATCAAGTTTGTTGCGGATGAGTAGTCTCCATGACTAAGGATATTCAGAGCACCCGAGACTAATCAGTCTTCTATCCACTGAGGAGTATGAAAGAAACATGTCATGTTAGTCGGTGTTCCTTGGGTGCTGCACTTATATCATTAATATTACTCCATTATTGTTCTACATTATTATGTCTAGTCCTCTGGATAAAGACATAACAGAGTTGAATTTCTTGTTTTTGTAATTTGGAGAGACCCTGTGAGTTAGACTAGTAATAGTCAGCAGATCCTCTTCTCTCTTAATCCTAGTGTTATGTTTATAGTGTATCCGAAGCTGCTGATACAGTAGGAATCTACAGTCGTCCCAAACGTAGCAGAGAACTCTAACCACTAACATGAGCTCTAACTGTAATCCGTAGCAAAAGGGGTATTACGGTCTGGTGAACAGACTTTCTGGACTTCGTCGTCCAGCAGAAGATTGCAGGGTCCTACTGTGCTTACTTATCGACGTACTTTTATCCATACATCGATTATTAGACAGGTTCGAGGAGAAGTCCTCGTTTAGAGAAGACTAAACTCAGACCGATCAGACTACGATTAAAATAAAAACTGACTCTTGTGCTTTGAGTGCATCTCTCAAAACGTCGACTAAGTGGAACTTTAATTTTTTTAAGACCACTGACTGTTTACTTCCGTCCTTTGTGCCCACGATTATTATTGGATCATCCACATTTAAACACACCCTTTCTTACCAGATTAAACAAACAATTATTAAAAATAAATCCCTTCATGAACGGTTGAAACTAAATTCATGAAAAAATGAATCAAATATTTTTCGTGTCAAGACCACACCTCCAGTTTGTTCAAAATAAAAACTGCTAATCCCGACACGAATGATCTCTAACTTTTTGGAAGCGTTCATATTTTGCCGAACAAAAATGGGCTATCTATTCTTTTTCAGCAAAGTAAGATCTAAACCAAACGATTTTTTTTATTTTCCTTATTTTTTACTAAAAATGACAAGTTTTCATATGTTTCTTCTTCATAATGCAGATTGATATAATGTTTTACATTTTGTGAGTAATTTAATGAATGTGATGAAAACACTCTTCAAAACTGTATTTTCGTATACATCTTGCTCCGAAACTGCATATCTTGTACATATTTATAATCTACCTGATGAGTAAAGTTGAATGATACATATGCCAGTTATCGGAAGTAAAGGAGTTACGAGTTATTAGCGGAAATAAAAAAGGGTTCAATTTTTAGGGTTTAGATGAAGAAATAAGGCAAAAAGGAAAAGATCTTGTTAATCATGTATGTAAGAATATGTTTTGAACTTTAACTTATATTTATTAACATATAAAATGAATAGTCTTTTAATTTCCTGAACTGGTGTAAAGAACAGATTTACATTCCAATTAATCTTTTCTCTTTGCCACAAGAGCCCACATAAATGCATTGTCAAATATCCACCTCTACATAGTCTCTTCCTGAGGGGTTTCCAGTTGGATTTTATTATCTGAATATTGGCTTTTATCTGAGTTTACGAAGTGATATTTGTGATTGACTGTAAAATCCTCGAATCCCTGCTGATCTAAATCAATAAAGCATCTCCTGTAATTAGTAATGATTACACTACATGGAGCTACATACTTCTTTATGAGAGCTTCTAGAATATCTTTATTACGTTTATTATTTGAAAAAATTTTCAATATAAAATTTCCTGCATGGTCGAACATTTTTAAAATCTAATATTTTTCTATCATTCTGTCTCTATTGTACTTTCTATGACCTATCTTGCATTTGTCTATTTCATCTACATGACCTTTTCCTTATATTTTCTGTTCATCATGATTTCTATTGAGAACGTTCATATTTATTTCTGTACATTTAAAATACCATTGTGCTACGGTCTTTGTTGAAGTATCTCCATCTATAGAACTTTTTTTATGACTTAATTAAGGTTCATATTGGTCGAAAATGCATAAGTTGGAAGAGCTGCTTTGATTGGACTAATTTTTATTTCTTCAAATCAGGTATTCTTGACTATCTACTGTTCTATTGGATCTCTCAAAGCAGGTTTTCTTTGACATTCAAGTCAACCTATGTCATATATTCTCATGGGTTTCCTGGACTTTGGACAATTTTTTTATCTTAGCAGTAATTTTTGATCCACTTTCCATTTTACACATATTTAATGATCTTTAAGGACATCATTGATTATTCAATAGATATTTCAGTGATTTTTAGTCATTTTAATTATAATTTAAAAATTAGACTGCAAATCAGAACCTCTCTATTATAGCATCAAACCGTTCGTAACTTGAATGATTCATTGAAGTAAAAATAAAAACTTTCCAAACTTAACTCTTTTTATAATATATTAGATTTAGGTTTAGGCTACGCTGCATTAGTACTTAGATTTTAGGCAGAGATTAAATTGATTTAATTATATTGATTTGGTTTTACAGGTTGTGCACAATCTTTTTTTTAAAATCAGATGGACATCTATCCGTTTTTTATAAAGTGCCAGATACAGAACATTAATTCCACACATCTCTTTTTTTAAAATAATTTTTGGAATTTATCATTATTCTATATATATATGAATCTAATTCAACATTTCTTGTTCATTAACTTGTCCATGAAGCTTGAAAATACAGGCCTAACATAGTCAATTCATCAAACCAATAAAAATTGGTGTATTCTTGTACATTTTTGATATATGAAGTATAGGTGCGATTTTCGATCTCTTTCACAAAAAAGAATCAAAAGATATGATAAATTTCTATCATTGACATGTTATTTGACTCGTTTCGTTCATTATTGATATATCAAAATCATTAAAATTTGTATATGTAATATACGACCATCAAGTTACTTCAAAGAAATGATATTTTTGTTGAATTTTGCAGAAATCGCCATGCTAAGGTTAGAGATAGACATATTTTATTCAGAGATAATATAGAATCAACAAATACCAAAAATAAGATTGGACTGGTCTTCTTTACGGATTATTTAGTCCTGATTAATTCTAAAATACCAACATTTAACAATATTTAAATTTATATCTGTCCCAACAATCTTATTATTTCAATTAGATGAATAAATTCAGATATGCATAAGTTTTATCGATGGATATTTATAAATTCTGAGGTACTTAGTATTTAACATATGATTTCTTTTGTAAAATACAAACATCAAGGAAATACAAAACACAAATATATGAAATTCAAGAAGAAAAAGTATTAACAATTAAATCTGTAGAAAATTAGAGTACTTAAAGAAGTTATATAATCGATTAAATAAGAAATAATAGTAAAAATATTTTTTCGAAAACGGATGAACGTTTATCTAATTTTTAGCAAAGTGGCATACACTCTTAATACTAATAAAGTTTTTTAGAAAAAAATTTGTTTTGTCTTAAAACGAAAAATCCAAGCCCAACCCTTTAACTTTGACCAGCAACTTGATGAACAGAGCGCAGTCTACAAGATTTGGAGTTTGCTTGAGTGTGTAATGCTTCGTCGTCCTTTTTTTTCTTGGATCCGCTCGATTTCCACAGTTAAGCCTTCAATGGATATTCCGGAAAATATTTATTCTATGCCACTTAAAATAAAAACGAAATCTGGGGAATTGGTCGAATTAAGCGCTGTTTACCAAGACACGAAACCCGAAGGATCTTCTTTGGGGACGATTCTGACGATCCATGGAGCTCCTGGATCCCACAAGGATTTCAAATACGTCACTCCGAGACTTGTGGAAGCCGGGATCAGAGTAATCGGGGTCAACTCTCCGGGATTAGGATTGACCCCTGGTAAGTGTACTTTTTAATTCTAAATCAAAATTAAAAATTACAAAAGTAACCAAATTCAAAAACGTAAAAATAAACAAATTTTTCAAAGATTTTTAAATATTTTAATTTGGAAATTTTTTGTTGAATTTTAGAAAATTTTAAAAAAGTTATAAGATTTTAGAAAAATTAAAATTTTGGAAATATTCAAAAAATTCCAGAATTATTGAAAAAATTTAAATTTTGGAAATATTCGAAAAATTCCAGAATTATTGAAAAAATTTAAATTTTTTATTTTGATTCTGGAAGTTTCCACAAGATTCTAGAAAAATTCAGAAGCTTCTCTAAGATTTTAAAAACAGAATTCCAGAAGTTTTCACAGAATTCTGAAAAATTCTAGAAACTTTCGAAAAATTCAAGAAGTTCTTTATAGTTTTAAAATCTCACAGAATTCTGGAAATTTTAGAGACTTTTAAGATTCTCGAGAATTTTGAAAACTTTTGGAATAATATAGGAACTTTTCTAGAATTCTAGGAACTTCCAGAAGATTTTCGAAAATTGCAAAATATCGTAAGGATTCTGAAATCTTCTTTGTGACTTTAATTTTGTAATAAAAATGAAAATTTCCATTAATTTAAAATCTCTATATGATATTTGTTGCTTTTGATATGATCCTAATCCTACACAAAAAATATATTAAAGTGGCTTCAACGTATCGGATACATGCACCATGTATTAATACTTTAAATTTAATACATCGATATTAACTTAATGTATCCATGCATTAAATACAATACACCTATAACAACTTAATGTATCTGATAAATCAAAATGATAATGTATCCATGCATTAAATTTAATACACCTATAATAACTTAATATGTCTGATACATCAAAGTCACAGTAATGTATTCATTACATTGTGTGCTATGTACCTATTTTTGTATGTAACATTACCCACTTTATTTAGTCACTATCTGTTTCCTAGGATAAGCACTACTTTTGTAGTTTATAGTCTCGGATAATTGTCGCGATAATGACTACAATTTTTGTTTCCAGGAGATCCAAGATTAGAATACAACAATTACGAAAGAAACCAGTTTATCCAGCAGATCGTGGATAACCTAAATTTGAAGGATATCGTTTTTTCTGGACATTCGAGAGGAACAGAGAATGCAATAATGATGGCATCCATGAATTCTGAAAAGACACGGGGAATCGTTTTGGTGAATCCGACGGGTCTTGTTCGACACAAAGGAATCCGTCCTGAATGGACCCTGAATAGTCTTCATTTTTTGGGGAAGATTAGTTGGCTCAAGACAGCAACAGAAGCTTTTTTGTATCAAAGTAAGTAAATTCAATAATGTTGAATTGTACACAATCTATTTTGAGTGGAAGCTTGTATAACTTTGGTCCCGAAGCGAAATACCCTGAGGATCAACGAAATTTGTACGATTGCAGATTGGCGAAAATTTTAAAATTGCGCAATATTTTGGATAAAGTTGTGATTTATCTAGTGCCTTTGGCTCCATAAAGTCATTTCCATATATTTTTGTCTACATGCGGATCCGGATTCCCCAGCGACGATCCAACAAATAATTACACTGAAAAACAAAAATGAACTTTTACGAAATAATTTCGTCGCGATTTTCTAGAACTTTCCACTCAAGACCAAAAGTTTTCAAAGTTACTATTTACGCAATTCTGGAAAAATCCAACCATAAAGACATTATAAAAGATAAAGATGATTTTTGGTGCGAAATTGTCTCAACGTGAATTTTGAGGTTTTAAAAAATTACGATAACTTAACAATTTCGACTTTTTGTGAATTTAGTAATTTTACAAGATTTCGTAATCAGCGTTTTGGAACTGTATTCTTCCTAGATAGATCCAGAAACTTCTACATTACGGTACATAGGGCGAATCACTCCCTGTTTACTCCCTAAGGCTAATAATTAAAAGTTGTTTAATATTGAAAAGTCATAATTAGGATCAAAATATCTCCTTGAAGATGAATTATTTATAAATAAATAATTTTTTAGTCTACACCAGAGTCCTTCAATTCAAAGTCAAAACTGCTGCTGAATGTTATGTCTGTATCCAGTACATGAGTCAATGTGCCTTAGGGGATCAGAAGAAGTTCATCGACGACCTCAACAACAATGACGAGATTAAAGTAGTCCTGCTCACAGCCGGAAATGACCATCTCATCGAACACTTCATCACGAAGGACCTGATTCATTCTTTCAAAGACTGTAAATTAATCGAATCAGAATCTTGTGGAGACGATGAAGAAACTTCAGAATCACTAAAAAAGGAACTGGACGATGGCAGAAATCGAATCGGATTCTTCTTCACAAATGAAGGTCATTTTTTAAACAAATTCAGAGCTGGACTTATAGCGGATTCTGTTATTGAGATTTTGAAAAGGAAGTAAAAATTTAAAGGTTGAAACATCATTGTTCAGGATCATAAGACATACTTAACGCCAGTAAATAAATAATTTTTTTCTGAAATAAAACAGATTATTATTTGATTTTCGAAGGCGGATGAGGCTGATCAAACAGGAAGAGCAATTTGTTAAATTTTTGAAGGTTTTCTCACATTTGAACAATAGAAAGAAAATTGATTCAAAAACTATAAAAGCGAAATTGAAATTGAGGAAGATGTGACTTGAACAAATTTGTTCTCAAAGATGAAGTTGATCATCATTGGACTGGTCTTGTTTGTGGCTGTGGCCTATGCTCAATTCGAGAATACTGAACTCCCACCTCCTGATGGAACTCGCCCTCCACCACCACCTGATGGAAGTCGTCCTCCACCACCTCCTGATGGAACTCGTCCTCCTCCACCTAATGGAGATGGTCCTCCATGTGATGATGGAACTCGTCCCCCACCACCACCTGATGGAAGTCGTCCCCCACCACCCGATGGAGACCGTCCCCCACCCCCTGACGGAGATCGCCCCCCACCACCACCTGATGGAGATCGTCCCCCACCACCACGTGACGGACAACGTCCTCCTCCACCTTTCGGAGGAAGACGCTTTCCTCCTATACTAACTCGTTAAACTGAATTTCCTTGTCTAATGGTTTCGAATTTCATCTAATTTCATATGTGGTACTAATATAAAGCAAATTTAGCAATTTGTTGGATAACTTGTAAAATGAGGAAATTGCTTAATACTTGGAAATCTCGTTTATCCGCTATCAGGATAGAACAGATCCTTCAGCTTTATTTTTATTTATTTTTATTATAATTTTAACGATCTTTATTTTTATTTCATACTGAATAACTTAAGTAGTTAATCTCTGGATAGCTCTTCAGAAATCCAAGACA
Source organism: Halicephalobus mephisto (assembly GCA_009193035.1). Taxonomy (NCBI): domain Eukaryota; kingdom Metazoa; phylum Nematoda; class Chromadorea; order Rhabditida; family Panagrolaimidae; genus Halicephalobus; species Halicephalobus mephisto. Next base: position 32,185 of record SWDT01000111.1, on the reverse strand, counting down.
CCCATAGGATTATCCAACCAAGGGTACATGGACGGACAAGGGTTACACGTCAAGAACTGGTGTTCTGGAGAGGACAAGGAAGGAGTCGGGAAGATGCATTTATTCGGTTTTTCACAAGTCAAACCGGAGTTGGAAGAAGAAAAAGAAGACATCCTGAGGGGACAAGCAATGTCCGGGAACTGAAAAAAAAATTTTTTTTCGATTATGGTATCGAGTAGTAAATTAATAAAAAAATAATTTTTTACAGCACAATTTTGATTAACTACTTGCACGAAAGTTTCGGACTTTCTTGAATCAGATTTCGGAAAATCATAATAAAGTTTAAAAAGAATCTTAGAAAATTCTAGTTTAATTTGATTTTAATTTTCCTAGAAAAATCCAAGTTGGTCTATTTTTGGATCTCTAAAAAGCTCTAAACTAAGTATGGATTTTCCTAGAAAATTCCAATTTGGTCTTGATTATTCTAAAAAATTCTAATTCAACCTAAAATGGACTTTTCTAAGAATTCTCAAACCAGTCTCGAGTAAATTATTCTAGAAAATTCCGATATAATCTATTTCTGGATTTTTCCAGAAAGTTCTAAATCGACTAAATATGAATTTTTCTAGAAAGTTCTAAATCGACCAAGTATGGATGTCTTTAAAAAATTCTAAATTGACCAAATATGGATTTTTCTAGAAAGTTCTAAATCAATCAAGTATGAATTTTTCCAGAAAGTTCTAAATCGACTAAATATGGATTTTTCTAGAAAGTTCTAAATTGACTAAATATGGATCTTTCTAGAATGTTCTAAATCGACCAAATATGGATTTTTCTAGAAAATCTGAACCTCATCTGGATCCTCTTAAAAAATGTCAACCCAATCTGATACAATCTTAGTAGTATGTTCACATTTGGAAACTTCCAAATATTCTGGAAATTCTCTACTTCCAGAATTTCGAACATAGTTGGGCAATTTTTAATCTAAAAAATTAATTCTTACCTCTTGCATCCTGTTCAGTGGCTTGGGATCTTGAATCCAGCTAATTAGGGATTTTAATGTCACAAAGTAGACATCTTTTTTCAATTGGAGTTGTTCGAGGAACTTCTCCAAGGCCCTCATTCCAGTACTTCGTCCGTTGAGCTGCAAAAAATCGGCGTTCAAAGATAACACATATGGCGCTTTGTTGCCCTTGTAAGCTCTTTCGAAATTCGTGTTCAGGATCTCCAGAAGGTCGTCTACAGTAGAATTGAGGTCCACAGCAGCCCTCAACATCGAAGATCGTTTGTAAGATTTAATTTGTGTCAAATAAGTACCGTAAAATTGATTAAGAGGAATTTCCCAAAGTCCAGGGAAACTGGATCCGGGACAGTTGCCTTCTGTACAAGACCAGGAAATTTTGTAATCCAGAGTCTGGGGCCAGTAAGGTTCGTTGTTCTCTCCTGGATTCGCAGAGATGGTGTTGTCATACAAGAATCCTAAAAAATTCACTTTTAAAACTACAGTAATAAATTTCGCATTAAAAAAAATTAAAATTTTTAGGATTTTTGAATTTATAAATACAGTAAAGATAATAAAAAAAATACAGTAATTTTGAAAATTTAGATTTTTTAAATTTTTTACTGTATATTTAAAAATTACAAAAATTTAAATTTAAAATTATTTTAAACAACTTTTTATCTGTTATATAGTATTTTATAAGTCATTTTGGATAAGTATTAACTTTTTTAATAAAGTTTTTATATAAAATTTGATATATCTTTAGAATCCATAGTTAGTCTTCAGAATCCTGGATTCTGGAGGTTAATTTTTGATTCTGGTTTTAGATTCAGAATCTATGGGTTTTGTTACAGTATTATAAGTGCTTTTCGTGAAGTTTAACTCTAAAATTGGAACATAAATGCTTGGAACAGAATCATCTGAAACATAATCATCTGGAACAGAATCATCTGAGACAGAATCATATGTAACAGAATCATATGTAACAGAATCATCTGAGACAGAATCATATGTAACAGAATCATATGTAACAGAATCATCTGAGATAGAAACATCATATAACCCCCCACCTGCTCTCTGCATCATGTCGAATTGAGTGTCTCCTCCTGAAGCCAGCTGAGGAGCTCGGATTCCGACAATTTCTTCCTCTCTTGCGTTTCCGAATTTTGCTAAAATTCTTCTCATTCCGTCCATTTCGTTCAGCCACTGGGTTTCAGAAGCTCCCTGGAGGTTGATGTGGCTGATTGAATTGGAGGCCAATTCGTGGCCATTTTTGAAGATCCATTGGACTTCGTCGTAGTTGGTCCATTCGTGTGAAATGAAGAAAGTTCCCTTAATAGGACAATTATTTGGATTACGGTATTTTGATTCTCCAAAAAGATGTTTGTAATCAGGAGACGTTTTTCCGTTAACAGCATCGTCGAAAGTCAAAACGACAAATTGAGGAGTTTCATTTCGATCAAGTCCTCCTGGAATCTGACGACCATCGAAACTACAAAAACAAGTGGGCAATTTGCACTTCGAAGGATCACATCGAAGAGCAAGTTTCCGAGGTCTCGTCGGATTCGAGCTGAATCTGAGGCCTGTGGATGGAAGGAACTCCACACCGGCGTTCGGAGCAGACACAGGACGACAGTATCCATCAACAGAATGATGGTCGTGATCACAAATGCATTGGCCGTTGACACAAGAAGACCCTCCAGTACAGTCTGTGTCTCCATGAAAACAGGATTCTCCAGGAAGAGCAGAATAACTTCCATCTGAAAATTCAAAATAAAAATAAACTTGAATTCAGAAAAACCAAAATAAACTTAATTTTTAAAAGCAAACTTTATTAAAAAACTCCAAAAATGGAGCATTCCAAAAATTGCAAAAAATCCAACAATTTTAAGAAATGCTGGAATTATGTGACTACCTTAGAAAGATCACTATTGATCGGAAAAAAAATATTTTCAGTAGTTTATAATTTTAATAAATATCGTCTTATAAACGAGTAGGATCAATCGCGCCAGAGAAAAAGAGAATATAATGTTTCTTTTACGATTTCAGAATCAGCAATGTTGACTTATTTTAAATTGATATATTTCAGTAAATAAAATTAAAATATTAAAGTATTTTTATATAAACATTTGAAAATTTTTATAATTATTCATAATACCGCGATCATCACAAGTTTTTTGAAATCATATTTAACTGAACACAATCAGCAAGTAATAGTTCCTGACTAAGTTTTCACATTATTTGATTCTAGATGAATAGGATCCAATGGAGGATTGAATATAACTGAGTGTAATTAATGTGTTTGGACCATGTTTGTTTCAAGTTGAAAAGGTGTTAGTACGTTAATTATACTCAGTTATATTCGATCCTCTGTTGGAATGCAATCAACACATAAGAGTCCCTGATTACAGTTTTCACATTATTTGATTCTAACTGAATAGGATCCAATAGAGGATTGAATATAACTGAGTGTAATTAATGTGTTTGGACCATGTTTGTTTCAAGTTGAAAAGGTATTAGTACGTTAATTATACTCAGTTATATTCGATCCTCTGTTGGAATGCAATTATGCCATCGATTACGTTTATTTAAAATCAAATAATGTGAAAATCCTGGTCAGGGACTCTTACGTGTTGATTTCATTCAGTTAGACCTGATTTCAGAAAACCTATAATTGCTAAAACACAAATTGGTCCCAAAACGACTAACGCAAGAATTGTTCCTTTGTGATGCGCTGTAAAAAAGCATTGTCTCGTTGTTGTTTTATTGCTCTGTAGACTTTTTATATAAAAAGCTTGTTACTGTGGTTTCTGCCTTCCTATGGTGTCGAGTACCAACTTTGGGAACCCCAACAATAATTGTTCATTTTTTAAGTTTTCCGATTACGAAACATCGTTTAACTGACCTCTGATGCACGTTCCTCTTGTTCCGTCGTGGCCAGCGGCACAGATGCACTTTTTCATCCCGGAATCACACAAGGAACCCCCGGAACAGAGTTCTCCGTTTTCGCAGGACTCCCCAGGCATCGCGGCCCCTTGGGCAAAGGCCAATTTGAGACACTTTCCGTCTCTTAGTACGGTGGATGCTGGACAGACACAGGTTCCAGAAGTACAGACAGCTCCATTCAGACAGTCATCATGGTCCTGACATGATTCTCCGATTGTGTGACGGATTATCGGTCTTGCAGAGAAAACTGGATTTTCAGGGATTGTTTGAGAAAATTCTGCTTGAGGAAGTTTTACTTGAGGAAGTTCTGCTTGAGGAAGTTCTACTTGAGAAACTCCTGCTTGAGGAAGTTCGTAAATCGGCGGGTTGACGGGCACTGAAGGAGGATTTGTGGGGATCATCTGAGGGGGCGGAACAGGATTCTGAATCACCGGTGGACTTGTGAATGGATTCTGGATTTCGATTCTTGGACGATTCTGAAACTCCAGAGGAATCTGCGGGAATCCAGAAACCGGGGACCTGGTGTAAGGTTGTTCTGGGATCATCTCCGGCAGAGGTTCGCTCGCTAAAAATGCAAAAAATTAATCAAAAAAAATATTATTTCGAAATCGTTTGAACACGAATATTTAAATTTTTAAAAACCAAAAATCTTGAGCCGAAAATTTTGTATTAGATTTTTGCAAGTTTTAGAAAATGAAATAAGATTTTCAAAAATTCCAAAATCTTTGATTAGGTTTTGGAAAAGTTGATGAATTCTAAAAATTTTTATGAGATTTTGAAAAATTTCAAAAGCTTTCATGAAGCCTTCAAAGATTTCGGAATTTCTAAATAAATTCAAGAAAATTCTAAAATTTCTAATTAGATTCAAGAATATTTTAAAATATCTGATTGGATTCGAAGAGATTCTAAAATTTCTAATTAGATTCAAAGAAATTTTAAAATTTCTAAATGGATTCGAAGAGATTCCGGAATTTCTAAATGCATTTGAAAAAATTCTAGAATTTTTAATTGTATTCAAACAAAATTGAGAATTTTCAACCGGATTCCGAGAGATTCCAGAATTTTCTGACGTTCTGGAAAACTTCAGAAATTTACATGAGGTTTTTTGTAAATTTGGAAATTTCGAAAGACTTGATTAAATTTTGGAAGATTCTGATTTTTAAAAACCATGAAACTTACGATGTCTACAAGTGTCGTCTGAGTTTCTGTAGAGGAACCCTGGTTTGCAGACACAGAGGCCCACCAGACAATGGGCGTTCTTCGGACAGAGGTCGATTCCGGCCCGACATTTCGCTCCGAGTTTGATTTTGTTTCCGGCGATCTTCGGTTCCGGACTCGGTAGAGGGCCCTTTATCCCCTGAGGAACTGGATTTATTTCGTTGTATTTCACTCCTACTGGAAGCAAAGTAGCTTGGGATACTGTATAAGTGGAGTTTTCAGAATTGAAGGAATTTTCGCTTTTTATGTCGTCTTCGCACTGGTCTGACTGAGACGAAAAAGTCATCCCCAGAGGGCATTTGCAGATCCCATCGATGCATTTCGCCTGCTTTTGGCATTTATCCACGTTCACATTGCAGGGCTGACCGTACCGTTGGGATTCTGAAAACGAAGTTACAAATGTGCAAAAATCTATGAAAAAATAAATTTAAAAAATCACAAATCCCGAAGCGAAAAGCAAACCTTACAGTTAAGTTTTGTCTTGATTACAGTATCCAAAAACAATTTTAACTTTATCTTCAAGCAGATTTACAATATTATAAACAGCAAAATAGTTATTTCGAAATAGTTTTAACACGGATTTTTTGATGATTGAAAATTTCTAGAATCCTTAAATATTAGTTCAGAAATTTTATAATTAAAAAAATAAAAATAGAAGGTTTTATGAAAATACCTCGAGATGAATTTTTAAAAATATTTAAATTTTTATTTCGAAAATTAATTTTAAAATTAAATTATTCTAAAAATTAATTTTATTTAAAAAGTTTCTCAAGAAAAATTTTAAAAATATTTAAATTTTTCGAAATTAAATTATTCTAAAAATTAATTTTATTCGAAAAATATCTTGAGATGGATTTTCAGAAAATATTTAAATTTTTATTTCGAAATTAAATTTTAAAATTAAATTATTATAAAAATTTATTTTATTTAAAGTTTCTCAAAAAAAATTTTTTAAAATATTTAAATTTTTATTTCGAAATTAAATTTTAAAATTAAATTATTATAAAAATTTATTTTATTTAAAGTTTCTCAAAAAAAATTTTTTAAAATATTTAAATTTTTATTTCGAAATTAAATTTTAAAATTAAATTATTCTAAAAATTTATTTTATTTAAAAAGTACCTTGAGATAAATTTTTAAAAATATTTAAAATTTCGATTTTGGAAGTTAATTCCAAAATTACATTACTGTAAACATGAATGATTTTATTTACAAAGTGTCTCATGAAGAATTTTGAGAAAATTTTAGGATTTTTTTCCAAAAGTTGATTTTAAAATTAAATTGTTAAAAAAATTAAAAATATACATTTGTTAGAAAATTGTCTCGAAGGGAATTTTCAGAAGATTTCAGAATTTTGATTTTTAAATGATATTATTAAAAAATTGAAAATAATTACGAAATAGTCCCGAAACGAATTTAGGAATTTTCTAGGGAATTCCAGAATCTCTTTTCAGGTGATTACTGTAGAATTTTAAGATTCTGGAAAATTCTAGAAACATCCAGGAAATTCTGAAGAATTCCAAAGGACTTCAGAAGTCTATAGAATTTCCAAAATTTTATAAAATTTTAAAAACTTTTAAATTCTAGAAATTTTCAAAAAAATTTAAGAATTCAGAAGCCTTCATAGAATTTCCAAAATTTCACAAATTTCTAAAAACTTTTAAATTCTAGAAATTTAAAAAAATTTAAGAATTCAGAAGTATCTATAGAATTTCCAAAATTTTATAAAATTTAAAAAACTTTTAAATTCTAGAAATTTTCAAAAAATTTAAGACTTCAGAAACTCCGATGAAATCCTCAAAAGTTTCAGAATCCCACATATTTTGGAAGATTCTAGAAACTTCTATGGAATTCTAGTTTTATTAAGTCAAATGTCACACAAGAATAAATTATATAAATAATTAGTCCAAAATTGACTGATTCAAAAAGGCAAGCAGTGATTAGAAGACTAATGAAAGACGCAAGCACAGATTCTATGAAAATCAGTCAATCACTCTGTTTGAGCAAAACGAGATTATTAGACTACTGTATTCACCAGCTTTTGCAACAGTTGTATTCCTCGGAAGCTGGGCCCGTGACGTAACAATAAGACTTCGGAGGACAAGTCGGATTCATTCCGTTGCAGAGTCTGATGGCCCCGTCTTCGAGGAGGGGGTCGTTGCCTGGGGGGCAGATGCCTTTTCCGTTGGATCTGCCTGATGGGCTTATCTGGACACTCTTGGGTTTCGGTTTGGGCCTTCTGATCGGGGGTCCGACGATCCTCGGTTTGGAGTTCTGAGAGTAAGCTCTTTCGAAAGCCACATCTGTAAGCAAACAATTCTTGTTAATTTTCAAAGCTGGGTTAATTTTCGACAATAACACATCAAAAAAGATACTGTATAACTACTCAAGAGACATACCTCCGAGGGGAACACAGACACCGTCATCCAGTCTGTATCCCGTTCTGCACTTGCACTTGTTGACAACACAGATTCCGTGACTTCCACATTGGGTGTCGTCAGTGCATTCTGAGTCCGTACCTGAAGTAAATCAAACTTATTAGTTCTCAACTTTGCCAAAATTTGAAGAAGTTACGACCGTGCCCTAAGGCAACATGACGTCAGAAAAGAAAACAAACTTTAATTGAAGTAATTTCCTAAGATTATTTACATATAGACGTACATTTTTCGAAATCAATAATCAAAATGTGAATTCTGTCCTACGGAAGAATTTTCTGAAGCGAGATATTACCAGAAAAAAGTACATAATTTTTAAGTATGAAAAAGTTGAATTTTGACGTATTTTTGATTACTTTTTCGAAAAACTGATTACATAGGTAGAATCAGCTTAAAATTTACATCTAATTGCAAAAAAGGATTATTAAGTTTAATAAATTTAAAGTTGAAAATTAACGTTTCAAAAAGTAGAACTTAAGCGATGAAAAGTGTTCCCCGAGGTTTTCCTATTGTTGATATATGAACTTCTTTTTCAATTTACGTCTTGTAAGACTTCTGCAATAGCATAGAGTAGACTCTGAAGACATTTTACGAGTTTTAAGATAGTAGATAACTCAATTCAGAAGGTTATCTTGATTAAAGTTTAGTTCTTCTGCAGTATGTCTAACTTTCGGCAGAACTGTCGATTTCGAACTAATTTTGAATTAATTCGAAATCGACAATCCTGGTCTTCAAATTTTTGGAATTCTAGTTCTACAGACAAAAGATAGGTACATAGTATATCGATATATTGAAGACAAAGTTAATACCGAATATATAGTATATAATATATCGATATATTGTAACGATCCTGATGTATCAGGTACATTGTCTTCAATATATCGATATACTAAGTTAATACCGAATATATAGTATATAATGTGCAGACATACTGTAAAGATCCTGATTTATCAGGTACATTGTATTCAATATATCGATATACTAAGTTAATACCAAATATATAGTATTTAATATGTCGATATATTGAATATAATGTATCTGATACATTAGATTCATTTTAATATACTTTTTGTGTATGAAAGTACATATACTCATAAAAAAGAGTACATAGAATATAATGTGCAGACATTGTAACGATCCTGATTTATCAAGTACATTGTATTCAATATATCGATACAGTAAATATGATATCGGTGCACTGTATTCAATGTATCGATATATTGAATATAATGTATCTGATACATTAGACACGGTTTAATATACTTTTTTGTGTATATAATATTTGATAAAAATTTAATATCCTTATAAGAAGAAAAACTAAAATATTATTAAATAATTAAAGTTTCGTGTTTTGCACAAGGCATCTGGACTTCAAATGGATCGAAATTCTTACCTAATTTATTCTGTCTAGTAGGAACTGCAGGCAAAGTTACAACAGAAGTCGGCAACCTCGTTGTCACGGCTCTTTGGCATTTTCCGTCATTAGCCATCAATCCTGGAGGACATTTGCAGATTCCGTCTTGACATCGAGAACCTCCTCCGCATTCTCTTCCGTTTCCACAGGATTCTTCTGGTCCGACGATGACGGAGAGTTTGGTCGTCCCGGAAGTAGGGTTTGGAGTAGAGGGTAGTTTTACGCATTTTCCAGAAATCACAATGAATCCTGTTTGACATCTACAGATGCCTTGGTTGCAGATGGAGTTTTCGGTACATTGGATTTCGGCGGAGCATTCTTGTCCAGGACCGGCGATTTTGGGCTTCTGAGTTTGGGAGGTTTCTGGAGCCATGCAGATGCTGGACTTCAGGATTGGTTTTTCTGGAGGACAAACACATGTCTAGAATACCGTAATTTAGAAATATCTGAATATTTATTTGTTAAAAGTTAAGCATTAGTCGATTACAGTAATTAACAGTTTTCAGTTATTTAGAAAAATGGAAAAAAATTTAAATTGTATATATTTAAAAAATTAGTTTTGTTACAAAGCGGAAAATTCAAATATTAAAGAATTAGTAAAATTATTTTCCGACCAGTTGACAGTTGATAAACTTGATTAAGGAATAATTTTAGAAAAAAATTGCTCAAAATTGGTCCTGACGCGAATGATAATTTTCCAAAGTACAGTAATCAGCTAGTAGGCTCAATTTTTTAAATTACAGTAATTAACTGATAAGTTTAAATTCTCGAAAATACTGTAATTGTTTCTGTAAATTTAATTTTTTGAAATTACAGTAACCAATCCAATTTCAATTCCCCGAAAATACAGTAATCATCTATGTTTAATTTTTCAAACTACAGTAGTCATATCTGTAGATTTGACTTTTTGAAAATATTTTCCTACAGTATCCCCGAATAGTTGTCAGTGAAAGGACAGACCTTTTTGTTAGAAAAAATCACGCTTATGTCACCGAAAGCGTTGTCTACCTGTTTTCCTTTGCAGACAGCTCCGCCAGTGCAGATTTCTCCATTAGAGCAAGATTCAGCCGGATTGGCGTATCGAGGACCTATAATGAAATTAATAAATTAAAAATAATTTTAAATATTGTTGAAAAAGGATAAACAAGGTCATAGGAATATCCAAAGGATTAAGGATTAATTGCAAAAAGCACAAGCAAAGTAATTAGTACCACGATAAGACGATTTTCCCTTTCTTTTGTTGTTCTGGTTTCTTGACGTGATCGGAGGAACACATTGATCGTTGTGGAGAATGTATGACGGGGGACATTGACAGGTCAAATTCACACAAATGGTCCCGCCACGACAAATGAGACCTGTTTTGGCGCATTCATCGAGATCCCCAGAGGTAGTACTGTACTCTTCGTCGACTTCATTGTCTGTTTCGTCTTGTCCTTGATTTCCCCCGAACTCCGTCAGAATCCGACTAGAGTACATTGAAGACGGAGGGGGTGGAGGGGCCGTGATTATCCTTCTGTTTTGATTTCCGGTGAATCTGGAGAAGTATTCATCCCCAGAAGAAGGGATCCCGAGTGGAAGTCTGGTGAGGGGTCTGGTGGGGGTCCTTGGTGGAAGCGGGGTCTGTCTCGACGACGGGAACAGTTCTTCAGTTAGCCAATCTTCAAAAAGCAAGCATAAGCAAAAAAACTCCATATTTAAGGATTCAATCACGAAAAATTTTTCTCAAATAAAAAATTAAATTAAAAAAAAAAACATTTTTTATATTAAATAATCCTTAAAATATGGAGTTTTTCTTTAAGGCAAAATATAATTCGTTTTTAGTAAGTTCTGATTTTAGTAAATTTCCTAACACGAAAAATAATCATCACTCACTCAGTTGCCGTGTTTTCTTGACAGCGGCAGATTTAGAAGTCACTAAATTCAACTCAAAAATAGTAAAATTCAAAAAACATTGTTAATTTAACTTTAAAACTACAGTACTATCAATAAGCCAAAAGAAGCGATTTTTCAAACTTGGTCCTGACACGAACGACGATTTTTAGAAATTTTAAGTTTTTTAATTTTGTTGAATTTAAATTTTTTTTAAAATTTTTTTAATTTTTTTAAAATTTTTTTTAATTTTTTTAATTTTTTAAAATTTTTTTAAAATTATAGTTGATTGTTTTCTGTGTCTAAGAAGTACGAAAAAGTTTCAAAAAAATTACAAAAAAAATTGTTTAAAAATATTAGAAATATTTAAATTATCGTTCGTGGCGGGACCAAAATTGAAGAATCTGATCTTTTTTTCGGATTGTAAATACGGTAATAACGAACCTGCAGGTTCTGGAGATGACGTAATAGACTTGGATTCGAATTTCTCACATCTGCCGTTGGCGGTGTTTGGCTGGGTTCCGGCGGGACAAAGACAGACGGAATCTACGCAAGTGGATCCTCCTACGCATTGATCCAAGGGTCCACATGAAGTTCCTGGAGCTGCTTTACGGGCAGATGGAAAAAGAGAAGATGAAGATGAACGAAAAGTTTGAGTTGTCTAAAATTTTATTTTTTAAGAAAAATATTTAATTGTCTTACTGTAGCTGGAGGTAAAGTAGGTCTTGGTTGTGTTTGAACACAAAGACCTCTGGTGACGATCATCGTTGAATCGGGACAGATACACCAGCCTTCTTTACAGACAGATCCTCCTGAGCATTCTTCTCTTTCGCTGCAGGAACCCCCAGGAGGAGAACGAATTTTTTCATCAGCTAAAATGAAAATTAATAAATTTAACAAAGTAAAATAAAAATGTTAAGCAGTAAGCAATGTTAGTAAAGGAAAAACGGAAAATCCAGAACTCAAGAAACCTCGCAATCAAAGCTCTGCCATTTTTTCCACTTTTACCGTTGAAAGTTGGTTTTTCGGTCTGTTTTTTAACTTGAAGGAAATTTTTTCGATGTTGATAAAATTCTTTTTTCTCACAATTTTCATCTGTATTTGGCTCCAAACAAGTACAGTATCCGTTGAAGCAAGTCAGAACAGGACGGCATTGGAGGGAATAACTGCACTTTTCGCCGATTTCAAGTTTTTCTTCGAAAAATTCCTGATTTTTAGGGTGGATTTGGTCGAAAATGAGGTATTCTGAGTTGGAACGGATTTTATTTTCGGGAAGGATTAGAAGTAACTTGGAAGCTTCATCTTGAGGAAAGTTTTTAGGTATCTTGGAAGTTTCCTTTTTGAGAGAATTCATAAATACTTTAGAAGTTTCTAATTCTGAAGGATTTTCAGGTATTTTAGAAATTCTTAATCCAGGATAATTCCCAGGAATCTTTGAAGATTTCAGTTCTGGATAATTTTCAGGAATCTTAGAAGATTTTAGTTTTGAAAAATTTTCAGATATCTTTGAAGTTCTTAATTCTGAATGATTTTCAGGTATCTTTGAAATTCTTAATCCAGGATAATTTTCAGGTATCTTTGAAGTTCTTAATCCAGAATGATTTTCAGATATCTTGAGCATTTTCTCTTCAGGAGCATCTTTTGACATTGTGGAGATTTCCTTTTCAGAAATACCTTTGGAATTTCTAAGGTTTTTTCTTCTGATATAACTTTCGAATTTTTTATAAGGTTTTTCTTCGGAAAAATTTTCAGATCTTTTGGAAACTTCTTTTTCGAAAGAATTTTTGGAAACTTTCTGATTTAAAAAATAATTTTCTTCAATATCGTCGGAATCTGGAGAAATTTTGAAACTTGGAGCTACGGAGACTTCTTTTGAAGACCTTTTTGATTTTTTAAGTTTGTTTCTGAAGCCGTTTCCGAGGACGAAGAAGTCTTGATTCCAGATTTGATCGTTTTTAAATAAACATTCGCAGAATCCGTCTTCTGAACACGACAATCCTTCGTCACAATTTTCGTCATTTTCACATAGTTTCAATTTTTTTTCTGGTTTCACCACGATTGTTCCGCAGTAACAGTTGCCTCCTTGACATCCACTGCCCTTAGGGCATTCGTGATTTTCAGAACAATTTTGTCGTAATTTTGAAATTTTTAATTTATATTCGCATTTGTTTTTTTTTGGAAGATTTCCATTGAGACATTCGCAGATGCCGATTCTGGAGCATTTTGACTTCAAAGTACAAATGGAATTTTCGTCACAAAATTCTCCAGGAAGTTTTATTTTTTCAAAAGGAACACAATGATGGTCGATAATGACGTCATTTTTCTGGACACATTCGCAAGTCCCTGTGGCTGTACAGTAACTGCCTTCCAAACATACCGTCATGGCATCACATATTTGTCCTGGAAGACTTTTTGGAGAAATTTTTGGTTTTTTTGGAGGATGTTCGAAAATACAACCACCCATCCGGATTTGTTTCCCTGGAGGACAGATGCAAATTTTAATATTTTTTTCACAAATCGATCCATTGACACAGTGTTCTCCGAAAGCACAAGATTCTCCTGGTTTCGAAATTCTGATACAAATTCCGGAAATTTCACGGAAATTAGAACGACAATCACATCTTCCCTTCAGGCACTCCGAGCCGTTTTCACAAAGATCGGATCCCTTGCACGCTTGTCCGATTTTCGTCGTTTTTAATTTTTCTTTAGAAACACAAGAATCCACGAAAAATACCGTATCCGGTCTGCAGAGACAAACATGACCGATTTTTTTCAATAATTTGCATTCTGAATCTTTGGTGCAAATTTCGTCATTCTGACAAGATTCCAAAGGTTTAGAATAAATTTTAGAAGATTTGGATCGTCGGATTTTCGGAATTGTTCTTTGATAATATGGATAATTCGGATTAAAAGCACAAATTCCGTTTTCGATCCTCGTGTTGTCTGGACATTGACAGTAATTCAGATTACAGATGGAATTTCCCATGCAAATCGCTCCGTTTCCACAGTACTCCCCTGGCATGGCTACTGTAAATTCTTTTTTCGTCCTGGGACCAGAATTGACGCTGTTACTGTTTGGAATTTCAAAGGTCCTCGATCCGGCCGCAGCGATGAAAGGATTAAAACCATATCCTTGAGGCATGTGGCTGAAGCCGTATCCTTGGAGCACTTGAGGATTCACGATGGTCGTGGGGTACATGGCACCCGGATACATGGGATTAACCGAATTCATCATGTTCGGAAAAATTTGCGGAAAATTAGACGTTGCTGAAAACATGTTCGGATTCTGAATCCCTTCGAATGGATTAGTCGTGACAGAACTCATGGAACCTATGGCTTTCCCGACGGGACCAATCGACCCAGCAACGTCGTCGACGATGTTCTTCCTTGGTTGAGGATTTTGATTACCGTAATTATTACTGTTTTGAACGAAGTTAGAACCAAAGTTGTTCAATTTTGGAAAACCCGAATTCATATTTGATTGTTCTTGTCCTTGGTTACTGTAACTATTCAAATTTCCAAAATTATTCAATCGATCAGCATTGCCTCCGGGAAATCGGACTTGATTGGGGTAACTCCCGAAAGTCTGTCCAACCCCGTTCGGATTCCAATCAACTCTGTTGAATTCCTTGATCGTTCCCTTTGGGGTTTCTGTTCCAGGATCAGGATTCACGATGTACAATTGGTGTTGATTATTTTTCTCTGGTGGAGTTTCCCGTGGAGATTGACTGTTAACGATATTCGGAGTCTGATCAACAATTATGCCTCTGTAGACAGGGGTATGACCCTCAGGCATTCTGTCCGGGAGATTACCTCTGTCAAAGGGGATCTGAGAGAAGGGCAATTGATATTGAGGATATTCTTGATTTTGCTGACTTCTGGAACCCTGAGGTAGGGGTACTGAACCCTGAGGTAGGGGTAGTGACCCTTGAAGTTGGTGTAATGGACCTTGAAGTTGATGTAATGGTCCTTGAAGTTGGTGTACTGAACCCTGGGGTAGGGGTACTGAGCCCTGAGGTAGGGGTACTGAGCCCTGAGGTAGATTTATTGAACCCTGTTGACCTAAAGAAATTTGAACCATTGGAAACTGATGCTGAGTCCTTGGTTGTTGACCATGTTGACCTGTGGGATTTTGAATAAACTGATTTGGTTGATTTGGGAAAGTCATTTGATTTTTTGATTGTTCTTCTTGTACAATAACTACGTTTTGATTATTACCGTAACCATCGATTTTTTCATTCTTGCTCCCTAAGGCCCCTTTCCCGATGAGGTTGCCTATGCTTATCCCGGTAGCTGCTCCTTTTCCGGCGATTTCTCCGATTTGTCTACCGTAATTTCCTCTAGATGATCCCATTCCAGAAAAATCCACTTTGAAAGGATTTTCGGATTTCTCAGTAGTCGTTCCAGAAGCCGAGGATGCAGACAAGGACAGACAGAAGCCGTTTACCAAAGTGTAGCCGACTTTGCAGATACAGTATCCGTTGTCGCAGTAACTGTGTTTGTGGCAATTTGCGGAACTGAAACAGGAGGGTCCTTGAGGTCGGGTTGCTGCCCTGCACTCCCCTGCCTGGAAGAAGGTCTCCATGCCGTTGGGACACTCACAAACCCCCGACAATGTTCCGCAAATTGAATTAAAACCGCAGATTTGGTTATGAAGACAATCAGATCCCGGTCTGGCGAGATCTCTTGGAGGACATTTTGAACGACCTTCCAAATCCACTCCTGATGGACAAAAACAAATTCCATTTTCACAAGTTCCAGATTCACATTGTTCAGACAAAAAACAAGGGGCATTCAGGGGCACTTTGTGGATTTCGCAATATCCATTTCTGGCCCTGTACCCGGGCTTGCAAACACAGAGGTTCTGGATGCAGACGGCGGAGTTGAAGCAAATGCCCGAGGGGGTGCAGGGCTTCCCTGGCTGTCCGAGGGTTTTCCATTCTGGTTCTGAATCCGTCTGCTGATTACCACCTAGACTAGAATAAGTACTTTCAGGAAATTTCGGATAATTATGAAAATTTAAATTTTCCTGAATCTTGATTGAATTACTATTTCCTGAATTAATTATACATTTTCCATTAAATTCAGAAAATCCAGAAGCCAAATCACATTTGCAGATTCCGTCGATGCATCTGGCGCCGTCTCCGCAGATGCCTTCGCAACGTTCGTTCAAAATTGGAACTTTTTCTAATTCTTTTAATAACAATGCCCTGAGGGTTTCTTGATCCACCAGATTTATGCTCATCGAATTTGCAGTGAGTATTTGGTGGATTTTTCCCGAATCCGAACCTGTCGGAAGATTGTTGACTAAAATTTTTTCGTTTTTCGGTGATTTTGGAGGATAGGCGTAGAAGGGTACTGTAGACGACTTCAGAACACATTTGTGATTGACGTCAACGACGTATCCATCAAGACAACGACAAGTATTGCTTATGCAAGCGGAGTTCGCCGTGCAGTGGGATAACTCGGTACAGTATCCCCCCGGAGGCACTTTATGGAGGGATTCTGGAGACTCGCATTCTTTTCCTGTGTTGACCAATCCGTAGAGACAGACACAGATACCGTAATAACATTGACTTTCGCCGACGCAATCTAGACCCTTCTTGGAGTCGCAGTTGCCCCCGGGGAACACCTGGTAGACGGCCTTTCGACAGACTCCTCCGACGATTGTTTCGTCTTTTTTGCAACGACAGACGCCTTTGATGCAATCAGTACGGTAGGGACATTGAAGACTAAGTTCACAAAGAGATCCAGGAAGTTTTTTATCTTCTTGATTTCCTGAATATCCAGGAGATCTTGCAGATGGAGAATTTTTGATTTCTTGACATTCATTTTGAAAAAATTCTGTTCCTGCAGGACATACGCAGACATTTCCGAGACAGACTGAATTTCCCGTACATGCCGAATTTTCTTGACAAAATTGGCCTGGAGCAGATTTATTTATCGTTGAAATCACCTTCAGGGCTTCTACGTCATTGGAGATACATTTGTCGTCGATTATTATTTCTTCGTCTTTGCAAGTACAGTATCCTTCTTTACATGTTGAATTTCCTAGACAAATTTCCCCATCGAGACATAACTGACCAGGTTTACTGTAGATCAATTTTCCAGTCGAGATATAAATTTTCGATTTTACTGTAGTTGGTTCAATTTTCGTTTCAGGACCAGATTTTTGAAAAAATACTTGTTTTCCGTTGATTTTTTCACATTTTCCGTCGATTATTCGGTGATCTGCTGAACACATACAAATTCCGAATCTACAGTAAGAATTATTAATGCATGTTTGACCATTTTGACATGATTCACCGGCTTTAGCAACAGATGTAACACAATGATGATTCAGAAGCCGTTTTCCTGGAGGACATTGACAAAGCCCTAATTTACATAAGGAACTTCCTGCACAACTTTGGCCGTGAGAACACCGGCCTCCGGGTTTCTGTCGACATCGTCCTTGGGCTTCTATGGATCCGTCGACACAGGAACAGATGGAATTTACACATACAGAACCCCCCGAACATCTGTCTGATCCCAGACATTGACTGTTTATCGGTCTGAAAGTTCCTGTTATTTTCGAACAGCCGGATTCTGAATCGTAAGAATATCCCCCAGGACAAGTACAGATTCCATCGATACAACTGGTTCCATTTAAACAAACATCTCCAGAAATACAGGATTCTCCAAAATATTTCGCAAAAAATTGATCGTTAAAGGATTCTGGAGATCTTTTTTTTTCCGAAATTAAACATGTTTTTTTAGAATCACAGACACAGATCCCGTTGATGCAAGTCGAATTTTTTTTACATCTGGGACTCAAGGCCTCTGGATCACAGAAACTTCCTGGATTCAGGACTTCAGAAAGACATTCACCGTTGGAGTAGACGAAATTGTGAAGACATTGACAGATTCCATCGATGCAGATTCCTTTTTCTTTGGCACAAAGTTTCTGATCTGGATAGCATTCTGGAGACTTTTTGATTCTTTGTAAATTTTCAGAAAATTTCGAAAATTCTAATTTTGAATTATTTTTAAATTCACCAATTTCAGAATTATGGATTTCAGATTCAGAAGCATCTACAGTAATGTTCGGTTTTGAATTTTTTCGATTTTTTTCAAAATCATTTTCGAATTTCGAAATTATTTGAATTTCGTTTTTGTTTGATTTTTTGATTCTTTGTAAATTTTCAGAAAATTTCGGAAATTCTAATTTTGAATTATTTTTAAATTCACCAATTTCAGATTCAGAAGCACCTACAGTAATGTTCAATTTTGAATTTTTTTCAGAATCATTCAATTTCGTTTTTGTTTGAATTTCATTTTTGTTCGATTTTCTGACATTTTCAAAATTCTTTTTCTTCTCGGGACCTGGTTTTAATAAAAGATCGATTTTGACAGTATTCCGATTTCCGCCACGAATACACCGTTCCCCAACCAAAGTCAAAGGTTTCGGACATTGACATTTCTTGTTCCTGCAGGTACTCCCTCCAAGACACACCGGTGCCATTACTGTAGATTTCTTCACTTTTCTTGTTCCACAAGAACCACCAGGAAGACTGAACTCTAAAAAGGGAAAAAGGGAGTTGTTACAAACAAGCAAACAGGTACCAAGGGACACTTCTTAAATTCCAAAAAGTCAAAAATGCCCAAAAAAAAACTTCATATTTAAATTTTCTTAAATACAAAAAAACAACAGAGAGTTTCTTAAATAAAAATTACTTCTTTATTTTTAATTAAAAATCCAAAATAATTTTAAAAATTAAATTTTTGTAAATAAAAATCTAAAATAATTCTAAAAATTAAATTTTTTAAAGTAAAAATCCAAAATGATTTTTAAAATTAGGTTTTTTTCCTTTTCGGAAAATTTCCCTAGGTACTGCTTGCAAATGAGGATAAATTGTTAAACGAGTAATTCGGGAAAATTCACTCCAATCGAAACCAGAAACTACCACCTACCTGAGACACATGTCTGTTCGATCGCTTTGGAACCCTCAGGACAGACACATTCCCTATTCTGACAGGTAGTTCCAGCATAGGCAGTGGTGCATTGGAGGTCGTGCTCACACCCAGATTGTCCCGGATAGATAACTAAAAGAATACGATAGTCCCAAAAGAATTTCGAAAAAGTTTCTTATTCAAGATCCGGAAGATTTTAAAGCTGAACAAATTTCGAAATTTTCTTATTCAAAAACCAGATTTTTAAACTACAAAATTTTTTTAATTTTTCGTTTCGAAAATTATAAATTTTTAAATTTAAAAAATTTAAAAAATCAAAAATTTTTAAATTTGAAGAATTTTGAAAAAAATTTAAAAACCTTTTTTAAAAAATCAAAAATTTTTAAATTTAATGAATTTTGAAAAATTAAAAGTTTTTAAATCGGATTTTCCAGTCGAGAACCAAAAAGATTTTTAAAAATTTTCGTTTCGAGAATCAGAGATTTTCAAATTACAGAAATTTTGAATTTTCCCATTCAAGACCCAAGAGTTTTAAAATCGAAAAAATTTTCCATTCAAAAATATAAACGAACCTTTTTCGCATCTTCCGTTGACGTTGACATGAGTACTCAGACACTGACAAGTAGGGGGTTGAGTGTTCCCGTTACAGTAAGCTCCAATCATGCAGTCAGTGTTCAACGAACACCTCATTCCGACACCTGCTTGTTTGCTTCCACCAAGTTGGATCTTCAGCGGATTTGGTTTCATGGTTTGGGGCAGCGAATTCGTCGGAGGAGCGGTTCTGATCGGCTGAGGAGGAGCACGGGTAAATGGAGTCGGTGCCGATCCCAGGTTGTTGTAAGTACCGGAAGGAAGTGGTATTTTAGATGGTTTGGGAACTGAAAAAACAAAAATTCATAAAAAAATTTAAAAAAATCATATATGAAATACAAAATAAAGGAAAATTCATATATGAAATATAAAAAAATAAAAACTCATATGAAAACTGAATAGAAATAAAAATTCATATATAAAATACAAAATAAAGGAAAATTCATATATGAAAACTAAAAAAAGCAAGCATTCATATATGAAATATAAAAAAAATAAAAACTGATATATGAAATATTAAGAAAATAAAAACTGATATATGAAATACAAAATAAAGGAAAATTCATATATGAAATATAAAAACATAAAAACTGATATATGAAAACTGAATAGAAATAAAAACTGATATATGAAATACAAAATAAATGAAAATTCATATATGGAAACTTACTCAAAGTCGGTGGCAATGTCTGTCTTTCAGTTGTGGAGTAGACAGAGTGGGTGTTTGCCGTTTGAACGACGGGGACGCAGACTCCGTTATTGAGGTCCGTTCCCTGAGGGCAGACGCAGACGGGGATCACCGGGTCACAGACAGATCCCTTCGTGCAGATCTCTCCGTTGTCGCAAAGCTCTCCTGGTCCTGGAAAAATAACTTTCATATATGAAAAATTTAAAAAATAAAAGGACAAATGGGAGGGTACGGTGAAGCGTAACTTACCAACTTGGATCTGGGCCAGTCGAAGAACACACTTGCCGTTGTGTTCGACCAATGGCGAAACACATACGCAACGACTATTGACGCAGGAGGAGTCATAGTCACACTCGGCAAATTGGTTGCAATAAGCACCGATTCCGACTGCAAGGATAATTGTGGGTAAATTTTCACAAAAATGAGTGCAATTGTAAGTTAGTAAAGTTCCCAAAGGAGATCGAAGACGGACTTACCTTTCTCAGTCCTGGATCCAGAGGGGGTCGGGGGTTGAGTGATGACGACTTCCGGAACAGTCGGACTTGGAGGAACTGGAGTCGTGAAAACAAAACTACTGAAAGCATCCGTGTTTGAAAGTGGACGAACACATTGACCACCGTGATCCTCGAGTTCCCCTGGACAAAGACACAGGTTCATCGGCTTCGTACAGAGAGAACCGCCTCCGCACTGCTCTCCGTTACTGCACGACCCTCCGGGCTTGACTGAAATCGAAAGATTCCCATGTGCAGGAAATACAGAAATATTGTGCTTTCCGAAATGACAGTAATCTAAGGAAGAACACCCTCTGATGATCGATTCATATATGAAAAATATGCAAAAATCGAAATTTAAAAATAGCAATTTCTCTACTAGCCTGATGAAGGGACTGTCGCTCGCTTTGCCAAAATTACGGAATAACCTTATAAAGCCAGGAGGAAACTTCTTCTTTGATCAATAGTGATCTCTTTAAGGTAATCGCTTGTTTTGACAGCTTTTAAAGTTGTTAATTTCTGAAATTTTGGAATGCTCTACTTTGTGGAGTTTTTTATGATCATCAGATGGGTCCTTTGCGATCCGTTAATTTTAGTTCTTTTAAACCTTTGAAGATTCAAACTCACCCAGTGTATGCACGGGTTCGATAGGGGTGGGTTCGGGCAAGAAGACTCCGTTGATTTGCTTGTTCTCTGGGGTCTCGGGCAAGAAGACCTCCACGACCGGAGTCGGGACGTAATTTCCGTAATTATTATTATTATTATTATTATTATTATTATTATTGTTTGGATTTTGTCCGTTTGGTCTGAATCCGTTGTTGCCGTAACTGTTGAATTGACCTCCTGGATTTCCTTTGAAATAATTAGGAGTGAATCCGTTTTGTGGAGGAGCGGGATAAATTTTGGCCTGAGGCAAATTGGAAGGATTCGTTCCAAAATTGTTTGTTTCTACACAACTTAGAGTTTCTAAATTAGTTACAGTACCCACAGGACAAAGACATCTCATAGTTTCCAAATCACAAACAGTTCCTCCGATGCATTTCTCGCCTTTAGCACAAGAGTTGTTCAAAATCGCGAACTGGGGGATGAGATCCGGATTGCCAGTCAGAGCATTGGTCGCTCCACTGAAGAGGTTCACAATCTGGGTGGCTATCGGGGTCTTGCATTGTTGGTTCACGAAATCGAAAGTCATGTCATGAGGACAGAACCTTTTTTCCCAGAATCCAATCGATCTGAAAATTATCTTTTAAAAAAATCAAACTATAAAATTCCCACTCTTTTGTTTTAAAAAAATAAAACAATATAAAATTTTCACTTTTTTATTTTAAAAAAATATAAAATTCCCACTTTTTTGTTTAAAAAAATTAAAAAATGAAAGTAATAAAATAGCAAAATTTAAAGGAAATAATTTTTAAAAAAAATAAAAAATTGTAAATTTTTGTCCCAGAACGAAAAATCCAAATTTTTACTGGTAAATTAGGTAAAGTAAAAAAAGAATATTAAATTGAAATTATTAATTTAAATAAAATAATTTTTAAAATTTAAAAAATTGTAAATTTTTGTCCTAAAACGAAAAATCGAAATTTTTACTGGTAAATTAGGTAAAATAAAAAAAGAATATTAAATTGAAATTATTAATTTAAATAAAATAATTTTTTTAATTTTAAAAATTGTAAATTTTTGTCCCAGAACGAAAAATCCAAATTTTTACTGGTAAATTAGGTGAAAAAGACCGCAAGTGGTCTTAGATGGAACATTTTTATAATATTGCAAATAATATAAAATTGATATTTTTTAAAAGTATTTTTGTACACTTACCCGACCCCCACCGATACGCATCTCAGAAAGGCCTGTTTGTTTCCGTTGGGATCTTCGGCAAGTAGGATATCCCTGTCCTTGTTGCATGGCTGGTTCTGCTGTACTAACAACCCTGGAAAACCCCTGTAGTTACCCCCATGGAAGCGAAATCAAACCTTTAACGTGTTCGAAAATGAAAATTGAAAAAAACAGAAACGCCAATTCCCGGCGCATCCGCGATTTGATCATTTGGATTTTTGGATTTATTTATTTATTTAATTCTATTAATATCAGCAACTAGATGCTCTTTCGAGCCTGAGGAAATGAACTGAGAAAAGTCAAAAACTTCTTTCCTGCGGAACCACTTTCGCTGAAATTTAAAAATTAATTGAAAAAAATTTTTTTTAAGGACGGATTTCGGATAAATCCAGACTCGAACGCGATAGAGATAATTCCAAGTGTCCAAACTGTCAAATATCAGTTTTTTCAGGAAATAAAAATAAAAATAAAAATTTTTTTAAATTTCCTCGATGAAAAATTTTAAAAATTTAAAATTTCTAATTTTATTAAAAATTATTTTCATAAAAATAAAATGAATTAATTTTATTAAAAATAAGTTTTGTAAAAATTAAATAAATTAATTTTATTAAAAATAATTTTTCTAAAAAAGTTAAAAATTCTTAATTTTATTTATTTAAAATTATTTTTATAAAAAGTTAAAAATTCTTAATTTTATTTAAAATTATTTTTATAAAAAGTTAAAGAAATTTATTAATTCGTGTCAAGATAACCTAATTTTCGAACTTTTTCAAGACTGACTACAAACTGCCGTTTAACAAAGCTCGGTGATTTCTGACTGAACCAACATTTTCTATAAAATCGTAAAAAAATAATTTTGAATCTCCCGAGGTCACTTGTCAGGTAAGTACCTACTCTGAGTCATTTTCAACTTTGGGGTTCTTAAATCTCGAAATCATGGAGTCCGCAGTTTTCCACTTGAGGATTACTCTACTTGATGAAAAATGGGTTTACAATGGTTAAGCCGGATAAGTCTTAATTGAGACAGGTTCGGAAAATTCTATGCTTAAAGACTGATCTGTGGGGATTACGGTATGATGGAAGAACAAAGGTTTACTAAAATCTCCGAAAAAGTTGAACAAAATCAAACTTAAAAAAACAAAAAATTGTAAAAAAATATCTTGAGAAAAATTTCGACATTTTTCTAGTTAAGACCGAAAATTAAAAAATTTAGTTTTTTAAATTCAAAATCATACTGTAATAAAAAAGTAAAAATATACAAAATTCGAAGAAAAAATTATTTTAATAAAAATTTCCAAAATTTTCCAATTGAGACCGAAAATTGAAAAATTGTATAAAAACTAATTTTTTTTAAAATTCAAAATCATACTGTAATAAAAAAAGTAAAAATATATGAAATTTGGAAATTTTGAAAATTAAGATCGAAAATTTAAAAAATTTAATATTTATATAATTCTATAAAATTCTACATTATGTTACTGAAAAAACGAAATTTGTAAAAAGATTATGAAAAATTTTTAAAACTTTTAAATTAAAATCGAAAATTTAAAACTTTTCATTTTTGTGAAATTTCAATATTATTCATAAAATTCAAAAAAGTTCCAATTCTGAATTCTGTAAAAAAGTCGACATCGAAATTAAATTTTATTTTAGTGCAAAAATTAAGAAAATCGATTTGTTTCAAATATTGCGGCCAAAATAGATTTAATTTTTATTTTAATGTCGACATATTTATGCCGAAATGAATAAAGAGATCAACGTCAAAGTTGAAATCAAAATCTGCAGTTTGCTTGCAACATTAGGCTGATTTACCCAATTGTGCGGAAATTCAATTTGATTTTGACCAAGTTGCCAAAACGTTGCGGGCAATCTCCGGGTTAGATTTTAACTTTAATATTAAATTATTTTCTTAAACGTTGCGGGTGATCTGCGGATTTGATTTTAATTTTAATATTAAATTATTTTCTTAAACGTTGCGAGCGATCTGCGGGTTAGATTTTAACTTTAATATTAAATTATTTTCTTAAACGTGGCGGGCAATCTGCGGATTTGATTTTAATTTTAATATTGATCAAGTTGCCAAAACGTTGCGGGCAATCTGCGGGTTTGATTTTAATTTTGATATTAAGTTATTTTCTTAAATATTGCGGGCAATCTGCGGATTTGACTTTGATGTCGACTACTTTACAGACCTCGGCACGGAAGTATGACATTTTTTACTTTATTAAGATACGGTAGATGTTCAAAAAAGGAATTATTTTGTTTATACATAGGGATATAGTAAAAATAACAAAGACCTATGACGAAATAATAATAGAAAAAATTTCGAAAGGTAATTGTATCCAGAGGTGATGCTTGAATACAAAACAAGTTTTCGCAGAAATAAGAACTTGAAGCTTCAAGGACCTTTCCGATCAAAACTGCCTTAGGGTCCTTGAACATGCTTGACCGGTCAAGAACAAAAAAAAATTTAATTTTTATAAAAATTTAAAAATTTATTTTTTTTTATAAAATTCTAAAAATTTAATTTTTATAAAAATTTAAAAATTTTAATTTTTCATGAAATTCTGAAAATTTATTTTTTTTATATAATTCTAAAAATTTAATTTTTTATAAAATTCTAAAAATTTTAATTTTTTATAAAATTTAAAAATTTAATTTTTTTATAAAAAATTTTTAATCGATTAAGATTTCAGAAAAGATACAATTTTACGACAAAAGCTTATTTTATTTTCTTCGTTTTTGGTTGAAAGCAAAATTTGAGCAACACCATAAAGGGATTGAGCTTTGACAAATCTCGATCGGTCGAGGGACGTGAACGTCAGAGCGCAATCTCAAGTGGCTCCGAGGCTATCGAAAGCCAGCGGTCAACAGGGCAAGGGACAAGAAAACAAAGGAAAATCTCGGCTTAGTTCTCTGATTTGGGGAGATTTAGGGTAATTGAATAGGCTAACCTATGCCTCAGGGTATTGGGACAAAACTTTCTAAAATTGAAAATATCGATTTTCAAAAAATTTAAAAAAATTTAAAAAAAGGTAATTTCAAAAAAATTAAAAAAATGTAATTTCAAAAAAATTAAAAAAAAATAATTTCAAAAAAGCTTTAAGAAAATAATTTTTTTTTAAATTTCTGATTTATAAAAAATCAAAAAAATTTAAGTAATTTTAAAATTACAGTATCTAGATTATTTATGAATAACTGCCAGTCACGTAGATCCTCGTAAAATCACGAAATATCAATTTTCGGTATCCAATTAACATAACGTCAGATTTATAGTTTTAAAATTACAGTATTTAAGAATTTTTAGATTTTCATTAACCATAAAAATCACCTAAAAATCGCCTTTTTTGGCATTTAACTCACATAACACCAGATTTATAATTTTAAAATTACAGTATTTAAAACTTTTTAGATTTTCATCAACTATAAAAATCACCTAAAAATCGTCATTTTTGGCATTCAACTCACATAACACCAGATTTATAATTCTAAAATTACAGTATTTAAAACTTTTTAGATTTTCATCAACCATAAAAATCGCCTTTTTTGGCATTCAACTCTCACAACGCCAAGCCACAGATCTCCAAAACTAACTACATCCAGGACATTACGTATCTGTTTTCTCGATGAGACCCCACTTATCTCGAGATTCCGCCTCAAATCTTAGAAGAGGAATCACGATGAGAGAAGAAAGTGATCCAAACTGTTCCTCTTCTCAAGGACCCTTCTCCGTTTCACCACTTTTGTGCAAATCCACTCGAAAAAGGAACAGTCCGAGAGAAAATTGCGCAATGGCATACGTGCTTTGGAAATCGGACAAATCGTCTTAGCTCGAGGCAAAAACATGTCGGACATGAACGGTCAACAAGATGATCGCGTATCGATGACAAGAGGATTATTGAAAATGAAAATGAACGAAATGAGAAAAGTGAAATCAACAAACTTAAATTTTTCGATCATTTTCGATAAAGAAGTCAGGGAAAAAATTGGGAATTTTAAGTTTTTATAAGAAATTCAAAAAGTTAAATTATTTTTAAAAAAGAATACAATACCGAAAAAGTCTTTTGTAATTGTACAGAATGTCAAAAATTATTTTTAAAAAATAAAACACCAATAAAATTTGTTTTCAGAAGTAGACAATATCTAAAAAAGTATTTTTTTATAATTAAACAGAATGTTAAAAAATTACTTTTTTAAAAAAACCAGAATGCTAATAAAGTTGTTTTTTTCAGAAGTATACAATATCTAAAAAAGTATTTTTTTATGATTGGACAGAATGCCAAAAATTTTTTTTTTAAAAAAGAACAAAATGTTAATAAAGCTGTTTTTTTTCAAAAGTATACAATATCTAAAAAATTACTTTTTTATAATTAAACAGAATGTTAAAAAATTATTATTTTTAAAAATAATAGAATTCCAATAAAGTTGTTTTTTTAAAGCAAACACTATCTAAAAAAACTACTTTTTCGAAAATCCACACTATCTTTAAAAAGTTACTTTTTTAAATACATACAAGACTAAAAAGTTTTTTTTCGACGAAGATCATAATATTCAAGAATTTGACTTTTGAAGAGTGAATATAAGACCAAAAACTCAATTTTTAAACAATGAATAGAACGTAAAATAACACTTTTTCACACGTGAACAAAAAGTCAAAAAATTTTTCTCACAAGTGGACATAACCGAAAAAATTACATTTCAAAAAAACAAAGTTTGCTTAAAAATGAACAAAACATCAAAAAGTCTTTTTTCGTAACTGGACACAACATCGAAAAGTTATTTCTTTAAAGAAGTAACAGAACGCCAAAGTTTGATTTCTTTAAAAAGAACAGAAAGCCAAAAATCTAATTTTTTAAAAAGGAACAGAACGCCAAAGTTTGATGTCTTTTAAAAGGAACAGAACACCAAAAATCTGATTTCTTTTAAAAGAACAGAAAGCCAAAAATCTAATTTTTTAAAAAGGAACAGAACGCCAAAGTTTGATTTTTTTTAAAAGGAACAGAACGCCAAAAATCTAATTTTTTTAAAAAGGAACAGAACGTCAAAGTTTGATTTCTTTAAAATTTCTTACTACGAATTTTATTCTTAGAATTTTACATTAAGAATTGGTGACCTGTCAAAGAGCAATCTGGAAGAAATCAAGAATATTGGATATCTCTTGAATGACTTTCTACAAGCACAATTTAAGTAACAGGATACCCTCAGGGGACTCCTCATCAGGTCTAAAAATGGAACAGCTGAATCGGATCCTCGAAATAAAGACAAAATTGAAGGACTTTCGGGAGCTTTGAAAAATCCATTCGACAGTAACGAAAAAGGAAAAACAAATGTCGAACAAGCATCGGGACCGATTGTTCAAAAAACACGAATCTAGACGTGCGGAAAAACGACTGCCCATGCCTCAGGCACTCGAGTCGAGAAATCTCTCGAAATTCTTTCAAATTATTCGAGTGATTTTACGTATTTCGACTAATTTTGCAAAAAAATAAAAATCAAAAATTCGATTTTTAAAAAAGTACCAATTACGGTATTTGAAAAAATCATAGATCACCAAAATTTGTTTTAGGATTTTTTAGAATCAAATATTTTTAAGAGATTAAAAAACAATTTTTTAATTTTCGGTCTTGACTGGAAAGTCTCAAAAAATCACTTCAAGACCATTTTTGAATATTTTTATTTTTCCTTTAATAAAAATTTTTAATTTTCGGTCTTAACTAGAAAGTTTCAAAAAAATCGCGTCGAGACTATTTTTAAGTATTTTTATTTTTCCTTTAATAAAAATTTTTAATTTTCGGTCTTGACTGGAAAGTCTCAAAAAATCAGTTCAAGACCATTTTTGAATATTTTTATTTCTTTAATAAAAATTTTCAATTTTCGATCTCTAGACATTTTTATTTTTCCTTTAATAAAAATTTTCAATTTTCTGTCTTGACTGGAAAGTCTCAAAAAATCGCCTCAAGACCATTTTTGAATATTTTTATTTCTTTAATAAAAATTTTTAATTTTCGGTCTTGACTGGAAAGTCTCAAAATTTTACAAAAATGATTCTTCCGGAGTTTTGTTATAAATATTTATACTTTTTTGGAATAATCTGATGTTTTTTTTGAATTTGAAGAAAAATTGAAAGAAAAGGAACAAGATAAACCTTGATTCTTCCGACGGAAAAAATTGGATGAATCGCGGCTTGTCCAAGTTGATCCATTTTCGGACTTTGATGCAATCGAAGAAGCTTTAATTTCTCGTTGTTCTTCATTTTGAAAAAGGTCAAAATTTATTGAGTCTCGTCTCTCGAAAAATAGATTGAATTTCTATTTTTGATCAAAATCATTATTATGAAAAGCAGCAATGTTCCATATAAAATTCAAAGTGAAAATTGTTCCGAAACAAATTTTTGGAATTTCTTAAATTTCGAAAATTCACAAATAAATTTTTTTTAAATTTTAAACTTTCAAGAAATTTTGAAATTATTACTGTAAAGCCAAAATTAAAATATAATTTTAAAAAAATATATTTTTTATATTTTTGGAATTTCTTAAATTTCGAAAATTGACAAATAAATTTTTTTTAATTTCAAACTTTTAAAAAATTTTGAAATTATTACTCTAAAAATCAAAATTAAAATATAATTTTAAAAAAAATATTTTTTATATTTTTGGAATTTCTTAAATTTCGAAAATTCACAAATAAATTTTTTTAAATTTTAAACTTTTAAAAAATTTTGAAATTATTACTCTAAAAATCAAAATTAAAATATAATTTTAAAAAAAATATTTTTTATATTTTTGGAATTTCTTAAATTTCGAAAATTCACAAATAAATTTTTTTTAAATTTTAAACTTTCAAGAAATTTTGAAATTATTACTGTAAAAATCAAAATTAAAATATAATTAAAAAAAAATATTTTATATATTTTTAAAATTTCTTAAATTTCGAAAATTCACAAATAAATTTTTTTTAATTTTAAACTTTCAAGAAATTTTGAAATTATTATTCTAAATACCAAAATTAAAATATATAATTTTTTTAAACTTCGAAAATCCAAAAATAAATTTTTAGAAGACTTTTAAAAATACAGAAAGTTGTATAAATAAATTTCTTTTTAAGTTCCGAAATTTCCAAGAAATGTTGCATAATATTACTGTAAAGAGTAAAAATACAATATACAGCATTTAACAAATCTTTTTAAACATTTTTTATTTATTTCTAAATATTTTTTAAGTTTTTATGTATTTTTAAATATTATTAAAAATATTTTTAAATAGTTTTTATATATTTTCGAAAATACTTTTATATATTTTTATATTTTTGAAAATATTTTTTATATTTTTGAAAATATTTTTAAATAGTTTTTATATATTTTTTTACAAAGATGTATGATCTTGTTCGTGGCCACTAGACAATGTTTAAATTCCTTTCAAACTAGTCGAGTAACACGGATCTCGAGAGATCTCTTGAACAGCCGAATTTGTATCCTGATTTAGTAAATTCACAAAAATTGCATTTTTTAATCTTTAAGATAAAAATAATTTTCTCTCATCTTGATCAGATAAATCTCGAGAAAAGGTCAAGGACGAAAAATTTGAGAAAATAGTTTTTTCATTTTTCTTATTTTTATTTTTATTGATTTTACTTGTTCGAAAAAATGGAAAAAAATTATCCGATCGTTTTTAAAAGAATCAAACCAGAAATAGAGTCGATTGAAGAAATTCCTAGTCTGAAGATAATCCGACCTAAGGCTTTTCCCGATGATCGTGGATTTTTCGTCGAAAGTTACAACTTCGAAGAATGGAAATCTCTCCTCGGATTTACTGAGGTATTTAAACAAGTAAGTTTTTTTAAATAATAAAAAATTAAAATTTTTTACGATTTATAAAAGCAAAATAATAAAAAATTAAAGAATTTTTTAGAATTTATAAAAACAAAATAATAAAAAATTAAGATTTTTTACAATTTATAAAAACAAAATAATAAAAAATTTAAATTTTTTACAATTAATAAAAGTAAAATAATAAAAATTTAAATTTTTTACGATTTATAAAAGCAAAATTAAGATTTTTTTTCAAAAATTATTAAATATCCATGTGAAAATTGAAGGATGATATTATGGAAAATAAAATCAACTTTTTTCCCGAAATTCGTTAATGATTTTAAAATTTCTTGCTAAGAATAAAAATTTGAAAAAAAACAATTTTTAAAATAAATTTACTGATGATTTTGAATTTTCGTTTATTTTTAAGCGAAAAAGGAGTTTTTTTAACAAGAACAACTCTTGCAACGAATTCGATAATAATTTTAAAAAGTTTGTTTTCTTTTAAGCAAAAAAAAAGTTTTTTGATATTAAAAATAATAAATTAAGTAAGTTTAACTTTCGTCAAGAATTCGATAATAATTTTGAAGTTTGTTTTCTTTTAAGCAAAAAAAGTTTTTTGATATTAAAAATAATAAATTAAGTAAATTTAACTTTCGCCATGAATTCGCTAATAATTTTAAAAAGTTCAATTTCTTTTAAGCCAAAAAGGAGTTTTTTGATGTTAAAAATAATAAATCAAATTTAACTTTCATTACGAATTCGATAATAATTTTGAAGTTTGTTTTCTTTTAAGCCAAAAAGGAGTTTTTTGATATTAAAAATAATAAATTAAGTAAATTTTACTTTCGCCATGAATTCGCTAATAATTTTAAAAAGTTCAATTTCTTTTAAGCAAAACTGAAAACTCCCGCCAAAAATAACAAAAAGTGAAACAAATTCAAGTCTCATCATGGAGTTCTTGAAAATCACAAAGTTCACTTATTTTCGAACAACAACAGAACTTCGTCCAACAATGGATCTAGATCCGAAAAAAGCGTTTTATGATTAAAGTTGTTTTTTATTATTATTAGAAACTTGCTTATTGTAAGATAAACCTATTGTGAGCAACTACTTCGTCGATTGAATTTTTGAAAAAACTTAAGTCACGTCCAAACCCGTGACGGATTAAAAAAATTTGAAAAGTAATCTTTTTTTTAATCGAATTTTTCTGAATTCGACAGTATCACGAAATTTCAATTTTTGTAATTTTTTAAAAATATTAAAAATGAATAAAATTATTTTTAAAATTTTAATTACAAATTTAATTTTTGAAAATGGAAATACAAACTTAGATCTTTAATTATACAGTATAAAGAGTCGGGAATGGATAAATAAAAAAATAATTGGTGAATCGGAATTTTTTTACAAAAAAGCGTAACTTTTGATTCGATAACAAATATGAATCGTCATTAAGTTGTAATTTTCGTCACAAATGTCAAATATTTATAAAAATATGGATTATGTCGCATTTCACAATTCTTACAAAACCCAAAGTTACACTTTTTGTGTGAAGCATTGACGAAACGTTTTTTCCTAATGATGGGCGAAATGTTCCTCTTGCCATAGATTTGACAAAATGTTCTTTTTGCCATAGCTTTGGCAAAATGTTCTTTTTGCCATAGCTTTGGCGAAATGTTCTTCTTACTACAGATTGACGATATATTCTAATTCTTATACAAAAAAAGTAACGTTTAGTACAGTAACAAATGGAAATGATCATTATTAAGTTTTAATTTTCGTCACAAATGTCAAATATTCATAAAAATGTGGATTGTGTCGCATTTCGCAATTCTTACAAAACCCAAAGTTACATTTTTTTGTGGAGAATAATCTACATAAAAAAATTAATTTATCGATAGATAAATTGAGCTTCATATATCGATACATTATATTTAACGTGCTTTTTTGCATAACTTTAT